>WEIU01022966.1:115495-131421 GCA_013389925.1 Aegithalos caudatus | reverse complement strand
TTTTTTTTTGAAACTGAGCTTAAGTCTTAAAGCCAGCATTGTATTAGTCATCTTTTCAGAATATTTTTTAAATTTCAAATTCAGGAGAAAAAGAGGTTTTACATAAAAAATTGTTAATTTATTCTAGGAACTTGGATTGAACCTTATTTATGCTTAATGTGCCCTAAACCTGCGTGTAATTGGATTAATTCTGTAATACCTAAAGTTATATTTGCAAAAGCACACATACACACACATAAATATCTTGTCATTATGTCATTATGGACTAATTCATAATGTGTGCATGTATAGTCACATATTTAATGTCTATATGCATTTATATAAATTCAGTATATTTAAAGAAAGAATGTATTTGTGGATGTATGTGTGAATGTATATAAATATGTATATAATAACGTGTGAGTCTGGGTCATTAAAACATATGGAGTGAGGAATCCTGGATTTCTGTACTGTTTTTGGAGCAAGGTGCTCAGCTGTGTTTCCCACTCAGGCACTTAAATGATATTTAATGATATTTAATTGACCCTTTAGAGCCAACAGTGCCTCGATCCCCCCTGCCTGCAGCCTGCCCAGGCAGAGTCACTGAACAGGCAGAGAGGTCACTGCCTTGGGTGGGCACTGCCTGTGGTCTCCAGGAAAATCCCCTGGAAACTGGGAGGCCTCCAGGGCAGAATTCAGTCTCCCTATGTTGAAGTAGCTGGCAATGACTCTTAGCTCAGTTCTGATATTTTTCATAGCTACTGCAGAAGGTAGGCTGGAGAAAAACTCAAATGGGTGTCCTTTGAGTGGCATTTTGGAGACCCCTAGGTCTCTGCAAGGGAGAGAGAGGGAGAGCTCTTCTAAGATTGAGTTCCCTGCCAGGTTTTATTTTCCCCAGGGCTGCAGTGAAGATGCTGCAGCAGGGCTAACCACAAGACACAGTCCTGCTGCACTGGGCCAGTATTGACAAAGCTTCCCTTTTCAATCTCTGCCTGAGTAGAGTCACCTCCAGCTTCTTGTGGGTGACACATCATTATACTGCACCCACCATGACTCTGTTCCTTATGTCACAGCTATAACTCAGCAGAGGATTTACTAAGGTTCATCCTGAAATGAGTAATGATGGTGCTTGGTGAGAGAACAGAGCTAAACAAAACAAAACTTTTTTCTCCATTTCAAACAGAAGTACAAATACATGGCCACATTAATGAACAAACCTCCTTTTGCCTGGAAGGGAAAGGTACATCTGCCTTCTGAGGACTGGGATCCTGGAGGAGCCCCTGTTGCTCATAACAAGATAGGCAGGGTTGCAATGATCTCTCAAGATTTTCCCCACGTTGTGTGCAGTGACCTGCAGCACACAGTGGTTGTGATTTTTGTTAGGAACTGCTTGTTGTGGGTCTGTGCTGTGGCCACTCAGGCCTAAGGGTCCTGATAAAATCCAAACACCATGAGCTGGTTTGGGTTGTTTCTGTAGATTGCAGAGGATGATGCTAAAACCTAATTAACATAGAAGGGCTGGTACCACCCCTTGTCTCATGCAAGGGCAAACAAGGGTGTGCTCTGTGGTGGGAAGTGGACAAAACAACAGATAAGGGTTCATCTCTTCTCAACACACAGGCTGTGAGAAGAACTGCTGCTGCTTTTCACCTCAATCTATCCCTCCTCTCTGCTTCATATCTCTCATATCTGGGTGTTGGCAGGGAACTGGGTCATGCAGGCTTTCAAGGCAGAGGGAAATGTTTACTTTCCCCTTTGTGTTGAAGAGATTGAGCCTCTCTCTTGCCCCATTTAATTTCAGAGCTGGGTAATGAAGTCAATGCTATTGCTGTGTTTGTGACTGGAGAAGAAAGGATAATAAAAAGAATGTGATGTAATGCTCTGATAAATTCCATGATTATCTTTAGCCTTCTTTCCTTTTCCTTTTTATTGGCCTGACATGTACCTGCTGTGCCAATCTGTTAGCCAGGATGTCATCTCTGAGAAGTACACAAACATATAATTTCTGCTTTTCATTTCACAGACTGAGTGCAAGGCAGGCTACTAAGGGAAGATTTGGAAAACTGAGAAAGTGACTTCTGTAGTGAGACAAGCCACAGATATCACAGAATAATCCAGAGGGGCTTTAGCTCAGTTCCCTGCTCCAGGCAGAGTCAGCTGTGGGGCCACCTGTGATTGCTCAGAGCTTTATCCAGTCCAGTCTTGAAAATTTCCAAGGATGGACACCACATAACCCCTCTGGACATCATGCTCTACTGCTTGACTGACCTCAGAGGTTTGAATCTCTCTCATTTAAGTTTGTGCCTGTTGTTTTCTGGTTCCTCTGCCATGTACCACCATAAAGAACCTTTTTCCAACTTCTGGGTAACCTGTCCAAATAAGTAGTGGGGGGTTGCTGACCTCCCTTAACAGTCCATCCAAAACAGTATCTTATCCAGGCTGAAGAAACTGGTCCTCCACTCTCTCCTTACTTGGGAAATTCTTCAGATCCCTTCTTCTCAGTGATCCTCTATGCTCTGGTTTATCCAGATTCTCCTCTGAACAGCTGGGTTCAGTATTTAGGTGTGCTCTGAAGAGCCCTGAGGCAGGGAGGGATGATCTTTTCCCTTTATCTACAGGCTGTAGCTTTGTTGGTGCAGCCCTGGAGTCCCATTGTCTTTGCTGCCAAGTCTCACATCCCTCTCACTGTGCAGCAAGAGCCCCTGAGCTTTTTCTGCAGTCCTCCATCCCCAGTGTTTCTTCCTTCCCAATCCCCTGCAATAAATCAGGGATTCTAAGGGCACAGCAGTGTTTTGCAGCTCTCCTCACTGGTTTCTGGATCTATAGATAACTATATGTCCTGGTTTAGGGCAAATTTTGGAGGAAACTTCCTTCTTCCCTTTTCACCACAAATCAATTAATGCAAAATCAGCACCCAATATTATGGATGTTTTGAGGTGATGTTGCTGTGGGTAGCGCCAGGTGCCCCATGCTCCCATCTGCAGGGTCTGTGTAGGCTGTGCTGTGTGCACATTGGGTTTTCTTTCAGCGCTTAGGTGGCAGGGAAGACCATAAAATACACTCTGGTGATGGAGCTGTGCCAAGGCTTTTGGCTCTGTTCAAGGCTTGGTTTCTGCCTGTGTGTATGAATTTTTCCTGCTAGGGTGGAATGGGAGAAGGGAGACAAAAAGGTGTTTCCCCTCTTTCCCCCAGATCTAGAAGGCTGAGGAGGAAAAGGAAAGTGTCCTTCTTTCTGTCACATGTGCATCCAGCCTTTGCAGTCATTCCCTGGACTCTGACCATGTTAAATTATATAAGGTGCTTTCCAGCTGTTCCTAAAGAGTAAAAGGGGCAACCTACAGGGAATATCCTCAATAGTTTTCTTTTTATTCCCTTTGGAGATGGATAACATCTTTTCTTAGCATTTTTGGTAAGAGCATGGAGAAAGATATTCTGCTTTGACTGGACTCTGAATGTGAGTTTTGCTGATGGGGAAATCAAACCTTTCTCTGTTCCGGTCAGTTCTCCAGCTGAGAAGCTACTGGACACAAACACACAAATCCTTCCATCTTTAGTCATTCAGATATTTATCTTTAGTCTGTCAATATCCTGGCTCTTTGGTGTCAGTGTCACAGGCATGCCTACACATCTGGGACATGCAGTGAGTCTACAGTCATCCTCCCAGATCAGCTTCAACTCCACATCTACTCAGTCTTTGTCCTCCCACTGAGAGAAACCATTTGGTGGCTTGTGTTATCACTGACTTCTGTTGTCATATGCTCAGTTGAGGCATTGAGAGGAGGAAATGTTTCTGAATTATTTACCTGGGAAGTTCAAGATAAATCTTTTTCTTTGGCAAATCTCTGAAGTCCTGCAGTTGCTCTCTGCACCTGTGGTTCACCTCCTTAGATGTGTAGTAGTTCTCAGTGTCTCTTCAATAAATAATAAGCTTTGAGAAGAACAGCAGATGTCTACACAGCTCCTAAGACAGAGTCCCTTGATTTTTTATCCAGTCTAGCATCTTTCACCTTTCTTTGAACTACCATAGGCTCAAGAGCATCATATAACTGGTGTAGTCCCCTTTATGGAAATCCTTAATGTTCAGTTGATTTTGAAGTTCTAATACATGTATTTCATAAACATTGCCTTTCATTCAGAGAGAAGAAGGGTTTTTGGCATAAACTCTACAAGGCAGGTTGGTCAATTTCTTCTGATAGCCACCCAGAAGACACGTGAGAACTGGTCCTATGTAGCCACAATCTATGGGATTTCAGAGGTCAGTAAGACTGAAGTTCTTTCCAAAGCAATGTAGATGTCTCAAAGGTTTCTACACTAAGCTCCTTCCTTCTCATGAATGACCTATTTGCTAAAAGCAAATATGAATGTGAGGTAAGGAAGTGTCCACTAGCAATCACAATCATTACCTAGGGTGGTGGGAATGCTGAAAAATATCTTATTCTGGTTTTGTTGTGATGAAGTCTATAGAGCTGTGGTAAAAGGTGGGACTCATCAATCTGGATATTGAATTCTTAATATGCTTTTCCCAGACTTTAAAATACTGTTAAGAGCTTGACTTTTCCCTCATCTTATTCCTTCATGCCATTGCACTTCAACCTTGAGCCAGGGAAGACAAAATGTCTGAAGCAGTTTCCGTCTTTCCCATTTAAATGGGATTTGGGGTGTCATTGACCTAGAAAGAAAAACAGTGGTTGGAAGTTATAGGTCAGCACTTAGAGCAACTTTAAATAGGTGTTCAAATCTCAGCCATGAAACCTCCCTCACTGCTAAAAGTGCTGGTTTGCCAGCTGGGATTTGCCAACAAATTGCCTTTCTGTGGCTGAATAATTTGTTTCATTCAAAAGCATTTTGGAGTAAGATGTCTGCTCCCCTGTCATTTTCCCACTTGTAAGATACCCTTCCTCAAGCATGCCTAGCTTTTCTGCACCATGGTTTACCTAGACACAAATAAGAATGGATGTTTCTCCTCTCCTTGCAAGGCTGAAACACTGTGCATATTGTAAGCAATGCTAGACAAGTGTTTGGTTCTGATATTTTAAAATAATTTTTGGTTCTGATATTTAAAAATAATCTTTATATGCAAACTCCAGTTAGTAGTTAAGTACTACTAGTACTGTCTGCCAGCTGGTATTTTGCATTATAAAAGACATATATATAAAAAAAAAAAAAATCTGAAAGCCTCTAGGGAAGAATCTTAAACAAACAACCCCATCTGGGTGTTTAGTGAATTAATATGTATTTTAGGTGGGAGTGATTCCAGTGAGTGTTGTTAAGGTTGTCCAGCATTTCTTATAGTAATACTCTAGCTTTTATTGCTTATCATTTTGCTGTATCTTAATTGCTTGGGCTGAAACATTTTATGCAGGGGCATCTTCCTTGGACTGAATTAATTTGTGAAAACTGCAGCCAAAATAGTTTAGATATTTCCATAGAGGAATCTATGAGAAAAAATCAGTTTTGCCTGCATTAGAAATGGGTCATCTGCTCTTCTTTGGAAGACTGCACTTATGTGCTTAGGAGCAGATACTCCAAAGAGAAAAGAAATTGTCTTTCTGTTGTGTCCATCTCTCAGAACTTCTATAATAAGACAGCCCATAAAGCTTTGAATAAACAATTTTTGGGTGCTCAGCAGCAGCTAGACATAAACAGTGACATGTTGAATGCACTGGATGTTTTCCAGTCTGTGTCAAAGCAGAATTCTCTGTGACTTTCCTTCCTTTTCCTGTAGGTTAGGCCAGATCTAAGGTGGGACACAAGGTGGGAGATGCACCCCTCAAGGTGAGAGGAAAGCTTGCACTGTGCCCAGACTAAATAGGGGAGGAAATTTCCCTTATTATTTACTGCACAGAAATGGCAGAGGGAGGTCTAGGAGGTTACAAGGGGCCCAGGAAGAGACCAAGTGCTTTAGGTTTAGGATACTGTAGGTTGACTTGGATGGAGGAGTGTAAGGTGTGACTAAAGGTGTATGGCAATATGTTTGTGTGTGGAAGAAAGAGGAGGCTGTGTATAAAACCAAGGAAAGTTTAGGAGCTGTTGATCAAGGGGGAAGAGATCAGGAATCTCTGGAATGCATGCTGGGAGCAGTCAGGTATGGGACTTGCTCAGGATTTTATACAATGGTTGATGTCAGAAATCACCTCCCGAGGTCACATTGTCCCTGGCATGGACAAACCAGGATCAGCTAAAGGAGGATATAGAGGAAAATGTTCAACCAAGTTCTGAATATTTCCAGTGATGGAGACTCCACAACTGTCTGGAAAATCTGTTCCAATGTTCAGGGATTTCAGCACTGACCTCCAGAAAATCTCAGGTGTTTTTGTGGGTGCCTCTGAAAAAGTCCAGGACTTGATTTCCATGCACAAAATAGATGGCAGTGGCAGTGGCCCTTTTCAATAAAAGCATTTAAAAAAATATTGATTGTGATTCTGTGAGGTACTGCAGTAGTGAGCTGTGCTCTGCAGCTCCTAAGGCTGTCTGCAAAATTATGTTTTGGGCTTGGGCTGTTATTCACAAAATCCTTCTTCTATTTGTATGTGGGGTTTTTTTATGGTTTGTTTTTGTTTTTTAATTTTTTTTTGTGTGTGTGTCTATGTTTTTTCATTTTTTTTTTAAACTTCTAATACCACAACAGTTCCTTCAAGCCTTATCAGATGTTTGTATCATGTTAAACATTTGAAGTGTGCTTATTTACTTTCTGTTTTCTATCCAGTATGCAATCTTCCAGAGCCCTGAATGACTGTAACCTGAAGTTTCCCACTGCCTTCCACGTAAGGGAAGCACTGGTGGGTAAAAGTAGATTTTTGCAACTTAAAGCAAAGCTGTTTACCTGGGAGGCTGTCTGTAACAAAATGTTGGACTAAAACCAAGTGGTAGAATGAACAAAACATTGAATGGATGGCAGCTGAATGAGGACTTTGTGGTTTGAACAGGGTAAGTGTAAAAACTTAAAGGAGAGGTATAAAATTTTCTCGGATACAACTATAAAAATAAGCCAAGTCTTTATGATCCTGTTTATATTATACTGTGTGGATTTTGTGTCAAATACATGCTTATTAAATTGATAAATTATACTTTATACTTTTTCTATTGTATTGTAGATTTTACCTTTTATTCTTCATTATGATATGTGAAAATACTGCGTGATTTTAAATGCTGTATGGATTTAGAAAAACCCTATTATTTTGAAAACACCTTTGTACTGTGAAACTTCCCAAGAATCTGTTACATTTATTAGCATCATAAAATGGTTTGGAGATCATCTAGTCCCAAGCTTCTTGCCATGGAAAGCAATAACTTTCTCTGGATCAAGTTGCCCAAAGCGCCTTCAATCTGGCTTTGAATGCTTCCAATGATGGGGCATGGGTGATGAAGATGTAACTCACCAGCTGCATCAAAAGAAATATTGATATATTTTAGTTGATACTTGTGGTTATATTTTTCTCAAATAGCTGTGTGAAAGGGATGTTTTGATCCCTTCTCCTGTTTTTCTTCTTCTTTTGCTTAACTTCTTCTCTTGCATAGCATGAAACTGGATTATGTGAGACTGTGTAATTCACATCTGAGGGTGTTTTAAATCCTGCTATAACAATATGGTGCATTTACTTCCTGAAAGAGTCTGGCCATCTGAATGCTCCTAGAGCCCACAGAGGATCCAGAAGTAATCAAAGCCCCAAGACTGAGAGTTCTGTTTGTTTTTCTGTGTCAGACTTTCCCTTTGGATCCTACCCTTTCTTGAAATTGTAAAGTAGAGAGAAACAGTCCCTGGAAACTGTGTTGGAATCAAAAGGTAGATTCAGCTCTCAGTTCACTAAAAGAGAAGCTTAACTTTCTCTGTCCATTACCTACAGAGCTGCTGTGTCTCCTGCTGCTAGCCTGGAGCACACATTCTTCTCCCCAGCCACGCTGTGTCCTGTTACACACCCACAAGGAGCTTTCACTGAGGTTTCCTGCAGCAAGCTGTGTGCCAGAGCTCCAGGAAAGCTCCTACAGCCAGGATGGAGTCTCTGCCTGCAGCCACTCCTTGTGTGCTCCAGGTGGAAGCTGAGGGTTGTGGTCTTTCCTTGGCACATGAGACACACTCACATCCTTGCTCTGTATTGTGTGTTTAAATCACAATCTTGTGCCTCATCATGCCAGGTTTTATGTGCTGATATTGAGGTGTTGGAGGAGTCACAGAATCAGAGAATGTTAAGTGGTTGCAAAGGATCTTAAAGATCCTCTGGTCCCAATGCCCTCTCCCATGTCAGGGACACCTCCCACTAGACCAGGTTGCTTGAGGCCTTTTCCAGCCTGGCTTTGGATACTGCCAGGGTTGGGGTATCCACAACCTCCCTGAGCAACCTGGTCCAGTGTCTCACCACCCTCACAGCAAAGAATTTCTTCCTAATATATAACCTAGACTTGCTCTCTTTATGTCCATTACTCCTTGTCCTATCACTACTGTTCCTGACAAAGAGTTCCTCTCCTTGTAGGCCCTCCTCATGTAGTAGAAGATTGTTTTGGATTCTCCACACAACCTTCTCTTCTTCAGGCTGAACAGCCTCAACTTGCTTAGCCTGTCTTCATGGGAGAGGTGCTTCAGTCCTCCTATCAACTTTGTGGCCTGCTCTGGACTTTTTCCAGCTCTTCCATGTCCTCCTTATGTTGGGAGCACAAGGACTGTGCTCAGCACTCCAGGTGGGATCTCACAGGAGTTGAGTAAAGGGGCAGAATCACCTCCTTTGACCTGCTGGCCACTCTCCTTTGGATGCTCCTCAGGATTCTGTTGGTTTTTCATCAGCCATCACCCCTAATTTCTTCTCCTCAGGGCTGCTCTGAATCATTTCTCCACCCAACCTGTCCATGTGTCTGGGATTGCCATGACCCAGGTGCAGGACTTTGTATGTTGCTTTTTTGAGTTTCATGAGGTTTGCACATTCCTACTTCTCCAGCCTGTCCAGTTCCCTCTGCATCCTTCCCTTCCCTCCAGCCTGTGGCTGCACCACAGAGCTTGGTGTGGGGAGTGAATTGCTGAAGGTGCCTCCATCCCACTGTCCATGTCACTGATAAAGCTGTTGAACAGCCTCAGCCCCACTACTGACCTCTGAGGGACTCCACCCATTGCTGCTTTCCATGTGGAAAATTTGCTGTTGGCCACAACTCTTTGTGTGCATCATCCAGCCAGTTCTTTATCTACCAAGTGATCCATCCATCACATCCATGTCTCTGCAGTATGGAGAGACAAGGATGTCATGTGGGACAATGTCAAATACTCTGCACAAGTCCAGGTAGATGATGTCAGTCACCCTGGCCCATCCACCAACACTGCAGCCCTGTCATAGAAGGTCACCAAATTGGTCAGGCATGAACAGGCAGTAGGAAGTTTGTAGTTCTAGTTATTTCAGGTATTTTAAATATTTTTTATCCCTGCTCTTAGAATTTGTACAATTACTGTTACACTCCAGTCATCTCCACTGAGATCTTCTTGTCCTACTGCTACACTCCAGTTCTGGTAGTGTAGAATAACAGACTGAAGTGGAGTCTACAACCTGTAAAAATGTTTACCAGTCCCATGTGTGCCCTGCAGCATGGACTGGATGCTCCAGTGAACATCTATTAGTTGTCCTGCTACCAAATGGGAATATCTGTTTCAGGCTATTATTAAACAACCCAAAGGCACCACACAAGGAATCCAGAATATAAATGTTTCTGTCTATGACAGGATATAGGACACTAAGCATGTCCAAGGATATCTGTGCCATAGGGACTGCGGCCAGTCTGGAAACATTCAGCAGCTAAACAGGCACTGAGACATCCTCATTGCTGAAATCTGTCTGCTGTGGGGCTAAGAAGGCAGTTAAGAGACATTTCCAGAAGATACGTTTTAGTTTAAAACTTTGTTGACAGGCATCAGGGCTCAGATGGCTGATTTGGTGGGATAGTTCTTCCAAACTGGAGTTAGAGATGGGATTTACCTTTGCCTCAGGATGTTGTAGATAAATACAGCCAAGTATTTATCAGTCCTCATGTTTTCCTAACAACAGGGAGAGAAAAAGAGGCACAAGGGAGAATTTACTTGACTTGCTTTAGAAATCTGTGTTAGGCTAAGTTGATTTGCCTGTTTTTAGTATTTAAAGCAAAAAGTTAATCCAGACATGACTAAACATAGATGCCTAGTACCACCTGAGGTGCCAGAGGGGTCTGTAATTCCTCAGCAGGTCTGCAAGACATGAGTTCTATATCTAAAAGCTAATGCTGTTCTTAAAAACACAGCCTTTCCTCTCGATTCTGTCAAATGCATCTGTGGTGTGTCCTTTCTTTGTTGAATCATAGCTACTTATGAAATCAGCATGCTTTACATACTGTAACTCTACCTATCTCCCCAGTGAATGATGCAAATCATTGGTCCCACCATGCAGGACCTTCTTGCATGAGTGGGGGGAAAATGAAATTATTTAAACTTTGTTTTTTTCTTTAATTTTATTCTTTTCCTGTGCTTTGTTGGACCTTTCTGTCCACTTTGTCCTCACCTGGCACAGTTGGAGATGCCCACTCTGCAGGGCACAGAGAGAGAAGTACTAAAGCCATTTGTTTTAGTGGACTCTGCATCTCCTTCAAAGTGGATTTTAACTCAGTGTTACAAATCAGCACCAGCAAGAGGATTAAGGTGGGCAATTCCTCAGTGGTATCACACACCCATGCTGAGCCAAAGGATCTGAAGCTAGAGGACAACTCTCTCCTGGTATTATGTGTCTTCTTGAAATCAGAGATGTAGCTTCCAAAAGAAAAAAAAGAAAAAAAAAAAAAAAAAAAAAAAAAAAAAAAAAAAAAAAAAAAAAAAAAGCCCCAATAAACAAACTTGGAAAATATAATCTTGCAAACTGGTTACAAACACCTCAGCAGGTACATTTTGCAATGCACATCCTGATTTAGCAGAAATAAGATCTGTCTGTGGTCCCAGTGATCTATTCAGAACAACCATGGGTTTTGCTGTCAGCTGGTTAATCACAGAGTGGGGGATTTAGATGTGCTCACCATCATTATTGCAATGAGATCTTTTTGCCCTGCATTCAAAATTACAGCAGGGAATCTCCTGGGCCACACATGCAGAAAATATTTTTTAGCTCTTGAGAAGGGTTTCAGGGTTCTGTCTAATTTGCCATGCATTACATTTTTAAAGATTAAAATAGATAACATATTTCTTATTTCTTTTTAGAGTGCTAGAAAGTCCCTTTGAGTCAGCTATTCCATATAATCTCTGAGCAGACATCAAAAGTGTTGCCTAATTAAAAAATCTTCAGGGATATTGGTTTATAAGATACTTGGAGACTGTGAAATCAGAAGTTACTCCAAGGGCTCTGACAGTATATGCTGGCTGGCACGTTTTCCTCTTCAGTCAGGTAGTTCCAGTTTCTCCCACAGTCATGAGATATATAGAAAATGATTTTATATGAACCAGAATATGACTCTTCAAATGAACACGGTGTGGAGACACTCTCTTCTGGAATATCTTGAGAAATGCTGCCAACAGCATGCCATAGAATCATAGAATTGCTTGGGCTTAAAGAGACCTTAAAGAATATTTCATCCCAGCCTCCCTGCTAGGGACAGGAACACCTTCTACCATCCCAGGTTGTTCCAAGCTCCATTTCACCTGGCCTTGAACACTTCTGGGGCTGTTGCATCCACAGCTTCTCTGGGCAACCTGTGCCAGGGCCTCACCATCTTTGCAGTAAAGAACTTTTCCCTAATATCTAATCCAAACCTTCTCTCCTTCAGCTTGGAGCAATTCCTCATTGTCCTGTCACTACCTGCTCTTGTAAAAAAAATTCTGTCCATCTTTCTTGTAGGCTCCCATCTTCTATAACCATTTATCCAGGTCTGATACTTTAATAGGAAATACCATCCAGCTCATTTGCTTGGTGCCTCAAGCTCATAGATTCATATAATCTGCAGCATTCAGGTTGTAAGCTGAGATCTGGCAGCAGGAAGCCAATCCCTTTAGAAAGTTTCCACAAATGGATTTTTTTTTTCCCCAGTACTTTTTCAACAGGGTTTCACAATGTCTTGCAAACAGTACCAGCTCCTGAAAGAACTGTCATGGCTTATGAGCATTACATAGCTTTGCAATGACATTTTGGGATGGAAGTGACATTTGATTTTTATGACCTTGTTATGTCTTATGATGTTCCAGTGCAAAATGAGAGCCTCACAACATGCCTCTTTGATAGGTAAATGGCAGCTGAATGCCTTGATTTCACATGTCTCTCTCAGTTAGTACTCTGTATTTTGATCATGTGGCAGTCCATTCACCTGAGGTCTTTTTCCTTTCTTATTTTCAGATCATTAGGCAAAGGCAAAGTTCAGCTTGTTTGCTTCATGCATGAAAGAATTAGTGTCCTGTACTGTGTGTGTGGGTTCCTTTCTGGAAGGTTTTTTTCCTCATTGTTTGGTGGTTAGAGGCTTTTTTTCTGTCACACAAGGAACTCACTTCTAGGGGAATTTCTCTATGCAAAGAAACCTTTACACGATAAGACAGTAACTTTTAAATCCCAATTTAAAGGCAGAGGGTTGGCCTATAATTTAAAAAAGAAAAAGTTTAAAATTGCATCACAGCAGCAACTTTGAAAGTCATTCCCTTCCCCAGCTTTGCTGTTTTGTTCAGTTCTTTATAAAAATGCAAGTACCCCCTAAAAAAGGAAACTACACTCTCCTGGAAACTGGCGTTTGACCTTTGCAGGGCAGCGAGCTCTGCCGACAAGAGCAGAATGCAAACATTTTGGATGCATCACTCCATCTGTTTCCCCAGAGCCCCCAATCCGTGCCAAGGAGTGCCCTCCATCCTCCCGGCTGCCACTTTCCCTATGGAGAGGAGCTCCGGGGTGACGTCCCTGTGCCCGTGCACCGAGGGCTGCTCGGCTGCCGTGGGTTCCAGCAGCCCTGGGTGCTGGGGCAGCTGTTGCTCTGAGCGGTGCCGCCGCCGAGTTGGGTAACCATGGCAACAGCATCACCGCCAGCATCCTCCTCCTCCTCACTCGGCTCTCCTCCTCCTCGGCATCATCAGGAGCAGCAGCAGCAGCAGCAGCCCTGGCAGGAGCCAGAGCCCGGCAGCCGAGGCTGCAGCCAGCTGCTGCCAACCCCAACCCGCACCGGCACCCGCTCGCAGCCCCTCTGCTCCCGGGGGGAATAGGGCACAGGGAGCTGAGGGAGCTGCACTGCAGAGGGATCCCAGACAAGCCAGGTAAGAGCTGTGGGGCTGCTCACAAACTCCCCGGGATCGATGTGCCGTGTGCCTGGCGTGTGTTTGCGTGCGAGTGTTGGCTGCGAGTTTTCCGGCTCGCTCCTTCCAACAGCGGTGTGATGACAATTCCAGGCAAGCATGTTTTCCAGCTCATGTTCCCCATCTCTGCCATACTGTCCCTCTCTCTTTCCTCCACCCAGATACGTAAGGAATAATAAATAATGTTCTAAAAGGTTGTTAGAAAATGGGATGGTGGGGGGGGGCCCTGTGTGATCGGAGTGGGGAACGGCTGCGCCTCTAAAATAAAAGTAGGGAGCAGCAGTGGAGCAAAGGTTGATGTGGTAATTAATAACCCTTAAAGGAAAAAAAATATGCGACAACGCACTTCTGTGTCTACCCACTCTACAAATAAATCTCTCTCATCATATTCAGCAGAGAGCTGTAAAGCAGAGAGGTATATGAATAGACAAGACTAGAAATCTCACTGGAGTCCACAACTGTCAGATTCACCCTAAGTGCTTTAAAACCTGGCTAAATTATTACAATATCAATGTGGTCATACCTGAGAATATATGTATGTATAGAATTGCAAAAATACTGCTCTAAAAGCTTTACACCTCGTAAGAAATTAAAAAAAAAAAAAATCTTAAAGATGTGTGTCTGATGGTCACACAGTAAAAGATGTTCGCTTCATCTGATGTGAGAAAACATAGAGTGGGTACATTTCAAAAGGTAGGAAGAGTAGTTCTGGTCCAAAAGCACATGAGGACAGTCCTTGTCATTTTATAAACAGAAGAGATGTAGAGCTGTGGAGTGTCCTTGTGCAGGCAAAGAGATGTGGATGAGTGTGTGTATCTGAGGAGCATGAAGGGGGGACAGTAAGAAGTAAGTTTAAGCCAAGTGTTTAAGCTCTGAGTGTTTGCTGTGTAATGACTGCAGAGAGGTTTTCCACTTCCACAGAACTATTTTTATTTCTTTGTTTGTTTGTTATTGTCAGCAGTAAGGAGAAAGGGATCTGACGATGCTGCTGTCTCTGTCTCCTTCTCTAAAACCCTGTTCTTCCTCTCTGGTGTCCTTTGTCCTCCCTAAATCATCCTTGTCTGTGTAGCTGGAAATGCTTCCTAACTCAAACACGGGGATGGTCTGGGTATGACCCAGCATAGTTACTTGTATACATGTGTGTATATATATATATATGCATATACTTGTACATAGATTAAGAGGTTCCTGTCTCTCATATTCAACCTGATTTGAAAATTAAAGTGGCTCTTAGTCCAAGTCCTGCATTTTGCCCTGTCTATAGATCCTCCTAAAATCAGCAGGAGCTGGAATATATTTTAAGTTTATAGGTACAGAACAGAGGGCAGAATTGCACCCACCTTTTCTCTATGTTTACAAACATTCTTCTCCTGCAAGGTGCAGAACAAGGAATTTGGGTAGGCAGGATATCATGTCCAGTCCTTATGGAGAAGTGCTGTAAAAATTTCCTGGGAATTATGTTCCATCCCAAGGGAAATTGATAAGGTAAAGGATAGAAAAAGAAAATATAGGACCTATTTGAAATCAGTGCTTTTATTTGAAAAATAATTTCTTGAGGAACTTGACCTCATCACAACAGGTCTTCTCTACAAGGGGCTCTTTGATCCATGGTAATGACAGTGCTCACAGACACCAAGTTTAACAGAAGAGGATGATTTTGGATACTTACATTAATTAAATTTAAGCACTGTAGGGCTACAGTCTTTAAGAGTCTGGGCACATTACGTGATGTATTTCTGTGTGACATTTGCTGTTTGCTTCAAATTCAGAGGATATTTAAATCTTGAGACTTCTTTGTAATAACAGAGAGGGAATAAAAGTGCCTGTCAAAATGCCTGTAAAAAGAGCACAAACCTGATCATGTGTCTGACACTGAGACACCAGTGACAGAGCCACAATCCTGTTTACATGTGCTGCAGAGATGTTCAGTGCATAATCCAGGGGCAGCTCAGTGAGCAGCAGAGCAGTGACCCTCTCATCAGCACAAGCAGATGCTTGAAGGTCAAAGGGCTCTGGGTATCACACATTAACACTCTGCAAGTATTCCTACACAATCCCACTCTGCAGCTAGAGGTGGGCAGGTGATTACAGAGAAGCCAGAATTCGTACATGGACTTTTGATTGCTACAGGCTGTTAGAAATGACTCTGGGTAAAGCAGGGAAGCTTGATGTTTTCATGAAGGGCTGCTCATGGAAAGTCAGGGTGCTGAGGCTGGTATCAGTGGAAACAGCAAGGATGTTCCCCACCTCAGATATCCAGTATTTAATTCTCAGTGTCGCCCAGTTCTGCAGCTCTTTCCATTGCTTAACCTGGAAAGCTTAGGAGAGATGTATTTCATTTTCCCTTATGGCTTTTTCTATTATATTTTATTAGTTTAGTAATGGATGGGAACACGGTCTTTCTTTTGTTGTGTGCACAGCTGTTAGGAACTGCTCCCTCAATGCTCACTTATTGTTCACTAACACTGTTCTAAGGGGGAAAAAAATTATATCTCATGGTATAACTAAGCATCTTTTAAAATCTCGCTCCTAATTTTCATTAGTCACCCACTGTGGCTCTCAGAGCCCAGAACGAAAGAAGATTTATACAGTAGTTACTGTTCTAAAGTCAGCATTTGCCAACAGGTTGAGGAAGGAATTTTGGAAATGCTGCAGCCAAGGTTTGGTGGCTTGCTTGCTTTTTTTTTTTTTT
>WEIU01022966.1:93339-115456 GCA_013389925.1 Aegithalos caudatus | reverse complement strand
TTGGTGTTTGCTTTTTTTTTTTTTTTTTAAGTAAGGAAGATGTTTTTCTTTCAGATCCTGCTCTGTAGTAAGCTGAAGCAAAAGATGATTTGAAGAAGAATGTTGTACCTTGCCTTTAGTTTAACAATGCTGTTCATTTTATTTTAAGCCTATGTGTACACTGCTGATTATTATTCTATTCAATAATCACACTGCTATTTTCCCTCTTGCAATATTATGTTTTTTTCCCTTTACACTCTATTGTGACTGGCTAGATTCACTGTTTAATAAGACAGACACTTAACCATGGAAAAGTTTTCCCAGTGAGGAAGGAGACAATGGGATCTTTAAAATAGAAACTGGACATTGTTTTGTCTGTTTGGTTCCCTTAAAATTATGTACCCAATCCATACAGATTGATACAGAAATAATATTTTTTTTTTTGCAATTTTCATCTTCTTGCAGATTCAGACTGCTCTTGGCAGGTTCTCTTAGTCAAACTGATTCCCATGATGCTGCTTTGTGTCCCATGAGCAGATACCCCATCAACACTCAGGATTTAATTCCTCCCTGGTCTATTGGCTCAGGTGGTGCAATCTTTGGGTCTCTGTTGTGTAACCCCTGGGGTCCATCACTTTCCTTGCTCATGGTTTGAAACCTTCTTCCCCTATTGGTGAGACAATCTGAGTGTCTGTGCTTCCCCCCAGCATAGCTCTGACAGGAGTGTGTCCACGAGCACAGATAGTGCAGGTGTCTCACTCTGTGTGTGTTTCTTCTGGTCTCCCCTGTCCCCAGTTCCCTCCCTTGCATGCTGATGGTGCCTGACTTGCTGCAAGAAGGGCCTGTGATGTAGGATGACCTCTGCTAACACTGCTCCAGGGAGGAATGGGCTGAAAGCCCCTGGGCAGTTGTGGCTGCTGGGCTGATCCTCCTTCAGAAGGTCAGCACTGTGACATGCCTGATCTCTACTTGTTGGGAGAGTGAGTCAGAAGCTGGCTTCCTCCAAATGTTCCAAATCCAAGAGGATATGATTTTATTCTCTCTCTAATCCTATTATTAGTGCCTGCAATGTTAAGAACTCTGTTATTCAGCAGTTTTATTTCTTCCCTGTTTCACTGCTGCAGATGGAGCATCCAAACAAAGTGTAAAAGGAAGAATTTCTTTATTTTATACACTCAGATGCTGCTGACATCCACGTGCTGTCCCATATTGAATGAGATTACCTTTTTGTGGGGGGAAGCTCTCTCTGGTCCTCCTACAAATCTGTCAGAAATCTCATGGCATTTCTGCTTCTCTCTCGGGTTCAGACATGCCTAGGTGTTGAGTCTTTCTTTTGTAGCCCCCACACCTGGGTATGTTTCAGTGCTAAGATAATTTTCAATGGTCACAGAGGGACTCACAAAGTTTACTTCTCTTACTGCACATGAGGCACTGCAGGTCAAGGCAATATCCTGATATGCTCTGATATGCTCTTCCTACCTGTTGTGTTTTCTCATCCTTAGGATCAAGGAAATAACATAAGCAGTACTTTGACCTTTTCCTGATATGTATAACCATTCTTGGTTTGCTAGTAGTATATCTAGTATGTGTGTGTATATATATATATATAATATATATAAAGTATGTATTTCTAATAGTTGTAAATAGTTGTATTGACCATAATTCCTTTTTATTTGCTATTAGCTATGTGATGTTGTCATGGATAGCTAAGACCTTGTGCACTCCATTGGAGTTTAGAGGTGAAACTGCAGGTATTAAAAAACAGACTTGTACTGAAAAAAGCATCAAAATGGTGTGACAGTAAATTGATGTTTGTCTGATTTTCATGGAAACTTCAAACTCTGGTCACTGGCTTCTGAGGATTCACAGAATACAGCACAATGACAAGCAGGGCTTTCTTACTGTAACTCGGCTTGGTAGGGGCCACCTGTGCTATTAAGACCCTGCTGCCACCATTTAGCAGCCTGGTGAGGACCGGGCTCTTTCTTGGTCCAGTGTTGGAGGTGGACATCCAGCTAGTTGGTCAAGAAAATTTCCCTGTTGTATTGCTGTGCAGAGCTGTATGACTGGGAAGGAATCCAGCTCTGCACCATCTTCTAATGTGTAATTTTGGTTTCTCTCATTGTTAACATTACTTTTATTTCTGAGGCTGGCAAGGACAGTCCCATTACCTTTTTATGGTCCCAAAGAACGTGAGTATTATTTGGAGGATGTGGCTTGAGTGAAATGTTGCTTGTGTCTTGGTCAGTTTGTCAACCCATACTACCAAAACCATTGTGGCAGTAGGAAAAGCAATTCTGCTGTATGAGAATGATTTCTTAAAGACCAGAGCAAAAGGACCAGAATTTCCATCCACTGAATCCTAGACAAGAGAGGTCCTTCAGTATGAAAACTTCCATCTCTGTTAAATTATCTCCTCCTTTCCACTCATAGCCTCTTGTTCTGCTCTATGGCTTTGGCTTGACCTCATTCCAGGGAGATGATGCCTATAGATGATGTAACCTCATATTCTTGCTAAATAGACCCTTAGCTTGTAGGTGTCAGCTTTGAGGTGACTGCATGAAACCACTGATTTTATTTGCAGAAAAAGTCTCCCATTTGTTTCAGAGGTGATGGGCCAGAATGGGGCAACACCCACTTTTGGGAGATTGCATCTCTTTGTATGCCACTTTTTCAGATTTGTGTGCTCTAAAAAAAAAAAATTGGGTTCTTTTAGTACTCAAAATTTGAGTATTTTGGTTTCTTCAGAGGACTCTGGGCTACAGGTTTTGAGCTGGCAGTCTGCCAGTACCTGTAGCAACTGCTTCCCCTCTGTGTGATTGAGCACCTGAGTGCTGCAGGTACTGGCTCACATCTGCACAGCTCTTCTGTGCTATTAGGGCCCAACTATCCCACGTCATAGGATATGAGGATCTCTGTGGGACAAGGCAGATGGATTTCATTAGAACTGAGCAGTGCCTGCTGCTGCAAGTAGCTCTTCTTACAGGTGCTTACACTGCCCTGCATGATAAACCTGATCTATATCCTGCAGTCACACAGCACTATTTATTTTCTTTTCCTGCCTGTCTTGGTTTAAAATCTCAGCTGAAAACTTCTCTTTTCTGTCCGTGCCTCATTGTTTTCTCTCTGTTTCCCTCTCCCTTTGCAGCTGTGTTTAGGCTGAGCTGTGTGAGGGTGCAGTTTGACCCGGTAGATGTCAGAGGAAATAAAGTCTCATTGTGTGATGTTCTGGAGTGCTTTGCTCCACAGCCACCCAGCCCTTGCACCACTGGAGGCTGTGGGATGTTTGCCACTGACCTCGGAACAGCAGGAGTCATCCCCGTGCACAAAAGTCTTTTCAGAAGGAAAGATAATGCACAAGGCTCTGAAGAGATTGTTGTTTGAAAAAGGCATGGAAGCCTGAACCCTCTCGGTTGAAAAGCTTTTGTTGGCTGCCATGGATGGATCAAAGTCAAGCTGCTGTTTTAGCCTGGGATGTCACAACCACCTGAACATTCCTTGTCTTTGCTTGGGGAGCCAGGCAGCAAAGTCAGGGGCATTGTGAGGCAGAAGAGGGACAAGGCAGAGAGACATTATTTCAGTAACGCTACTCTTTTTTGAAAGAAGTCCATATGGATGAATGGATAAAATGGAGATGAAAATTCCAGAAGGTTTCGTGAAAAGCACTTAGATGTATTCTTTCTTTTATGGTGGGGAAGGGAGGAATAGATTTTGGATTGCATCAATTCATTTGGATTGCTTCAATTCTTTTGAATTGCATCAATTCTTTTGTCTGAGGAGAGAAGAAAGATTGTTAGAAAAAAAAAAGGGAAAAAGAAAATCCAGTGAAAAAAACTAGTGAGAAATGATCATCAGACTCTTGCTAATTTTTAGTAGCACTGTAAATTAGGCCTTGTTTTCTTTAGGTGCCTTGTATTGGTAGTGGGTGACTTTAGTGCTTTATTAAACTTGCTGTGCTGGGGAGCTCATCAGTTTTGTGCAGCTAATAATAATACCCCGATCGAGAAACAGAAGGTGGGATAGCTCAGCATCAGACACTGGAGTGCAGAAATAGTCACTGCTAGTTGAACTAAAAATACACACCAGCATAACCCTCTTGCCTGCAGCAGCACATGCTGAACACCCCTTGGATGCTGGCAGTGGGGGGAATGGTTTCCCTTTGTTTTTGGCAGCTGCTCCGTGTTGATTCCTTTGTGTGACTGCCTAACGTTACCTTAGGCGTGCAAGGCCCCTCAGAGCAAGTTAATTAATATCTTTGAATAGTTAATCATTATCCAGAGTCATAAGCAGACTATATAGGGTGAAAAGGTCTGCATCAGATGACTTGTTAAGCCAGTTTGTCCCAGGGTGGGACTTTGTGATCATGGGATCACCCAACGACATGGGAGTGAGCAGCAGCAGCGGCCGAGATGTAACCATGGCTACTCTGTTCCACTGCTCCCTGCTCCTGCTTGGGGACAAACACCAGATGTCAACATTGCTGCTGAATTATGAGCCTTGGAGTTATTGCTGCACAATGTGGTCAAAGAGATTTATCTAATTTTTTCCTACTGCCTCCTGGGTTTACCCAGCCTCTTCACTTGGGCTCTACATGGGTGAAATTCAGTTTAGCATGAATTCTGCTATGAGCTTCAAAATCTCCGTGACAATAAGCTAAAAGTGACCCAGATGTAGTGGGGATAGGGTACCCTGAAATAGGTTAGTTAGATGAAATTAGGACACATCTAATGCCAGAATCAGCAGTGCAACATGGATATCTGCTGCATTGTCAGATGGTAGATCAAAGGTGAGGAACGCTTTGTGGATGAATCATAGAATCATAGAACAATTTAAGTTGGAAAAGACCTTTAAGATCATCAAGTAAAACCTCTAACCCAGCACTGCCAACATGAGGAAAAGTGCTCAGTGAGAAGAAGGAGTTAATTGACTGTGTTGGGCACAAGTGTTGAGACATTGTCTCCAGATAAGGGATACAAACACAAAGTGCTGAGACAGTGAAGACAAGAAGCAAGGCCTGAATACTCTAATTTGAAATTTCAGCATTGTGTGTAATAAAACCCAGCTGTGGTGGGACTCCTTCATTGTTTGAGTACTGAAAGACCCATGACTGGGATAGGAATGGACAAGGATATGGCTGTAGCTACTTTGGTCACCACACCTGCATGTAGGAGGAATCCAGGGGCTGCATCATCACTCCTACACTCCCAAAGTCAGGTGTTTCCCTCAGAGCAGAATGTGTCAGGATATTGCCTGAAGAAATGTCAGCTAACAGAACTGGTTTTATAAGATCCAACACAGAGGGAAGCCCTTTCCACAATGCACCTGAAACTTCTTTTTCTTTATTTCAGCCAGGAGATCCAAGGACTTCAATCTCCTCTGTGTCTCCTCTGGGACTCTTTGGAGTTTGAGGGTTCAGCTGAAGAGGCAAAGCACAGAGGTTTCTTTTTTCTTGGGATAGGTGTTTCTTCTAGGGTGGACTTCTCTGAGTTGAGGTAACCTTAATAAAGGGAGCACCAGGAGTGACAAGCTTCCTTTCCTGTCTTTCTTAGCCAGTCTGAGCTTCTTTCTGGGACTGCTATTGTAGTGACTGCTATTCTCTGATCAAGTGAATAGCAAAAAGCTATTTTTGTTCACAGGATAGTTTCATAGGATAATTCTGGTTGGAAGGAACATCTATTCCAATCACCTGCTAAAATCAGGGTCACCTGTGGGGTCAGACAAGCCTTCTTAGGGTTTTATCTAGTCCAGCTTTTTATACATCTATAACACAAAGTGAGTGGCCTCTAAAATTTTCTGAATTGCCAGGACCAGGATCATCAGGAGCTTTCAGAGAGAGTTTTGAGGGAGAGACAGGAGGTCTGGCAGCACGTGCAAAGAGCATTTCCATGAGGGCTTCTGACCATGGAGACATCCAGGGGAAACTGGCAGCAGCTCTGAAAGGAGAGTGGTGTGCAGAGCATGACAGAGGGGGAAATGAACTTATCAAAAGCCTTCTTGGGCTGTCAAGGGCAGGTTTATTCCTCAGCATAAGTGGCTTCCTCTGGGGACTTGTGGAATACACAGTGCTGGGGGGAAAGTGCTGACACTGGCAGGGAAGTGGGTCTGGCTTGCCCTGTGTCTGTACATGGTACATGACTGTTCTGGGAGATAATGCCTCAGGTCAGTGACTTAATTATGTCTGGTTTGGAGACCTTTTACCACACCTGAGATATCTCAAGGCTTACAGGGTGGCTTTTGGAAGAATCATCTTGTCCAGCAGCAATAATCACCAATTACTAAGAAAAGATCACCTTATTTAGTCATTTCCCACTGGTCTCATCTTCCCACCAAACGCTCTGCTTATAAAAGCTTTTCTTTCAGGACCAGTGCCACTGATAATCAGAACCCTCACATCACAAGAACATTTTAAAAAGAGTTTGAGGGCCAATTATATAAATCTTTCCTCTTTGTAAAACAGCTTGGGACTTGTAAACATATTAAGTCCACGTATCTCTACATAATTCATGATGATGAATTATTTACTTGTGTAAGCTGTGTTTTAAGTAAGGATTTTTTTTTCCTAATATAAGGGAAATAAAGATATTTTAGATAATTTTGAAAGAAGTAGCGGCCATTTCACTTTTGCTTTTCTTCTGATGTCCAATTGATTTTTCTTGTGAGTGTGTTCTTCAGGAGTGCCTGATGCCAGGTCTGTAGCGTGTGAAGGTGACTTCCTAAGCACCAAAACCCACAAAGACTTTCAGCAGAATAAGTCTTATCAGAAAACAAGGAATCCACTTCATGCTGTAGTGTGCCAAGGGCACATTTTGTAACTTAGAATCTTGGAATCATTGTTCATCCTACAGATGAAATTGAGGATGGCAACTTCAACCCATGTAAAGTAAAGGTGAATGCTGTTACTATGGAGTCCTTTGTATGATGCTTTTGAGTTTGAGCCTTATTTATGAGATTAATTTGAACTTTGTCCCTTTTTTATTTATATATACATATATATACATATATGTATATATATATAAAATTCTGTTGCATTTTCTTTCCTCTCCCCTTCCTTTTCCTCCCTCAACAACAGATGATTTTGAAGACAGCATGAATGAAACAAAATGTTGGCATGGTCTAGCTGAATTTCTTGACAAGATAAACATTAAGTTAAATGTGAGACATATGCCTTAGTGTGTGACTGTAATTTTATAGGTTCTTTTATATGTTATGGTTGGCAACAGAATCTCTGTATCCTATTCTGGCTAGAAAGAACAGTATTTCTTAGTTTTAAGAAAGATATGTGATTTAAAATCTGTATATGCTACCAGCTATGCTGTGTGAGTGCTGAAGTGTATCTTTGTTATAAGTACTGTCCATTCCAATTCATCTCATTATCAAAGATGGTTATTCAACTATGGTGCATTTGTGATGGGGATAATGTTCTTATCAAAAGTCCTCTTTTCTGCCTTCATCTCACATTTGGAGTTAAACTCTCTGGAGGTGATGCCCCTCCATTTGCTCCCACTGTGGATTGCAGGCTTGCATTGGGTGACAATACTTCCTCTGATGGCTGCACAGGTAAAAATTGAGAGGGATATTGGCTCTAGCTCATCCTGTGGGACTTTAGTTTCTGCAGCCAGACCATCGGAGGACAAATAGTCTGGACAAGTAGTTGAGGAACAGCCATTTGTACTGAAGATGTATGTCCTTTTACCATGTGTAAACTTATTTATTATCAAAATATGGAACAGACATCCAGAGCCGTATCCCTCTTTTCCAAACACCCTTTACACTTGTCTTTATGTCATAATGTTCTTTTGTTTTCAATCAGTCTTACACATTCCTACTGCCTTTGCTATTCAGGTTTCCAGTCTATCCTGGCATTTGCATGGCAAGACCACATTCCCTGTGATCTGCCATCACATTCCCTGTGTGATGCCCCACTCTGGTCTCCTGGCTGGTTGCTGGGCTAGCACAGGGGAAAAATGGTGAAGCAATCCTAGCATTTCTTCACATTATACATACTAAAGGATTTTGGTCCTTAGATATAATCAGGGAATAAATGGCATATTTGGCAAAAATGTAGCCTGTTCAGAAACAGTGTTTTAACTTGAAAGATGCAAAGATCCATGAGCCAGCTTGGATAACAGAGGCACTAAGTCTAGCCTGGTGCCCAGCTGCAGCAGGACATCACTGGGATGCACAGCTGTTGGGAAGGGTGCTTCAGCCCAAGCAAAGCAACATCTGTTCCTTGCCCCTGAGAGAGCTGCTTCAGAGACAGCTCATGCACACCTCTGTGGGGGTTCAGAGATGCAGTACCCTTTGTTTGGAAGAGTAATTTAGCACTTTGTGTGGGTGCATTTATGGGAACACACAGATCCTCTTAAAACAATAGGCATGCTTCTGGTATTTGCAGGGGTTATGGCTGCACATTAAGAGAAAAAAACTAAACCAAAACTCATTTAGTGGAGGAAATTTCCATTATTCACCAGCAGTTCTTATTTGTACCTTAATAGCTTATTCTGTGTGAGGAAAGGAGTTGGAAACATTTCCAAAAGGATGAAGTGTGTCTGGTACTCACTCAATCAACAAACTTGTGGAAAGAACTGCACCTGAAGGTCTTTTTCCTACAACTGCTATTAAAGTGGCAATAAGAGAGGCTGAGGATGTAAGGATATAGAGCTATTGGAAATTTTCCAAAGGAAGGCTATGGACAGGGTGAAGGACCTGGAGGGGAAGCCACACAAGGAGTAGCTGAGGTCACTTGACTTGTTCAGGCTGAAGAAGAGACGTCATTGTAGTCCACACCTTCCCCATGAGGAGAGGACGAGGGGCAGGCACTGATCGCCCTGTGGTGACCAGCATTAGGCTCAAGAGGACAGCATGGAGCTGTCAGGGGAGCTTTAGGTTGGATATTATGAAAAAGGTGGGAGAGGGTGGCTGGGCACTGGAATAGGCTCCCTAGGGAAGTGGTCATAGCACCAGCCTGACAGAGTTTAAAAAATATTTGGACAATGCTCTCAGGTACATGGTGGGATTTTTGTGCCATCCTATACAGGGCTGGGAATTGAACTCAATTATCCTTGTGGGTCTTTTTCAACTCAGGACATTCTATGATTCTGTGCTTTTATGAGGCTTAGCCTTCACTGTCTCTATGAGAACTCTCCTGGAATTTTCCTTTCATTACTGTAGGGCCTGAACTTCCAATGTGTGTGGTTGCACATCTTTCCTGCCTCATGCACTCCAAGTCTTTCTGACTCTTGTTGAAGTCAAGGAGAGCAGCAGCATGATGCTAGGTGAATACCTAAAGCCTGAGGTGTGTAGAATTGATTAAAAAAAAAAAAAAAATACAAGAATCCAGGGAGTAAATTCAGCCCTTGGCCCATGGCTGTCCTCCTGCACTCCACACACAGGCCTGCCACCCTGGATGATGTCTGTAAGGCATGGTCACTGTGCCTGGAGTGCTGCACACCAGCACCTCACACAGCCACTCTCCAGCTGGGAATGTGCTGTGCCAGCCCAGACTGAGGCTGGTGGTGCAGAGGGTGCTGAAATGCTTTGCTGCTGCAGATGCTAACATGAGTGGCTGTAGCTATCAGTGAAATAGGTGTTTCTATGCCATGAGCTCCAAAATCTCTATGACCTTTGTGACCTTTCTCCAGCCTGTGATTGCACAGTCCTGCTGCACAGCTGTGCTGGTGCTGCTGATCATGCAGTTGTTCCCCTCTCTAGTGGATGATGTGTTCTGGAAACTTGTTCCAGAAATTTTCACTCCTGTGTCCTCTTAGACATTGCTGATGATATGTTAAGAAAATAATTGAAATGGTTGTTTCCTCTGTCTGCACTGCTGTGCAATGCCCTCCCCAGTGAGTGCTGTTCACTGGGTTTCTGTGGTTGTTCTCTAGGATCAAACACAGCATCCTAGAGCAGTTTGAGTTGGAAGGGCCCCCAAAGATCATCTCATTCCAACTCCTGACACAGGCAGGGACACCTTCCACTAGACTGCTCAGGATCTGCAGGTCAAGAGGGGAGGTTATCACCAGGAACCTGAACTATTAATTTAAACATTTGCTGCTTGAGTCTGTTGCACTGGAACTTCTGAGGTAGAAGACAAACTCATCCTTTTTAATTTTAAAGGGCAACATTTATCTTGTTTTGTTTAAGAATATTTGTCAAAGCTCAGTATATCTATTGTAAGCCTCAAATCAGCATTGAATACATCCTTTTTTTTTTTTTAGATTATTGATTTAATGATCAACAAAGTAATAAATATGGTAGGAAATGCAGAATTATTATGGCTATGTGAGACTTGTGGCACCTTAACAAAGCTGCCTGAAAGAAGATGAAGTTCTCTGTTGATGAATACAAAGTAATGTACAATGGAAAGAATTAACTTAAATGATTCATAACCCTTGCTGGCTTAAAAATAAATTCTGACTACTTGAGAGGAAAGAAATCCTTCAGAAAACATTTCTACGTGTATGGGTACCTAAAGAAATAAAATCTGCTGTGAATAAATAGAATATTTGGTGTATAAGAACTGGGATGAAGATTATTTGTGAATAGAAAAATTAATCACCCTTTTTTATTTTCCTTACAGTGGAACTAAAAATGTTTTAACTTCAATTAATATGAACCTATGGGAAGGATTGATTTAGAATTTGTTTAGAGCAAAATCTGGAAATTAAGGAACCCAACTGGAAAATTCAGGGTTTGTTTGTTTTGAAACACTTTTTAAAATGTCAAAATGCAATTGTTTTAGAAAAATAAGCTATTTACATTAAAAAAACACCCTTAAATGGAAAGTGTTGATTCACAGAGATGCAGTGTTTCTGATCCATCAAAATATTTTTATTTCTGTCAAAAAGTTTTGTGGGAAATATAGGGCTTTCATTTGGAGTCTGAACACAAACACCCACCCACTCACAGCCTGAGAATTTCTTGCTACAGGTCCCATGGGTGTGTTCTTCAAAACATTGCCATGTCTCACCAGAAGCGTGGCCTCTCCTGAAGTGCTGCATTTTAATTTGGTCACTGTCTCCCAAGGGTCCATAGCACACAAGAAGGAGGCTCCAGATGCAGGTGACCAGAATTAATTTTGGTTCCTGGGCTTTAGATTTGAGTGAAATGAATCTGTTATTTCAGCTGAGAATTAAGGAAATGCTTAGCTGAAGGGTGAGGTAATCATGTTCTCAGTTTCTGAAAAGTTAATGGAAAAACTTCCTATTGAATGAGAAAGGTTTTCACGCCTGGTTTTGGTATCAAGGTAGTCCATGTGGCAAGCTGGGCACAGTTGTGCTCTGCAGGAGTAACTGCTGAGTACCTGGAATAACAGAAAGTGAAACGATTTACATTTGTCTCTTTTATTTACCTAAATACAGGAGAAAGCTAGCATTCTATGAAAGTCAAAGGCATTACTTTGAATGCAGATTTAAAAAAAAAAACAAAAAAACTTTTAAACCATGTAGCTTGCAAAAAACGAAACCAAATTGAACTAAGCTAGAACAACCCCTATAAAAACTAGGAAAAATAAATCAGAGGAAAACTTAAAAATGCAAATGGGGAAGTGAGGGAAAAGTGCTCCATTTGTGGTTAGAGGATGAGAGGATGACTTTAATATCATGTTTTAAACAGGGGTCACAGGGACTGAGAAAATGGAAAGATTCTCACCTTGTTCATTTTTGCATCCTGCAATATCTGAGAGAAACAATTACAAAACATACCTGCTGGGAAACACATTTTTAACTTTTCAATGTCACAGAGTAGCCCTGATTGGAAGGGATGTCCAAAGTTCATTCAGCCCAGCATTTGTGGGAAGGGGAGCCAAGAGGGGATCATGTAGCAACCTGCCCTGTCACATCTGAGAAACATCCAGAGCTGGAGGCTCTACCATTACCATGCAGGGTTGTTCCAGGGAATGATTATTCTCACTGTAAAAACTTCCTCTTATACAGGGATGAAACCTTTTCTGGTGTTAATTGTAACCATTTCCCCTTTCCTTCTCCATGTGGTTCCTCATGCAGAAACGCTGTCGTCTTTGTAGTTACCCAGGAATAGTTACTGGAATAATGTGATGAGGTTTCCTCTGAAGCTTTTCTTCTCCAGGGAAGAGATCTCCTCCTGTCATTCCTCAGAGGTCAGGTCATGGCATTCCTTTGGAGCCTCTCCCATTTTTCTGTTTCTTTCTTGAGCTGTGGGGACCAGAGCTGGACACACTCTGATGACCACTCTCTGAGTGCAGCCTTTTAGCCAATTTCCTGCCCAAATTGCAGACCACCCATCCAGTCTGTATCTTACCAGCTTGTCCCATAGATGCAGTTTGTCTAACTTGTAATTTCAGAATGATTTTTCACCTTTTCATTGAAGCCTCTATCATTAGTACTGCAATGTGGTACTTGTCTTCAGTATTCTGAAGTGAAAAGCTGAACTCCACCATCTATTTCCTGGCTCATAAACCCCTATCAATATGTAGAGATGTTTCTAGGGTTTGTTTTTTTAATGTTTGTTTCTATCAATACTGAAATTCTTAGGTCATAGTGCACGTAACACTAGGCTTTGGTACATGGAACACATATTCTGCATTTGCTTTTTAAATGTCACAGTGCCTTCCTCGCTAAAAGCATTCAGAAAGTATGGGTTTGGTGCTGCATTAGGAAAAAAAAAAGATTAGGAAAAAAAAAAAGAAATACTCAACCCAACCTGTTAATTAAATTCCTTAAGATATTTTTAGGCTTTGGTGGTTTTTTGTTTTTTGTTTTTTTTTTTTTTTTTAAAAATTAAAGTTCCACTTATTCAGGGTGTAAGAAATAAGAATGTTGCACTCTATGTGAAAGATGGAGTAGGAAGGAAATATAAAGGTATTGCAGAATGCCAGGGCTCAGTATATGCACAGAAAAATAAGATACTTGTGACAATGAAAAACAAAACTAGAAACATTCTTTTCTGTCTGCATGGTGAAATTGTCCTATAAAATCAATTATTAGCAATCTCTTCTTCAGTGCTCAAAGGAGACCCATCTGCATTGCCACAGTAGGTTAAAACATTCAGTGTCTCTCTCAAGAAAACCCCCCATTATTCCATAATAGGATTTAATATTTTCCATTGTTGTGTAGCTGTGATTATAAAAGATAATAGTTAAAAGTTTCAGTGTTCGTGCAGACAGGTTTAGAACAGGAAGGCTAAAGGTAGCAATGTTCCAATGGGCATTTTCCTTTCTTTTATCCTTTCACCTTAGAAACACCTCTTCACAACTTTCCTTCCTCTTTCTCCTCTTTGCCAGCAACTTCCATGTCCTCCCCTAGGTCTCATGTAAAATGGAGGCAGACTTGTGTAAAATACCTCTCAATAAAATGGACTTCTTGTACTGCTTGGGCCCATTCTTGTCCCCAGATCCCATAAAAAGACTGCTGCAGAAACAAGGGAAATTGTTTCACAGCCACTTCTCTGAGATTGTGCTGTTCCATTACTTCTTTGTGTTAATGTGCCCAGGCATAATTTCTGACTGGAACACGTCCTGCCTTCAGTGGTGCTTCAGCAGCTTTGTCCTGCCCATCTCCAATTTCATGGACATGTGCTGACTATTGCCTCCTGCTGTCTTGCACTCTTCTCCTCTGTCCTTGTCTGTGCTGTCCCTGGATGGGAACCTGCCACATTTCTGTCATAACTGGGAGTCAATCCCAGCAAACCACTGTGCTGACTGCCAGGTACTGCTCCCAGGGATTTGCCTTTTCTTTTGCCCTTCTTCCCATTAGACAAGAACAAAAAGCTGTGATAACTTGTCTCTGGTTTTGAAGGGTAGTTTTTCCCTTTCAAAATTAAATCTCCTTCTTCCCTTTTGTTAAGTTTAGGAAGGATGTTCTTGAGCTGGGTCTATCCTTGTGCTTTTTTGTGTCCAAGAGAATCAGCTCCTTCCCTCTGTTGATTGACTTCTCTGTCTCTGTAAGCATGCTTAGCTCTGGGTGCTAAAGAGGTCTGAAATGCTGTAGAAATAAACATCATATCCTTACTGAAATCTGTAGCCCCTTCATCTTAGGTGTGGTTGAGATTGCTGTATTTTCTGGAAAAAGAAGCTAGATAGTTCATGTTCTTTTCATTTACTGCCTTCCCTCTCCACACCTTTGTTCCCTATCTTCCAACCTATAACCAATCTGCATTTCTCAATGATCTCATCATCTTTCCTTAGAAAGACAGCTTTTTCCCATCCCTCTCTTATCCTGTAGAGTTCTGACCATCCAGACCCACTGGAGCCAGCAGTGCCCTTGTGGCGAAGGCCAGTGGTATCCTGGGGTGCTTTAGGAGGGTCATTGATTGCCAGCAGGTTGAGGGAGGTGATCCTGTCCTTCTACTCAGCCCTAGAGAGGGGCATCTGGAGTGCTGTGTCCTATTCTGTGCTCCTCAGGACAAGAGAGACATGGAGCTCCTGGAGCAGGTCCAGTGGAGATAATGAAGGGACTGGAGCATCTCTTTATGAGGAAAGGCTGAGGGAGCTGGGGCTGTTCAGCCTCAAGAAGAGATGACTGAGAGGGGACCTCATCCCTGTCAGTGTCTGCAGGGAGGGCTCAGAGCATGGACCAGGCTCTGTTTGGTGTGCCCAGCAATGGGACAGGAGGAACGGGCAGGAACTGATGCCCAGGAAGTTCCACCATTGCCCAGAGAGGGTGTGGAGTCTCTTTCACTGGAGATATTCCAGAACTGTCTGGACACAATCCTGTGCCTGTGCGCTGTGGTGACCTTGCTTGGGCAGAGAGTTTTGACCAGATGGCCCCACTGTGGTTCTTTCCAGCCCGTCCCATTCTGTGATTTTGTGATTGATTCTGTACTGAGGTGGGGGCAAATTTTGTCAGTCAGGAACATGTTCTTATCTCTGCTGCCAGCTGTCTTCTGGAAGGACCCCATCCTCTTCTAAGCCAGGGAAGGAAGTGAGAGGAAATGGTAAATTTTAAAATTGTTCCTTTCTAAATGGTCACAACTAATTATGAAGGCTACAGCTACTGTGAGATGAGCTATTAAATGCCTTGAACAGGTTTCTGAAGTCTGTACTAGAATAGGATGAGTCACAGTTGCACCAGCTGAGTGCAAATGAGTGGGTGGGAGGGGAAGAGGCCCTGTACTTTGTTGGCAAGGTAGGAACAAAGAGCAATCCACAGGCCTGGGATATGCTCTCGGGTGAGTTAGGACTGACAGCTCACAGCAGTAAGATGGAGGCAACAGAGTGCTTGTCAAAGAGGTAAAGCCTGAGCTTTTAAGTTAAATCACACCTCAAAACCATTCTGTCTGAATGAGGGAAGTGGGAGATCAGCAGAGGATTGGTCAGGCTGTGAGATGCCATGTAGGATTTAGTCTCTGCTTCTTGGTCTGACTGCTTGTTTATGGCTCCCTGAACAAAAACATAAGGAAAAAGAATGGTGCTGTGATTTGAGTCAGATCAGAAAATACATTCAAGCTTCAGTGTTTAAGATCAATATGATGGAACATGGACAGATAATGACAGGACTATTTGTTACTAGGAGTAACACTTTTAAACTAAGAGAGGAGAGATTACATATTAGGAAGAAATGCTTCACTGTGAGGGTGGTGAGCTGCTGGAACAGTTTTCCCAGAGAAACCAGGGATACCCTAGCCCTGAAAGGGTTCAGGGCCAGGTTGGATGGGGTTCTGAGCAACCTGGCCTAGTGGAAGGTGTTCCTGACCATGGCAGAGGGGTAGAAACTGGAAGGTCTTACAGTCCCTTTCAACTCAAGCCAATCTATGATTTCAATGAGTCAAAACTGTCTGTATCTATGGCCTGTTACAGTGGCTCCAGATTTAAAATCCAATTCTGGACCTGGGTTTGTGCCAAAGATTTGGTGAGATTATGGAAGAGGTTTCTCATTTGGCACCATGATCTTGCAGAGGCCAGAGTTTGTTGTGGTTGATTTGCAGCAAAACTGTGCAGTCTTGTTTGAATGAGGATAATATCCTGACTGATAAGACCCCCGAGTGTCCTTTCCCAGGCTAAACACCCTCAGGTCCCTCAGCTGCTCCTCACCAGTCTTTTGTGATAAATGGATGCTCCAGACCCTTCCCCAGCTCTGTTCCCTTCTCTGGACATGCTCCAGCCCCTCAATGTCCTTCCAGTCACAAGGGCTCTGACACTGAACACAGGATTCAAGGAGAGGCCTCACCAGTGCCCAGCACAGGGGATGGTCACTGCTTTGGTCCTGTTGGCCTCATTATTGCTGATACAAACAAGTCAGTGCTGCTTATTTTGGAAAACTCACCCAGCCTAGGCCAGGCATGGTGTTTTCTGCTCTCTCTGATGAGATAATGCAGGACCTAACTATTTTTGGCAGATCTTACTTGAGGTTTTGAGACGGCATCTGGCCTTTTGAGGCATACAGATCAACTTGCTGCTTTCAGCATGGCATAGTCTAGAAAAAATGGGATACAGGCTTGCAGGTGGATAAACAGGGGTGGATGGAAAGTCCTGAGTCAGGCTTAGCATGGGACTAACAATGAATATTGGGAAAACAGGAAACTGTGGGCAACTCATGCCAGGAGGATGAAGACAGTATGAAAATATGGTCTACTTGCAGTAAGAAAAAACAACCCACACTGACTGATCTAGTTAAAAAAATATTCTAGAGAGGTTAAAACAATTCAGCCAGACACATCATCAATAACTGATTATTTGCAGCTAAAATTAGACCTGGAATTGGCATTTTGTATGTTAATTAAAACAAAGCTATCTTTATCAACGAGCTACGACAACTTTGAGCAGACATTTCCTAGTGAATGTTAATCCTTCAGTCTCTTTTGATTAGTAGATGGTATTACATTAAAATTGATCCTCCTTCTGAGGTCCATTTGTGGCTCTGTCTCAGTATTGAATTACATGGCTGGCCCAGTGCCAGGCACAGGTTTCCCATTGGGACAATGAAATCACAGCCACAGTGATGCTCATTTGTGTTTTACAGTATGCCATCTATTTATCACAAAAGGCTCAGGAGACTTTATGCCTTGGTGAGATATTATTTAGGCTTCAGATCTCTGTCAAACCTTATTACTCTCTTCAGTTCGCTTTGCACAGAGATGGCTTTTGAAGATAGGAAGGGAAAGGCTAGGGAAGGAAGACAATGTCATATTTAAAATCTAGTACTAGTGAGTTTTCTTCAGTTGTACAGGGTGTTCTGAGGGAATTGTTGAGTTTCAACCTGGGTGAAAAGATCACTAGACAAAATATCACTGGTCAAGCTCGGTGTAACAGGTTTGGAAGCTTCAGTTTGTAACTGTGTGGATCTCGTTAAAAGATGGGTCCCTCTGGCTCATAATTGAGCTTCAGACAGCCCAACCCTGAAAGAAACTGTTCCTAAATTGTGCTGACCTGTTGCAATTGTCTCTAAGGGTCCCTGTGAATCTGGTGAGAGTTGGGTAGGACATGATCTTTATAAAATTCAGGAGCAGAGAAAAAACGCTGTGTCTTGGTTTTCTGTTTCAATGTTCTTTCTTAGTAATTGAGAGTAATTAAAGCTATGAACAATTCTCCCCAGGGGAATTGAAAAAAAACTTCACAAAAAATAACAGAGAAGAGCTGTTGACAGTCTGAAAAGCTGGACAGCTTTCCATTTAACTCCCTCCCACCTTTTCCATCTGTAGCTCTTGTCATCAGCCAGCAAGCCAGCCAGGAGACCGTGACAGATAAATGGTGTGCAGTCCCCTGAAGTTCCAGATTACATCTTTCCTTCCCTTCCCTTTCTTCTCCTATATCCTTTAATAGTCAGCTTTTATAAAGGGTGCTGTGCTGCTTGGCTTGTGCTGTTGTGATCTGGAAGCTATTTTCCAGCATCTGACTTGTTCACTAGGGAGTTACATGAGCATTTTGTAAGAGTGTGAACTGATGCCTTAACTGAGCTAGTAAAGCATCACTCTGAGCCTGCCAAGGCTCAAATGTGAAGTGGAAACATGTATATATATATATATAATTTAGGCAGAAAATATAAAACATTATGGGATTCCATACAGTGTTGTAAACAATATTCTGTTCCACTTTGCTTATGTGATTTGGCATTTCTCACAGAACTAATGCTCTGTGATAGCAATAAGAAGAATGCCGTGCTTGTGTGCAAATAACGTGGGATGCAAGTGATTGATGTTGCTTGAAATGAGGAATATAAGAGACTCCAGATAGCAGAATAATTATGTAGCTTGTTTATTTTCCAGGGAAGGTCTCATTACTACAGTTGGTGTCGAATGGAGAACAAGGATCAGTTATTCACTGTCTTGGGTCTCTTTATTCTTTCATCTGCATGGGCTGGAAAGGGTTTCAGAGGAAAAGAGATGGACGCAGTACATGATTATATTTTGTAAAAGTGTCACCTTGAATCCACAAACCCACATTGAATTTTCTTTTTATTGTGATAGCCATACCCAGGTAGATAGTTTATCATCTTTTATTGTGCTTCAGCCAATATTTCTCCTGCGACATCTCCAAATTTTCCAAGTACATGAAGTGCTACACAGCATTGTGTGCTTCTCAAAACTATACAAAGACTTGGGAGATGAGGCGTAGGTGCTAGAAGTTTATTTTTTTACTGTGATCTTTCCACTCAGGAAAAAGAAGCCTTAATTAGACTGGTTAAGAACTGATAGCAACCTTTATCAAGTGAAGTTGGTGATGATAATTCTGTCTTGGAGCTATAACACGAACATGAACATATGTAGCTTTAAAACAGTCTCCTGCCTTTGTGCTGCACTGAGACAAGAAAGTTCTAGAGCAAATCTGAAAAAGAAACATGGTATACCTCCAGTAGAATATGACTGAGTGAAAACAAACAAACAAACAAACAAACAAACAAACAAACCCACTGATTGTTTTCTATACTCAAATGTATTCATAATGCTGTGGGGATCATTCATAACCCAGTTTCTTATTGTTTATCTGGACATTTCCAACATAAGGAATGAGTTTTCCATGCTGCTGTTTTCCTGTAGAATATGGGTCTTTCCACCCTGTACCTCCAAAGGCACCATAGTGTCAGTTTGATTTATGTTATTTTGAGATACTACCTTGTCTTGCACTGCTCAGGGTAGTCTATTTTATCATGATAGCTGACCAAAAAATCAGGAATAGGTTTGTTTTTTTTTTTTTTTTTTTTTTTATTATATGTGGCAAAAAAAACAGGAATAGTTTTTTTTTTTTTTTTTTTTTTTTTTTTTTTTTTTTTTTTTTTTTTTTTTTTTAAATAGTGTTTCTTCAGTCTTATGTGGCCAAATCTCTTTGGGCAAAAGATTGAATCATGTAACTTCATTTAACTTCATTTTCCTAGTTGTTAGTGGCTTTCTCCCAACATAAAAAAGGCTTGTGATAAGCAAACCAGTTCTATTTTTTGCCTACCTAACTGCATGCAAGCTGGAAGTTTCTTCTTTGTACAGCAAGCACCCTACTGTTATATTGAGGCTTGGAGAGTCTTGGCTTTCCATCTACCCAGGCTCCATGGCTGTGCTCACCGTGCTTGTAATACCAGAAGTTACTGTTAAACCATAATGCTTCAAAAGCTGTTTTTCAGCTCAATGATTTATTTGTGTGATAGGGAAGACACTGCTGATCTTTTGACTACTACCACAAAATCAAATAAAGTGGTAGATCTGTATATATTTTTGAAAGCAAACTGAGCTGTTGCTTAAATTTGTTTAATTTTGCTAGAAATGTAAAGAAACGTTTTGGGAGCAATCAATCCAGTGGTGCCAGCTCCAGGTTTGACAGTGTGAAGACTTACTACAAAACAAAGGAGAGTGATCTGGAAGATGATGTGGGTAGAAAAGTCTAATCCCCTGAAGCTTTGCTTGTATGGATTTAGGCATGAGTTTGCACTGTTTACCTGTACTCTCTCTACCCTGGTTGTTGTGCCTTCAAAATCAGGTTAGACTGCAAATGGATTTGAGCTGCTGTGCATCCACCTTGACCTCAGTATCAAGTCTTGCCTGGAAAAGCAGATTTTGTTTTTATAGGTGTTTGAAACAGGTTCACTATATAAATCCTCTGTACACAAATTCTGAGACTAGATTTTGCACATGGTACTGAAAGAGAACATAGAATGCAAGTCATACTGCCTTTACCATGCCTTTTATTTGGTATTTCTCATTAGTGGAAGAGTGTTTTTACTTAATGCCTTTTTCTAGCCAGACACCATATCAGTTGAGCACTCTGGTTCAAGGTAAGGAACAGGCTGACTTCTTCTTGATTGCTAGTAGAAAACAGTAAATAATTCCCTCACACTTTCTTTTTTTACAGCATCTGAGCTACAGCAATGCAAATAGTTAACTACTGTGGTAAACCAAGCTGATCCCTTTTCATGTCACTTCTTGCTGCAGGTCACTGTCCTCTGTAGATCAATTCAGAATGAGTTGAGAACTTTGTGGTAAATTGATTGCCAAAGAGACTCTAATGATATCAGTGAATATAAGACAAAGCAAAAAATTCAGCATCTGCCTCAAAACAAAAATTCATCTTGATTTGAAATATGAGTATACTCCAATGAACATTCAATTTTAAAGAGTTTCCACTAGTTCTAGGTTTTTAAGCTGTTGAAGCTGATCTCCAAGCACAGAAGCAGATAAACCTTTTTTTCCATACCTGCCTTTCCCATAAAAAGTTGCTGAAGCCCATGGAGAGGAACATTTCTCAAGAGCATGTAGTGATAGGCCAAGGGGCAGTGGCTTCAAACTGAAATAGAGGAGTTTTGGATTAGATACTAGGAATAATTTTGGAAGAATTAGGAAGAATTAGAATTAGGAAGATAATTAGATATTAGGAAGAAATTATTCACAGTGAGGGTGGTGTGGCACTGCCACAAGTTGTCCAGAGAAGCTGTGGATGCCCCATCCTCAGAAATACTCAAGGCCAGGTTGGATGAGGTTCTGAGCAGCCTGGTCCAGTGGAAGGTGACCCTGCCCATGGCAGGGGATTCAGAACTGGATGTTTTTTAAGGCCCATTCCAACCTAAACCATTCTATGACCCTCTCTGTATGTAGTCAATGATTTCAGTCAATCATTTTGTGCAAAGTGGCCTACTGAGGTAAAAAAACAAACAAAACAAACCAAACTGCTTACTTAAAATCATCTATAGCTGCCTAAACTGAAGAAAAAAAATCACCATGAAAGCTAGTCTCTGTCCTTGTTTTGGCTGGGATGGGGTAATTTTCTTCCCAGTAGCTGGTATAGTCTGAAGATGGAGACCCTCTGATGCCAGGGCAGTGTGTTTATTGCCTTGAATAATATCAGCATTTCACCTGCTAGATTTTCAGAATTAAGCCTTCTCAAGCTTCTGCTGTGTGCAGTCAATAGCTGCTGCAAGAACAGTATCCACAGATGGAGGGTGAACAGCTCTGCAGCAATTTCAGATATGAAATGTTGGTTTTCAGTTTATCAACATTTAGCAATTTCTTAATTATAGTACTTTGAGCTCTTTACCTTTTCAAAGCACTGCACCATTATTAACAAATTAATTGCTGCCTCATTGCCCTGTGAAATAAGATGATAGTTATTTGATTATCTGGTTCTCCAGTAAATAAAAATAACCATATTGCTTACAAGACTACATGTTGTATATATGTGTACACTTAGTAATATATATGGTGTCTATATATATGATTAAAAGAAAGTTTTGCTGAATGAGAGCACTGAAGCCACCCATTATGAATTTGTTTATTGCAAAGGTTATTCAGTGCTATAGTAACATTCCTGTGTTGTGGCAGATTATTTGGGGAGAACAGTAAGAACAAAGGGAAGTTTGTCCTGTAATGGAAGCAAAGAATCTTCTTTTGTTCATATGGGAACCCACTATGGTGGGAACGTGATTTAACAGGCAGAGGATCATCTTTTCTGCAAGCTTCTCCTGAGAAATGGAAAAAAAAAAAAAGAAGGATATCATAAAAACATAGAATGGTTTGGGCTGGAATGGACCTTAAACACTGTTTATCTCCAGCCCTGCTGCCATGGGCAGGGACCCTTTCCACTAAACCAGGTTGCTCAAAGCCCAGCCAGCCTGGCCTTGGACACCTTCAGAGAAGGGACATCCATTTCCCTGGGAAGCCTGTTCCAATGCAGATGCAATGGATTATGTTTGAAGTATTGCAGGTAGTGGGACTATAATTGGACAGAAGATCTGAATAACTTTTTTTT
>WEIU01022966.1:57090-93309 GCA_013389925.1 Aegithalos caudatus | reverse complement strand
TTTTTTTTTTTTGAGAAAGGGGAGCTTCCATTTTGTTGATATTCTTTCTTTACCTTCTACAAATTTAAGTATTTCCCTGAAAGAAATGATGATCTAACATGAGGATTAATTAAAGAGTTTACCACATTTATCTCCTTTACACAAGAGATCATTCCCTGATGGGAGGGTGGGGGGAGAAGGGGGATAAAGGGATGTTTTATAACGAGTAATAAAATATGGCAATTTAGGGAATTAACATAGTGTAGTGGCTGACGCAAATGTGTTTTTTTTCTATTTATAAGACTAAATATGTTCAGCTGTCTGAGCCTTGAGAGCTAAACATTGGTAATGATGGACCCCTAGTGCCAAGGCTGTACAAACAGGCAAGGGGAAGAGTTGTTTGCTGAAGGCAAAGAAGGGATCAAAATGACGTGGGAATTGTTCAGTGCCTAATAACGCTTCAGTTTTTGTGTCCTCCTTACAAAGTCCACCAGTTTTTAAATCCAGGTAAAACATATTAAATGTATTTATCATATTTAGGTATTTTTAGGGATGCCTCTGATAACTTTGCTTAGTCTTTTTGGGGACTCAAGTGTGTGTTTAGTCTTTGTGAGCAATGATGGAAGTATATTTAAACTATTGGCATGAAAAGTCAGGTTCTCTGTCCAGCAGGGATTTTGTGCTTCCCATTATCTAATGGGTCCATTCTGATTTGGCTTAATAAAATGAGGACATTATAAATCACCAGTTGTGAATTATGCAGCCATACATCACTTGAAAGAAATATGCTGCTTTTATGCCTGTTTGACCTCCGAAGCACCAGGAGAAAACAACACATTCCTTTTTGAAGATTGGTCTCTTTTTTTTGTTTGTTTGTTTGGTTGGTTCTTTTTTTGTTGTTGTTTATTGCCAATGTGTTGTATAAACAACAGCTCTGAGTTCCAAAGGTTTCTAAGGAAGTGCATTTGGGTGGTGCCTTGTCCATTTGATGCTGCTCACACAATTTTGTTCTTCATGGTGGTACAATCCTGGATCATGATACATTCAGCTTCGTTTTTCTTGCATAGTTTATCTTATCCATGCTCATCTCAAGATCACATTTCAACACTTTGGGAACCTTAAACAAACTGAAGATTTAAAATTTGCAAAAGGACAAGGGATAGGTCCTCTTCCCAGACAGAAAAGCACCTGGAGGTTATGGAGGTTAGAGAATAACAAGTACCTCCTTCATTTTCATGGCTTTTGAGATTGTGGGTTCTCTGTGTGAGGCTGTGGGTCCTCCTGAAGAGGACTCTTTAACTCCTTAACCATTCTTTTGTTCACTGCTCTCATTTCTTAGTGAATTTATTCCACTTTTTGTGCTGTGTTCATTTTTAAAATCAGGTTATGAATCTCTTTATCTAATAGCATGTCCCTGTTCTCCAGACTTTAGCTGGAGGTGTTTTTGCTAGAGAGACTGAGTCAATGATTTGGCCACTAAATGTTCATGCCAGATTTGTGTCTTGCCATTGCAATGAAACTGACAGCATGTGTCTGGGTTTTTCATCTTGTTTTTCGTTTGTTTGGTAGGTTTTTTTGGTTTTTTTTTTTTTTTTTTCCATTTTTTTTTCTTTAAATGAATTAATATTCCCAGCTGACAAAGCCCTCCAGCAAAAAGGATGGTTAACTTGTGAGCCGTGTTTATGTATATGAAACTACCTCATTCTGAAGATGTAATTAATATTCTGCTTCATGGGGTTAGGAATAAAGTCCTGAAGGTTTTATTTATTCTATCACTTTAAAATTTAGCATTTAGAATCTCCTTTCAAAAGATTAGTGCAATGTTGTTGACTAAATGGTTCAGTACATCTTTTTTATATAACCCTTTTGCTGGGCTGGATTCCAGATTTTCTTGATTTCATATGTTTTATATCTCCTCAAGAGAGATTAATTCTATGTTAATTACCATATTAGGGTCAGCTAAGTTAACAAATATGATTTGTGACTTATATAACCTTAAAAGCACTTTACCTGATAACTTTTTTTTTTTTTTTTTATCTGATGTTTGAATACATTTGGGAAAAAGTTAATATTTTTTTAAAAAGACAAGCATTTTAACATATTAATATAAAGATCCAGGCTTTAATAAGTGTTTTTGTATTCTGTGGCACTTTGTTTTAGGGGAACTGCCAATACTGATGAGAAGAGAGTAAGTATTAATTCTTCCCTGAAGCTCAGAGACTACCACTGCCAGATTTTCAAAACATAAAGTTCTCCTCTTTGTCCCTTCCTACCACAGCTAGTCAGATTGTGTAGATATGATCCAGTGCAAAATTAAGCCATTCTATGCTGATCATTCCTTGTTAAAATTGAACACATTTAACCTTTAAAACAGTCTTTCATTCTTTAATATAATTGGTTAGTTTGGTTTTTTTTTTTTTTCTTTGTTTGTGTTAAATCCCTTGCTCTTTGGCTGGGTTGTCAGGCAGAAGCTGTTTAAAAACTACAATTGTAGCAAAAGTTAGCATGCAGATCCCAGTACAGATCTGCCTTTGAAGTGCTAAACTGACCAGGTCCAAGCTGTTTTCCAAAAACATTCCTGCTGTGTGCAATGTTTCGTATATATATTTCACAAAAGAGAAATACAGGAGAAGCCAGAGAGGCAGGCACTGATCCCTGGTGACAGTGACAGGACCTGAGAGAATGACTGGAGCTTTGTCAGAGCAGGTTTAGGCTCAATATTGAGAAAAGGTTCTTCACCCAGAGAGTGATTGGGCACTGGAAGAAGCTCCCCAGGGAAGTGGTCACAGCACTAAGCCTGCTGAACTTCAAGAAACTTTTGGACAACACTCTCAGGCATTGGGAACACTCTTACTCTGTGGGATTGTTGGGATGTCCTGTTTAAGGCCAAGAGTTGACTCAATGGTCCCTTCCAACTCTCTTTCTATGTTTCTGGGGGAAGGCTTAGAAAAGCAATAATCCTTGATCAAAACAATAAAGATTTGTAAAGATTTTCTCTTTATAACCTGTAATCAGTGCTATGCAAAAAAAATTGCAAAAGCATTCAAGAAGAGGTTTCAGGTCTAGACAAAAATCGTGAGACTGCAGTAAGGATAAGTGTGGGTTCATAGTCATTTGCCAGGATCATCAGCCAGATTTCCACTTGGCCAATTCCAAAGCTCTTTTGTTAAACATGAGCTAAAAAAGACCACTTGTGGCATGAAGTAGGAATGGTCAGTGAGCTTTTATGGAAACCAGTTTAATACCTGCAGGCTGCTGAAGTACAAATTGCCTGGTCTGCTGGAGGAAAAAGGAAATATTTGAAATAGCATGAGAAAAACTGTGTTTCAAGTAGTCTGCTGGGATGTGAGCTTTAATTGTAGCCATTGGGTCAAGTGAGTGGTATTGATTCCACGGATTTGGGGTGGGTTTGGTTTTGTTTTTTCCTGTAAAGGGAATAAAAACACAAACAAACTAAAAGGTGTCTCAAGACAGAAACAAATGCAGATCACAACAAAATCACAAGGTTGCCCAGTGCACATGAAATCATTCTTCCACCTTGAGACAGGAGCAGTGTGCCAGATTATTTTGTATTGAACAAATATCTATGCAGGAATGAGACTGTGAAATGAAGTTTTGGAAAGGATACAGGGACCCCTGCAATCACAGATTGGAAGAGCTGATCATGGTTCCTCTGGATTCAGCCAAAAAACAAATAGTGGAAAGATCCAACAGCTGAATAGATAGGTCATTTCATCAAAATATTTAGTGACTAGGACATCCACTGCTGTTTAGTGAATAAAAATGATGCTTATAGTGAGTCTCTGTCTCATGATCAATTACCCTGGCAGAAGTGACTGAGGAAAAGAGGCAGAACTCATAATAGGAAAGTTCTTTTAGAATTCATTGGGGATTTAAACCTTTATGTAGTTTCATTTGGTTGGAAGCATGGATATTTAATTCTTTGAGCAGTTACCCCAAGCTGTACGAACAGCCACTCTATACTCACAGTCAATGAGCAGATATTAATTTAATTTCTTCTCAGATGAATTATGAAAATGTGGTATTTCTGTACATAAACTCTAGAAACTCCAAATTATGCAGAACAGTAAAATATGTATCTTCAGAGACATCTGGCAACCAACCCCCTACATATACATTATATTTTCTGTCCAAGAATATATGAAACATTTTAGTCTTCAGCATCATCAGACAACCACATGATACCTTGGAGATCAGCTAATGATGATGAAAAACATAGTTTGTTGGACAGCTCCTCTAATCTGCTTGCACTCTATGGAATAAAAGCTCTTATGTGTATAAGAGAGGAATTTTTCAGTAGAATTCCACATTGACCTTCTACAGGCAGCCAAGGGTTGGCATAAGTCTCGTTCTGTCTGTAAGAAATATTTGCTTTCAATGCTCTTTAATTCAAATAGTGACATGAATGCCTATTAAGGGCAACTTAAATGAAACATAAAAAAAAAAAAAAAAAAAAAAAAAAAAAAAAAAAAAAAAAAAAAAAAAAGTCCAAACCAAGAAATATTCCCTGTGATTCTGGAACAATAATCACTTTTGTGAGATTTATGCTGGTTTTGAGCAATTCTTATAGAGAAAGGCAGAGAGTCTGGTACTGACAAGACTTGCTGCCCGAGTACAGGCCTTAGCAGAGATGGACTCTGATTTCTAACCTATTTTTCTTCTGTAACTTGTTTCAACATTGCTCATTTTTGTCAGGGTCATTAAACTTGAGGTTGCCCTTTTAAGGGGTTGGATGTGAGCCACAATTTAAAGGGCTGCTCCCTCAATGGCGAGTACCAAAGCTTGATGAAGTGAGAGATGAAACTACAGCCCAACAACAGGCTGAAGTTTGAAACATTTTCAGGACAAATGGCAAAACCCTCACATTTTTAGAGCTGCAGGGTCTGCTTTTCAAAGTTGACATACATTTGTCATGTTTATACAAGTCTTCATTCACATTCTCTCTATGCTTTGGGGAAGCACTTGGGATATTTTCAGACACTGTGGCTCAGTTGTGGAACAAAACCCTAATATTATCACTTCTGTCATGGAGATTGCTAGCCATGCTCAGAAACAACAGGAATGTGGTCTTCAAAGCATTTAGATTTTCCATTAGATATCATCAAAGAAGCAACAAGTGTGGAAATGACATAAAGAATTCTCCTGCACTCACATTATATAAGTCAACATGGGTGTATAATTTTGTCCAGGTTTTTTTTTTGGCTGTATGCACGTGCTGGTAGAAATATGTTGTGAGAAGTTGTGGCTGCCCCATCCCTGGAAGTGTTCAGGGTTGGATGGGGCTTTGAGTAGTGTGGTCTGGTGGAAGTTGTCCCTGTCCATGGCAGGGGGTTGGAACAAGATGAGCTGGAAGGTCCCTTCCAACCACTCTGTGACTCTACATTTCTTCCTTTAATCTATAGCAAACATACCTTGAATTAGCCTCATCCTCAGCCATAGCATTTCTTTTACCCATGCCTGTGGTCAGTTCACTAAGGATATCTTTAAATTCTAATAGATCTTCACATCTTGCAATTTTTAAATACCCAGCTATTATGTCTCCCTCCTGAGGACTGAAGAAATAAACACTACTTTTTATTAAAACATTTAGCCACCTTTGTGTAGTGACAGAACATTCTGGGCTGCTGACAGGCAGAGGGGAATGAAGACATTGACTTCACAAAGTGCAGCATGTAGATCCACCCTGGGTGCATTTCTTGCTGCATTAGTGTGTAATAATCCACTCACTCCACACAGCTGGAACTTTATATGTTTCAAAATATAAGAACTTGATATATTTTAGTGTGAAAATCTCTGGGAAGCAGGGGATGGGCGTTGCTTTATTGCTTTCAGGTGTTGACTGTGTATGGAAAGATTAAGAATTTAATCCTGAATTTACCTAAAACAGAATTGTATTGGGTACTTCAAATTCAAGACAAGCTCCATGATGTTTCATCTCCCATCTTTGTTGGTTAGATGCCTGAATTCATATCACCATATTGCCATTGCAGGTTGACACAGAATCTGGTGCTAGGGCTAAGCTTGGCCTTCCTTTACTAAAATTCCAGCTGAAGCATCAAGAGTGGATTATTGGGTTTGAGGCTGCAGATAAGATGCAGTCCATGTGGAATATTGATTTCTCACATATTAAATGCACTGAAAAGGAAGAATTTATTTTTCCTTTTCTTCTTCCTATTTTTCTTTTCTGACTCATCAAGCCAAGAAGTGGAATCTCTTCGGGGTGGAGGGAAAATTTTATCATGGAGAAAGGGGGAAACAACAACTCATTTCTCCTCCGGTACAGAGTCCTGTTCACCCAGTTGTGCCAGGCCAATAAAGCACAGCTGCTAAGGTCAATTTTCATGTGTACCAGAGCTAAAGAAGCATGGTATCTTTCAGATCTTATTCCTGCAGCTCAGGCTGGGCCAATATTCACATTTCCTGTTGTCTGCTGTCTGTCGTGGCTTGTTGGTCTGAGGATTTTAAAGTGGAGAGCCAGCAATTTTCCTGTCATTTAAAAGATAGTGTTCATATGTAAGGGAAAGGGACTCGAGTTAATTCCTTTAAAATCTTCATTTTTGGTGCGGCACCTTTATTCTGTGATACCAGTTTGTCAAGACTGTGTGTGCAGCCTTCTTTCTCTTGTCCTGGAGCTGTCCCTGCCCTCTGAAATCATTCTTTTTCCTGAGCATATTTCCACTGTGCTGGTAAGAAAAGTATAAAACTGCTCTGAGCTGAAACTCAAGAAGGGAAGAAAAGTTAACTTCTCAAAATTTGATTCTGTAACGTATTATTTTCACATATATTTTTTAATATTTTTGAATTCTAATTGGGGAAGTGGTTGTTTATTTTAATCTTTCATGCAGCAATAGGTAAGAAAAAAAATAGGACTTAAAATTGGAATTCTTTTATTACAAACTTCCAAAATTAACAATATTTTTTTTGCCACATATGGTGTTGGCCGTAGAAAATTGGCTTTTCTTTCCTTTGTCAACTTTTTTTTGTTTGTTTGTTTGTTTGTCTCCCATGAAACCAGATCTTTTTAGATCTTCAGATGGCAGCTAAACAATAAGAAAACAACAGTAACAGTAGAGCCAACACCTCACAACAAGGAATCAAAAAGATGCCTCTGTAATCCTGTCTGTAGTCATACAAGGTAGTATGTAGTCATATAGGTTATAGTCACAGAATCACAGAATCTTTAGGGTTGGAAGGGGCCTCTGGAGATCATCCAGTCCAATGCCCCTGCCAAGGCAGGGTCACCTGAAGCAGGTGACACAGGAACACACCCAGGTGGGTTTGGAATATTTCCAGAGTGAGACTCCAAGACCTCCCTGGGCCATCTGTACTTAAATTCACAGATGGGGGAATCATCTACATGTCAGGTGACACACTGTGCCTTTTCAGTTTCTCCTTTAGCCTTCACTTTTCACTTTTAGTAAAAGAAATAAATATATCTTTGTCTTTACTCTTTTCTAAAAAAAAAAAAAAAATCCCACCTGATTTTAACTAAATGTTGCACACTTGGGTAAGTAATCTACTAAAGTAATCTAAGTAATCTAAGTAATTTACTAAGTAATCTACTACTGTTTTAAAAGAGATGAGTCCCATGATGTTTGCTTCATGCAAGAGAAGTCAAGTTCAACACTTTCCTCTTCATTCTCCTGATCTCATCATTTTAATGTCCCATGGTTAATGTTGATGGGAAAGTGCCAGAATGCTTAAAAATCCTGGGGGATTTTCTGCCTCCTGACAATGCCATGGGTGCTTTCAACTCAGGTGAAATGAACAAACACATTACAGTACAAATCTAAAGTTCTGAAGATCTCCTTAAAGCAACATCAAAATACATTACAAAATGACCCTGGCAGCTGGGGATATATGCAACAAGTAAATCTACCTTATGAAATTTCCAACATTTGCCATGTGCAGGTACACACAAGTTGGAATGGGAATTTATGCACCATCCTGCTCTTCACAAGTAATCTTGTGTGTGCTAGAGCTGATGTGATCCCACATTTGTTATGTGGGTAACTACATGCTCGTTATAATGAACATCAGTGCTCGTGCTGCATTTTGAAAATCATATTTTATTTCCTATATGAGACTAATGGTGATTTATTGACTGCTCTAAAACAGCTCATTGGTGGATTTGTTTAGAACAAATGCCAGTTCAACTGACTAAATGACATCAAACTCCTAATGGGAAATTTTAACAACAAAAGAAAATAGCTTCTATTGTTCCTTTGATTTAGGCTATGAAGCTAGACAAAAAAAAATCCACTGAAACATTATTCTCTTTTTCCCTACCATGACTGGTTCTGGCTAACAGTTGTGTTGATATCCTCTTAGCAACAGTGAATAGATCCTAAATAGTCTTTATCAGTATTTCAGTGTATTCCTGGCACAAAAATTATACAGATGAATGCGAATAAGTTCTGAATTGGTGGGTTGTTTAAAAAAAATAAAAAAGGGATGAATTACAATATAATTTATTTAATAGCTTTTTGAAAAAGCAGATGTGCAGATAGCATATTAAGCTAAATTAGATATTGAAAGAGTGAGGCTTTTGCTTGCTTGGTATTTCAGCAATAGAAGCCTTTCAGGCAGGCTGTATACAGGTGGTTTTCAGTAATTATTAGTTATTTAGATTATTAGTGACTTGCTGATGTTGAAGTACCAGAGTGCTTCGTTTTAAAGCATGTTGTTGTGTGGGCATTGGGGCTGATTTCCAGACTGGTTTGGCTTCCACAAATTGCAGTTAATGTGAGCTGCAGGTGTTCAGAAGCTCTTCAAAGGAGAGGTGAGCAGAGACAGAAAAGCTCTGCTCTGCCTGCAGTGCTCTTACAGCTGCAGCCCCCACACCTCCCCCCACATTTAGAGTTAAGTAACATCAAAGCTCAAGTGTCATCCATGAGATTTTGGGAATTTTAAATTCTCTTTTCAGGTGGTTTGATTGCTAGACAAAGCCACCCAGAACAAAATTTAATCTCCTTTCTCCCAGGAGAGAAGTTTGCCAGGGTTGTAGAGGGCTTCAAGTTTTAGACTGGCTTTTTATTGATTTATTAAAATTATCCTGTTTTGTATTTAAAAAATTAAACATTAATGAAAGTGCAGTTGGAGAAAATGTGTCTTGCAGTCTCTCCAAATTTATTATTTCAGATGAAATAGAGCTCTTTCTTCTATTAAAACTNTATCTATATCATTTATATCTATATCTATATCTATATCTATATCTTTATATCTCTATATCTCTCTCTATATATTTATATCTCTCTATATATATATCTATATATCTATTAGATATATTTTATATCTATTCCTACATGCATTAAGAGTGGTAAAGCATAAGATGCCAAGAGGAACAACATTTTCTTGTAGGTTGATCTTGATATTACCCTGCCAGGAAACTTATATCACCTTCCAGTCTTTCCATTCATCCTGCTTTAGACTCTCTGTTCATTTCTTTCACTGCACAAATTTTGAGGAGAACCCAGGAGAAAGGTGCTGACCTTTCTGCTGCAAAGGCCAGCCTGTAGATGTTAGCAGTGGAGAAAATAGTAAATTTGCAAATAACACATTAAATTTAAGTTTTTATTCCAGAGGTAATGCTTTCCTACAATTAAAAACAAAGTTCTGTCAAGTAAGGAAATAAAAGGCACTAGTCAGTATTTTCAGGTTTCACCTTCTCTCAATATTCTTTAAATTAGGCTCAAAATGTAAATACAGAAAGAGTTAGAATGCTGTGGAGAATTTTTTCAGGGCAACCCAGTCTAATAATTTGTCCACATATTGCTGCAGTGTATAATAAGCACAGGTATGGGTTTAAGTTTACAACTTAAGTTTACAACCCTCTTGCCTTTTTCTTTAGTCAGCCCTGCACCAATGAAATCAGGACTTTCAGTTCCATTTCTTCCCCTCTTGCTCTTACCCCCAACTTTACACTGTGGCTCACAGGGGCAATATGAGGCAAGGAACAAGAAGTGTCACTTGGCTTGTGCATCCTGCAGTCCTTCACCTTTACAGCCTGACCCCTGCATCTCCCAGGCCTATGGAGATAATTCCATAAGATCTGCAGGGTCCAGCCTGTTCAGATTTGTGGCTATGAATTATAGCGAGACACAGCATGGTCCAGAGTGTCTTGTAAATCAAAAGGGTTTAATAAATGAAATTAAATAATACAGAAACAAATTATATAAACCGTGCACAGTGTAAGGAGATCCTACATCGGTTACAACACCTAGAGAATGCCATTGGTTCTATTGTTCTGTCCTTTTTTCTACTCAGTGTTCAAGGATGGTTCTATTTGAAAAATTCCAATAGGAAAGCTTACAGGGTTTGACAAACAGATTCAAGGTCCAACAGGTGTTTCTCTCTTGGCACTCAGCCAATTACTGAGGGACGTGTACAGAACCTTCCAGATGAATTTACTAATAAGTCAAGGAGTAAACTGAAATTTTTTCCTTATGTAGAAACACTAACCCAAGTATGGGAAGTGCATTACTACACAGGCCAAAGCCCCCTGTGCTTGTAAGCACAGCCTGCAGTGCTCATCTCCATCCTGGGCTCCTCTCACAGGCACTGCTTCATTTCCCCTCCTGCACCCAGGCCTGCAGGGCTGAGGAGCACAGAGAGGTTCAGGTGGGTCTGTGCCAGCTGGGAGCAGCTCTGTGTAGGTGTTTGCCAGGGCCCTGCTGTGAAAGCTCAGAAAGCTGCAGTGCTTCTACATACTCCCCTCTTGAGACAGTACTTCCAGCTCCTCTTGCCTGTCTGATTGTTCTCAGGTTCTATTTGGGATGTTGCAGAGTCCTGGAGTATAAGGAAAGGCCATTGAGGAGGTGGACCTGATAGCCCTTGTGTAACACTTGCTGATTTTTTTCTTACAGTTATGACTGATGAGTTATTAATTTAATTTTGCTCTGAAATATTCTTGCTCATGTAGAAAAGGCTACAGTAGCTCTGCTGTGGAATTTCTCCACAGTTGGTGAGTTTCTCTACAGTTGATGACATTTCTCCACATATGCCAGCGAATACAGCATAAATACCCTTTCCCCTTTTATTCTTCCTGTTGTAACAACACAGATGTGCAGTTTTAAATGCCCTGATTTAGCTGTGCCTCTTGGGAGAAATCATCTTTATTCTGTAGATTTACAGTCAGGCACCATGACTAGATTTAACTGTCTGTCAGCATGTCATGGCTGCAAAGGACTGCAAAGCTTTGTCAAGTCATTACTAATTTCAATTGGAAGGCATCCCTGGAGAACTGGCCCATCCCATGCCCAAAGCAGGGAGGCCTTTGAAGATATACTCAGTTGCACAGGCCCATGTACTGAAGAATTTTAAAATGTCTCTAGGGATTGGGATTTCATCAGCTCTCTGGGCAAGTTACTGAATTGAAATCACCCAGAGTAAATATTTCCCTTACCTCTGATCCTAATTTGCTGCATTTTATGCCTATTGTAATCTAAACTAAATATTTTGGCTGATGTTATCAACTTCTACTTGTATATAAGGTGATTCTCTGTTGTTTATGCTGAGTTCTTAATGGACAGAGGAAACTGTTGTAGGGAAGTTCCTTACTGCAAAAAGTGACAGAACTCACACATCAAGGATTTAACCTGCTTTTTGTATAAATCCTGAGTGTCCTGAGCAACACCTTAGACTACAACTGTGCTGGACCCATACTGGACTGCTTTCAGCATCAGGTGCTGGTCTTTGAATTTGCCCATATCAATCAAAATAACACAGAACACCATGAAGAGTCACTTCAACTGTTGAATGCTCAGTCATACCAAATCCATGTAATTCCTCAGCTGTGAATGAAGAAAACCCATTAAATTACCTTTGGGATATTTATATCAAAATAGCATATGAACAGAAATACTTAGATAAGCAGAGAGGGAAACAAGAGAGAAATGACTCTGCAGAGCTGAGTTAGAAGATAAGAAGACTTTCCTATTAATGGTTAAGATGTGAATCCTTTAATAGAAAGAAGTGTCTGGTTTTAAGGGGTTGCTAGAAATCTTGTACTTTATATTACAGGTTTGACTTTAATGTGTAATTGAGCATAGACTTTTTCATTTCATCTCTGCTGCTTCAGGCCAGATGAGGATTTTGTTCTTAGGTTATTTCCATTTAGTGCTCATTGTGCAATGGTATTGCAGTGACTGAGCAGGCAATAGAATGCTGTATTGGGTTTGTGTAGTAAAGCTTTGTAGCGGGGGCTACAGGGGTGAGAAGATGCCAGGAACTTCCTCCATGTCTGACAGAGCCAGTCCCTGGCAGCTCAAGATGATCCCACAGCTGCCAAAAATGAGGTCATCAGTGATGGTGGAAGCACTTCTGGGACAATGTATTTAAGAAATGGGGAAGAAATCCTATCCAGCTGCAGACAGATGGGAGGAATGATAGTAATGTGTGAGAGCAACAACTCTGGAAACACCAGGGTTGGGGGAGGAAGGGGAAGATGTGCTCCAGGTGCTGGAGCAGGGGTTCCCCTGTAGCTCAGGGAGGTCCATGGGGAAAGAGCAGAGATCCACCTGCAGTTCCTGGGAGACCCCACTCCAGAGCAGGTGGATGTGTCCAAAGGAGGCTGGGAGTCCATGGAGAGCCTGTGGCAGGTTTGCTGCCAGAACTTGTGACTCCACGGGGAACCCATATTGCAGTAATTGGTGAAAGATGTGGAAAGGACTCAGGGTGGAGAAGGTAATGAAGGATGTCTCCCCTGGGAGGGACCCCACTTATCAGGGAAAGTGTGAGGGGTCCTCCTGCTGAGGAGGAAGGAGCAGCCAAAACACCATGTGAAGAACTGACCAGAATCCCCATTCCCCATCCTCCTGCACCACTGAGAAATTGGAAATAATACTGAACCCAGGAAGAAAGGAAGGGTGGGAGCAAAGGTGTTTTAAGATTTAGGTATTTTCTTATTATCCTACTCTGATTTGATTTGTAATAAATTAATTTTTTTCCCAAGTCACATCTCTTTTGCCTGTGATGGTCACTGGTGAGTGATCTCTCTCTGTCCTTATCTCAACCCTTCCATCTTAATTTCTTCCTGCCCTGTGCAGCCGAGGAGGGAAGTGACAGTCTGGCTTTGATGTGCCCCTGCATCCAGCCAAGGTCAACACACCAGAGATATGCTGAATAAATACTACAGACCAAGCTGAGGGGAAAAAAATTGTCAAGAAATGTTTTCCTGTTGGAAAAAGGCCGCTTTTATCACAAAAGGTAGTAGTATTGCAAGTGTTGATTGAGATGAAATTTTCATTTGAGAAGGGGAAATAAAAAGCAGAACTGAAACTTACAAAACCACATCAGCAGTGGCAAAATAATTTCTTTTAAAAAAGTAATAGAAAAAAATCCTCTGTACCTCTCAAAAAAGAAGAAAAACCTTGTCCAAGATTGTTCCAGGGCCTAAATTTGCCATTGATTTTGATTCAAACTCTAACCTTTTTCTCTGATAAATGATTTAATATTGCTTGTGTGGGATCTAATCTATGAAGAACATGGTCAGGAGCACTGCTCAGGGTCCCCCATTCAGCCATGTCCTTGCATCTGTGACTTTCTCTCTCTGCATCTCTAAATCCATGGAGAAATTTGGACCTGCAGGAGGGATTGACCAAATGTGTTTCCTTCTTGGAGATGCACACCATGCTTTGTAATTTCACCAAAGGTCGTCCAAGATGATTTTTCATTTATAGACATAGAATCATAGACTGATTTAAGGTAACTTCTACAAGTCACCCAAAACATCTTGCTGAGAGAAAAGCCACCTGTAGGTCAGATTGCTCAGGGATATTTCCAGGTGATCTTCAAGTAACTGCATGGCTGAAGATCCCATAGCCTCTTTGAGCACCAATTCAAATCTCTGATCAATATGTGTATATATATAGTGTTTATATAAACACTTTTGTTCCTTGGTTTTAAACTTCAGAATTAAATAATTTTGTGTTTTGCATAACCTTTAAAACTTACAAATTGATTTTTTTCCTCCTGTTTTGCCTTTATATATGAGAAGATGAATATTTCTGTATCCAATTGCATCTGAGATCTGGAATTTCAAGAAAAGAGCAAAATATTTGGAAATCACATTTTCACCATTTTACATTTTCTTTGACTTTCTCCTCTCTTTTCTCTCAATCCAGAGTATGGAATTTATCACTAAAAGAATTAATTCTCTCATCAGAAATGTCTCCAGGTTAAATGTACAGATAAAAGAAATGAAAAACACTCATATCACAAATTCTTTCAGGATGGAGAGTTATTTCAAACACAGGTTAATATTTCCCCTTAAATATTGAACTTTTGCTGAATGATAAAACAAGCAGAACTTTTTAGAAAATAGTTGAATCCTTCTTGTTAAGGACAGCTTTGGCATCTTGTTGCAGATTCTTAACACCTTCAGTAAATATTTAAAATGTATTATTTAAAAATTAATACAGAAGGCATCCCTGGTGAACTGAAATAATTGAGCCTGCAGGCACTCCCATCATAATGCAGCTAATTAGAATAATATCAGAGAATTGCAGACCAAAAAATAAACATCTAATACGGGCTCCAGGAAATTATAATCCATTGGTTTATTTGAGGTCTTTTGATTTTTCCTCCGGTGCTGGAAGTACCCAAGCACCAGGGTAAGCTCTGAAAACAGCAAGCCTGAAATTCTGCATTGCAATCAGCTTCCAAGTATATTTTCCCTTTTCTCACATGCAATTAGTGATAAGACAAAGGGAAACATTGCACCAGGGGAGGTTCAGGTGGGATATTAAGAAAAACTTCTTCACTGAAATTGTTAAAGAGTGGAACAGGATACCCAGGGAAGTGTTAGAGTCATCACCTTGGGAAGTACTCAAAGAATGAGCAGACCTGGCACTTTGCAATATGCTTTACTGGGTGTGATGGTACTTGGTTGAAGGCTGGACTTGATGATCTTGGAGATCTTTTCTACCTCGGCAATTTTATGAGTATCATCTGCCTTCTGTTGGAAAATTCCATTTCCCTTTTCATTTACTTGGAAATTTGTTCCATTTCCCTTCCTTTTATAAAGATAAATCCTCTCCAGATGTGGAGGGTGCTTGAGTTGTGGGTGCTACCTGTACTGGTGCCACAGGTGCCACTTACTGTCACTGAGAGGTGACTTGGGAGAGATTAATCTCACAATCACCACCTGCATGTGCAGACACTGTAAGAAGGGCAGGTTGTGCCTATGCAGGTGGCACAATACACCTGGTGATCCCAAATACCTGGTGGTTGGGGTGAGCTGCAATGAGTGAGGTGCACAACCTCACTGAAGCTGGATCTCTTTACCAATGGTAACATTTTCTTTATAATTCTCAAGTAAGAATGAAGATATTTTTCTATCTCTTCTCCAAGACGCCCTCAGCTTCAGAATACATATTTTCCATTGCTGTCTGGGAACATGCTGGCCCTGATGCTCCAAAGAAGGGAGGAGAATCCTGTCTTGCTCTGCTGCCCTGTGCCTCCGAGCAATTAATACATTAATTCATCACAGAGCAGAGAGAACTCAGACTGGTGGCAGTGTCAGCCCACATTCTGTTTATCCTTTTGGCCATAAAAATCCCTCTGTTCTGGAGGAATATTATCTACTCTGAGACTGGATTCCCCTACCCCAAATTTTTTTTTTTTTTTAATTGCAAAGCCCTGCTGTCTAAAATGACCTTGCCTAATCAAGGGCTGTCTTGGAGTAAATAAAGCAATAAATACTTAATGTGAACAGTCCCAGTGAGGTGACCCATGATGATTTCTTCTGGCTGCCCTATGGCATTGTGTGGAGGTGTGGGTCTCTGCCCTCCCTATTACTTGGACAGAGTGAGGAGAGATTCAGCCAGCAGTAAGGACCCTCTGCTTCCCCAAGCCTGTTTAATCAAGATTTCTGCTTCAACTCAGCAGCTTTGCTAGTGTAAGCTGGGTTGCAGTTCTTTGAAAAGCTGATGTCACTCCTGACACCTGAAATTCCAGTCTCATCTGGGCTTTTTTTCTACAGTGGCAACATTCCCTCTGCATGGTCTGTTAAATGTAAGCTGGGTAGTCGGGAGATAACTGAACGTTTGTTATAACAAATGAGGCAATAAATGTCTGAGGTTATGATGGGCAGAAAAGTCAAGGTATTTATCAAATTGCCATGGGAAATAGCTCTGCCAAGTGTTAAGTAATAAACTTTCAATTATCATCTTTATGCTCCTACTGCAGAATGCTCCTGAGATCAGATTTGCTCCTGGTGGCTCAAATAAGATCAGAGGTGAAGCTGTTTTGCTCTGTGAGCAGAGAGGTGATGCATGTCCATGTGTGTGCTTATGTACTCTGCCTCTACAGCTCTCTGGTACTCTATTTTATTTTTTTTTCTCTTTATTTTGATACTTCTTTTCTTCTTTATTTTGGTACTTCTTTCTCTTTTTGTGCCTGGGGACTTCCCTCAACTCTGGATTAACTGACCTACATGCTGATAGTGAGGATTTTAGGATAATCCACTAAATGGCTCTTTGAAAGGTACTTACCTTTAGATCCTAAAAGATTGTCATACTATATTATTGTTGTTGTTATCACTGTAGTATCATCCTCTGCCTGGTATGTACATCCCAGCTGTATATTGGTTTCTCTATTGTATCTTCCTTATGGAATAGGAGAAGATTTTCCCTTCTGCTGACACCTGGTTTGACATGTTCTCTTGTCAAAACACAAGCTGTGTTTGATGTTCAACCTGTCCTTGATTTACGTAAAAGTCAAGTCAGGCTCAGATGAACTTTTCTGTAGGAGCAAAAGTTCTGTATCAGTTGATGAGGAAAAATGCTCAAGGGGAAAAGAATCCTCAAAATCCTCCGTAGTTAACAAAACTGATTCTCTAAAGTGAGAAGTGGCTGAGGTCACTTTGCTCTTTCAGTCTGGAGGAGACTGAGGGAACAGTCACAGGCTACAGCTTCCTCATGAGGGGAAGAGGAGGGGCAGGCACTGATCTCTGCTCTGTGACAGGACCCAAGGGAGTGGCCTGAAGTTGTGTCCCAGGAGGTTTAAGTTGGATATAAGGAAAAGAGTTTCTTCCCCCAAAAGGTGGTTGGGTACTGGAACAGGCTCCCCAGGGCAGTGGTCACTGCACTGAACCTGACAGACCTCAAGAAGTGTTTGGGACAATGATCCCAGACACGTAATGGGATTCTTAGGGTTGTCCTCTGTAAGGCTGGGAGTTGGACATAATGATCTTTGTGGTCCCTTCTAACTCAGGATATTCTAGAATTCCGTGGTTCTATGAGATTCTTTATGCATGAACATTCATAAATTTGCTCAGAAGAGGCCACACATGGTCAGTTGCTACTGACAGATTCCAGAGTCATTTTAGCCAACCTCCAAAATCATCTGAAGCATGGAAACTAATTTTTCTCCACTTCAGAGTTTATACTCTTCCCATCTTATTTTTATACAGTGATGTTGTAATTTTTAAGACCTGCTATATCTAGAATCAGCTGCACCACCTGGCTGCTTAGCCAGCAGTTCACAAACTACCCTTGTAAAATCAGACTCTTTGAAAACATACTTGTTAAAAAGCGGGCTTCCTCACAAGCTTTCCAGTGTACTGAATTCCCACTGCAACCCAATGTGTTCTTTTATACCTCTGAAATGGCTGGTGATTTCAGAGGGAGTCTGTGATATGCTGGTTCTGTAGAATTACAACCCTAACAGCTGTAACATCGCTAAAAGGATTATTCCAGAGAAAGGCTGTGTCGTAAATGAGGTGTACAAAGACTGGAACTTGCAGCTGCAGCTTCCTAACTCTGCCTGCTGCCAAAAATGATACTCCCCAGGAAAGTCCTCCTCTCTCCTCATTTATAGTTTTTCTTTCAAAACAGCCAAATTTTAGAAAGTTTAGGAATAAAGGGTATGAGTAAGAATTTTTGTTGGCTCATAAAGTGGTGGAATTTCAGATTATGAAGTCCTTGACAGATGAATGGCTGTATGAGATGTCTGAGAATAAAAGACACAGTCATGTTCATGTCTCCTCTGTCCCCCTGTGGGAAGATTTTCCCCACCAGCCAAGGACAGTAAGGCTGGGAGGTATCTGTGTTGACTTCAGAGTTCTGTTTATTAGACAAGACATTGATGAAAGTAATTTTTTTACTAAAGAAGTGTATTGGAAACTCTCAGCACACATATCTTCTGCAGCTTGTGCTCTAGCAGGCAAACTTCTGTTTGAGGGCTGAGAGTGACAGACAAGGACTGCTAAACTGTTGGAGCCAAAAGAATGAATTTAAATTTAGGAGCTGCCAGGCAAGGCATAGGGTAGGGACACATAGTAAATGAGTGTTGACTGTGATTAAGCCACATATATCTCCACATTGATCCTTAGGGTGTTCCCTTCTGTCCACAAACCCTCTCCCTTTCCAGCCTTTGCAACGAGCATTTTGGGTTTGGAGTGAAATGATCCCCAGACACTCTATTTGGAATGTACTTTGCTCTTTTTCATGGGCTCTAAGCATGTACAGAAGATGCTTTCTAGACTAGGACAATCAAGGGACATGATCAGAAGGTTGCATGTTTTGAAATTGCCCTCTCCCATTCCACTGAGAACTGGCAACATAATGTTCAGCTCAGCCAAAATTATGTCAGTGGGACTTTATCCTGAATTGCAGCTACAAAGAGAGCTCTGATGGTAAAACCTCAGGTAAGGCACTGGATACAATGGAAGAAAGCAAGTAAACACTTTCCTGACCTTAATTTTAGCATAGTACAGCCATAAATACCCAAGCAGTTCTGGGCTTCTGAATTTTAAATGCTTGAGAAATTTGGCCATTTTGTTATGCAAAATAAAAAAAAAATTAAAAAATCCATAAACAAAATGGAATTTACTTTTTGTGCAGAAATTTCTATTTGTATCAATCTCAATAGAAGTTGAATCATGATGATATTTCTCTGCAAGAAAATCTTTACTTCAGATTTAAAAGTGTTTTGTCAAGTGCCAAGGGTTAATTATGTATTGTTATTCTGTCTCTATAGACCTTATTACACTTGGTCTCCAACTGCAGCATGGTGCTCTCAAGACAAAAATTATTTTTTTTTCAGACAAATAGAAAATAAAAAGAAGAAAATGCATGTTTTGAAAATTCTTATCCAATACAAATTCCTGCCCCTTTTTTCATCTATATATCTAATAGTGGATCCATAGCATACTTTTAAAAATTCGTGGTTCATTTTAAAATTGTATGGTTTTATATTTTTCTTAATGCTGCTGTAAGGATTTGACTAGGGAAAGTGTACTGTTTCAGAGCACAATTTCAAATTGGCATCGAGCTGAAAGGATCAATAATAAATTCCAGCTCAAACTGTGAATCTTCTGATGCTTTTCTAAATGAAATCTGCATGTGTCAGGGGTATTTTTATCCCTCTGACACAGAAATCATGTCTTCCAGAAGCCTTGGCTGCAGGAATAATGGCTTATTATACAAGAACAGAAAAGGACAAGATATTTTAAACATATAGTGGGAAACATCCTCCAATAGTATAAGTAGGTACAAATCCCCTTGATCTCAGTCAAGATGCACCAGAATTCACTGCCTGAACACCTGACTGATGAGAAATATTCCAGATGCCATGTTGTTCAGGTTCTATGCTGTTTGATAATTAATGTTCTTTGTACAGTATCAGCCCACAAACCCATTCAGCTTGACAGGTTCGTGAGAATGCTCTTTTGTAATTTTTCAGAGTCATTTGTATCTCCTGATCTTAATAGTGACATGGAGTCATATGCAAAAAATATTTGAAAATAGCATTTTGCTGCTTTGGATGAGAGGGGAAACCTTTTCTGGAGAAAGTCTTATTGATGGCCAAATTTATAATATCTTATAAGTTAGGTGCAGAATTGAAGTTATTTTTTAATTTTTCAGACACAGACTTTTTTTTTCTGGCTTATCATGAAATAAGATTATGTGCAATGAGTAGGTTTCAGCAGAATCATATAATATGTCTTAGTATATCCTTATTTTAAGCATGCTAATAGAAAGAAGCTTTCTATCCTGAAAAAGAAACAAACAAAAAATTGCAATTAGCACATAAGCTATTGAAAGTAGTTCTAGTTAAGGGAGAGACAACTGGAAAGAGGGGTAAATGTGGAAGTCTACATTGTGTCAAGGATGTACAACATTACATGGGTTTATCCTGCAAGGAATTTCTTTCTACAGTTTTGAAATTGCTTTTAAATTTCACAGGTATTGTATCAAATTTGATTTGATGTTTCAGATGTTCAACAGCAAATTCCTGTGAGAATCTAGATAATGAAAATAATACTATATTCTGGTCTTTCCAGTGTACAGTGTTGATAAAGTTTTTAAAGTGACCTCAGATGTTACTTTGAATAAGAAGAGAGATACAGTGGTTTATATTTTCTCATTTTTCTGATATCTCCAAATAGCTGTTTAACATTCACAAAGCTGCTCTGTTGTCACCAGTATAATCAGAATTTTACCCAACATCCTTACTTTTATTGCAGTCAGTATATTCCAGGAATCACTGGGCTATTACTCAGTGTGTGATGTTGCCTTTGCTGCCAAAATTTTATCTCAGAAGACACACAGATGGCCCATTTCTGCATATAAATACCAAGTAAGGAGTGCTGGAGCAGCCTAAAGGGTGCTCATCCTGCAGGAGCTGAGTCCTGCAAGCAGGACCCTGCCCCAGTCAAGGCTGACTCTCCTTTGCAGGATCACAGTGACACTCTAGACCAGGTGAAATGTTGATCCTGGCCCAAATTTGATTTTCTTTCCTAGCAGCCTGTGTGGTGCTCAGCTGTTATAAACCATGAAACACTCAGGAACTGCTCTGCCATCATCTGTCTCTTCTGTCAGGGTGGAAACACGACTGCATTTTCCTCATGACACAAGTGTAAATACTTGGGTCTCCTGTCTTCATCTGCTTCATAGTGATATTTATTCAAATGCAGAAGAACAGAACATTTCACAACTTGCTATTTATGGCCCAGTGAAATCATGTGCCTGCCATAGTTGTGTGTACCGTCTGTTTTCCTCATTTTCAGCACTGTGTGAGAATTACATTTCATGGGTGTCTGGCTGCTAATAGGAGGATGAAATAAGAAATCCAGAATGAATGTTTCTTCAATACATCAAGTTCATGATTGTGGTTAAAACTCTAAAGATGTGTTGAGACTTTCCCCTTGATATCACACTATTTTTCTCAGATTTTTTTTTTTTTTTTTAATATGATAAAGGGATCTTGTGTGAGGCACTGAAAACTGATGTTGATGATGATGATAACATAGTAGGAGAAAATAACCCTCTATATTTTCTTGCCCAGAATGATAGACCATCAGTACTGGGGAAGATATCTCTTGCTGCTTTGCTACTTTGTTCCAACTATAATTCAAATTTCTTTAACCCCAAGGAGCGTCAAATGCACTCCAATATACATATATTTGATTACTTTCTATCAGCTGAAGAAAGCAGATATTTTATTGCATCAGAACTTGAAATTGGTCTGAAACAGACTATGTGGCATTAGAAAATTATAAGCAAAAAAATGCAATTGGGACTTAGTTGAAGGGAACTTCTACCTGTGAGTGGACAGGACTTAGTTTCATGGCATAATTGCTGTTTTATCTGGGGTCTTTTCTGTTATTATTTAATCTTGCCTTTCTTTTCCATTCAGCCCTTGGAAATTAGGAAAACATAAATATGATAAAAATTTCATTTAAGTGGCCAAGAGTGATTACTGTGATGATCATACAGCCCTACATAAAAGTCTTGGATCCATTTTTAAATCTTATTATTTATTTTTCTGTTTGAGACATAACATCTGTAGGAGAAAGTTGCATTTAGACTCGTAGCAATAGTCTTTTGTCTGACAAGTATATAATTTGAAATTCCGAGTCCTTTAAGGGGATTGTCTTCAGTTGTGTTTTGGAGAGCAGTGAAATCTAGGAGTTTAAAATTTAGAGCTCCAAATGCATTGTAAGTGCCTGAAGATATGTGTGGATGTCAGGTGGTACTTCTGGGAAGGAGGTATCTTCGTCTTGATCAATACCCATTTTCCAGAAGTGGGATGTCTCATCTCTCCTTAAGAAGCTACAGCAGAGATAAACACCGAGATTCTCCTGCTACTCTGGAAACAAGTGGTGTGACTTATTTCAGTCTGAAATGGATGTAGAGAAATGGGTCAGGGGAATCTAATACTTTTATTTTTTCCCCCTTTTGTAGACAAGTAGCCCATATGCATGTAACTAAAATAGGTGAGATAGGTTTCACTTTGAGAATGGGATGAATTCCCACATTGAGGCACCTCCATTGTGTTGCTAAGGCACTCTGTGTAGTCATCCAAGTGTTCCAGTACTTCTAAAAGAGATGCAAGCAGTAGAGGCTGAATTAGTTCACTTGGGTGGCTATTTCAGGCTAAGTTCAACCCCTTTCTAGGTTTTATTTGTTTGCAGATTTCAGAAAAAACACTCAGATCCCTAATCATAATTGTGTGTTGTAATTTAAGAGGCTCTAAGATGCCTCATATGATATTTAGCTGGTGCTTCCAAAGAAAGCAGGATTCTCCCACATTATGGGTAAACTGACAGTTGGGGATAATTTTCGTTTTTTATATCATAGGGGGTATAAAATGACACTAGATCTCTATGTTTAGGCATTGGAATTTCTCCCTAGTTGTTTAATTGCTGTTGAAAATAGAGCTTTAATAATTTCATGTCTGGTGTTATGGGTGAAAATAGTAGTACTTTGACACTCTAGCATTTGTGTCTGCAAGATGTCCTAAATTACCCTTTTTCCCCAACTATCTTACGTAGATATAAGCATGCTCCTGGGGCAAAATAAGAGGTAAAATGCCACTGCTTTTAAAAAAGCAATAAAAAGACCCTGGAGGCCCTCTGTTCCTTTTGTTTTGTTGATTTTCAGATCAAATCTGAAATGTTTGCTTGCACAGCAAGCTCGTGTCTGAAATTCAAAGTGAGATACAAACATGAAGGAAGTTTCAGCTCATTTCAGCTCTGCGGGCCCATCATCACTTCTACTGTGAGTTCTGGAAATAAAACTATGCCTCTGAGAAAAGTCATATGGAATTTTAAATTTGGCTAGGCCCTCTACAGCAGAGGTAAATTGAGGCCATAAGAAATCTGAGGTATTTGCTGGGGTTTGTGAAGCTGCACATAGCACTCAGAGCTCTCCAAGTGCTCCTGATGTTCTCTGTATTGCTTGTAATTCTCATACAAAACCCCAAACCAGTGGGGGTTAAGAATTTGATTGTGGGACAACAGGAATGATTAATCTGTTGCCAAGAATTGGGCTATGAAAATCCCACAGGAAGAGAGCAGATTTGTACTATTATTTGTACTAAATAAACATTTTCTGAGCAGGAATATTCACACGACAGGGGCTTTTATGTAGATGTTGATGAACCTATTTTTGTTACAGCTTTCTGATTAACTTGACTTCGAGTTCACATCTCACTGTCTTGTTTGGAGATAGAGGAAAAGTCCTCTGTTAGTTTTAATATAGATGATTGATCTGAGCCTGACATTCATCAGTTAATTACTGCCTCTCGTAAGCTGAGTCTTCATTCTTAAGAGATCATGGATGTTCCCTGTGAGATATGTAAATACAAGGAACTGAAAAAAATTAGCAATACCAGGACTTGAAGGCTAGTCCTCTATAGATAATTCAGTTAATTAGGAAATGCTGTCAATAATTTTTAAAATTACATTTTATTTTAAGCTGGAAAGAAGCAAATATTCTGATAAATTCCCATGTTCCAGTAGAAATCTGAATAGTATTGTTTTACATAGAACTAAAAATTTGGGTTGCATCTCAGCCTTGTTTGCAAAAGAGTCCTTCTATGAATAAGTGTTTTATCCAAATTGCTGTCCCAGATTCAGCTTTAGTGATGAAATTTCCTCTGCTCTGTTTCTGGTGTTTTGTTCCTACAGAATTCCTGGCCAGGAGCACCAGGAGCTGTTTTGGTTTGGTATTTAGCTCAGCAGCTTGGTGTGAGATTGTGTAATTAGTGTTCTATGAGATATTGGTGTGATATATTATTTTCCTCAAGATAATCTTGTTCCTGGATGTGCAGTGTATTAGGAAAATGGGAGCAAAATTAAGAAAATGACACATTTGCTGGCTGCAATTTTGTCATGGTGTTGGGTTCATTACTTCATTTTGCTGAGATTTTAACAGACAATATAGAAAGGTCTAGCAGAGAACAATTTAATTTCATTTTCCTCGGGCAAAGTTGCATCTTTCCATCTGATTTTTTTCTGAAACTTTATTAAAATATCTGGATGCCTTCATATAATGTATTTGAATGAATATTTAATGTTCTAAAGACATGAGAAAAATTTTCTGTACATGCTGAAAGACTTTCTTCATTCCTGAAATGACAAAGCATGATTGTAGGAAAGGCAAGTAACTGGGAGAACTATTCCCCAACTTTCAAATTTGCAATATTTTGCCTTGGGAGGGATTCTCATCTGATTATTTCTTAGAATCTTTTCTCATTTTATGTTTATTTGAGTATAAGTATTTATATGGGAAGTGTTGTAGTTTTTACAAAATTTAAGTACTTGGTGTGTTCATAGTCTGGTTCTGGCTGCCGATTGAAATTATGTGTCTGAATTACTTAAACCAAAAATAAATTAAAAAGAGCTCCAGGATCACTAATTTTAAGCTGTACAAACTAGTAAAAGTGGTCATCACTGCTATATTGTATCAAAACCACACTCAGTACTGATATGTGGCAATGACCAAAAATAAAAGTTTAATGTCCCTTAGTTTTTCTAAGTATTTCTCCAATAAGGTATAGAGTGTCCCTGTGGGCATAGAGCTTTGACAAAGGAGGATAAAAAACCCCAAGCAACAATAATACAGGTGATAAAGTAAGGCCTTCTTCATTTTGTTTGTCAGCAATAACAGTCTGGGAACAAAATTAAGAAGGAAAATAGGAGTGGATCTAAGAGGAAGAACTTCACTGCAATGTCATAAAGGTGTGATACCAGCCCAGCCTTGTCCTCACAAAGTCTCCAGATTTCTTTGCCTGATGGGGTTTCTTATATGAATATCCTCATGAATTCTCTTCTACCAGCTCCATCAGAAAACTGCAGTTCATGGCTGGTTTATGTACCCCTGCAGTGTGCCATGGACATCAGTTTGTTCACAGTCACTGCCAGGAAAGCAGAACTCCAGGGGACATGGAGGTGACGTGGCAGGATGGTGGTGCTGCTGTATCAGTGGCTGCCTTTCTAGAAAGTTCCCTGTTTGTGTTGCCCAAGTTTACCTGGCCAGAAATACTTGGGCATACACAAAAAGTATTTCAGGGGAAAAGACCTAAGTTGGATATCTTTTGTTAGAATCTCACCTTCCTCTTCAGACACTGTTTTACAACTCAAATACCTGTGTTAAGGACAACACCAAAGCTTACACTTAGATGCTGTAGAGAATCAGGAATTTTCAACCATTAATGAGTTCCCAGTGCTCCAAGTACTCTAAAATCCATCTCCATGTCCAACTGAAACTCAAAAGCTCACCATGATTTCTTCCAGCCTTTACTCATTTGAGTAGGGACCTTAGCTCCCTGAGCTGACTGAGCAGCATCCTTTTAGCATGACAGGCACATCCTGAGGGACAGCTGTTCTGCAGCTGGAATAAGAGTCATGGCCTTCAGGAAAAAAATACAGCCCTTCTGTGAGGCAAACCTTCTTGCTGCACAAAACCTTCTGGAGGAGTTTGCCAAGATGCTGGGCTGAATTTGAGAAATAAATATGTTTCCTGTTGTTTTGATAGACTCTGCTGGCCTTGCTCTATTCAGCAGCTGTACCTCAGGTCCTGTTGTGTTGGCTTCATGTCTAGCAGTGGCACAGTTGGCCCTTTCTATTTTTGTCACAGATCAAGCAGTGCCATGACAAATAAGTCAGCCTTTTCCTCTGTTTGTAAACCACTTAATTTAGCTCTTGCTCTATAGGAAAACCTGATGCAGTTATTTATATCAACATGGCCCCAAGCACTTAAACTAGTCAAAATTCTGATTATGGCTCTGCATATTTTATTGCCTGTACTTAAATCATGCTGCTCTAAACCAGCACCTGTTCCTCCCTTATTGCATCCCAGTTTAATAGTTACTGCCTATCCAAAGAGCTGTTATGATGGAAAATGGTCTGCAGCTTCTTTACTTACTATCATAGTCAGTGGCCCTGATAATAAATGTCTGCCTCAAAGTTTGTGTGCAATTTGTTAAGTATTTTCCAACTGATGAAAAAATTGTTTTTAACTTTTTTTTTTTTTTTTTTTCTGTGAGCCTTAAAGTAAATCCATATTGTATTAATTTCAGTATTGCAAATATTCCATCTTCCAGTAATACCAAGACTGGTTCTGATGATGCTGCTCTGACCACCTCTCTCTGTCAAGTTTTCTCACCAACATCTTTATCTTTTTAGAATCGTTGTAGAATGACTTACATTGGAAGGGACCTTAAAGATCATCTAGTCCCAGCCCCATGTCATGGGGCACTATATCAGGTTGCTCCAAGCCCCATCCAACCTGGCCTTGAACATTTCCAAGGACATTTTCCCACCCTGTCCCAGCCTTTAAGCATTTCTGGTGATGGAAATTGAACAACAAGTGCTTGTCAAATTTCCAGAGCTCTGAATTCTGTTCTTGTTCAGTGTGTGAAGGTACGACACCTCTTGTGTTGTTCTCTTTCAGTCCAGCACTGCAAACACTCAATTCACTCTTACAGACATCAATAGCTCCACTGACTCCACATGAAATATTAACATCTGCTGACAGTGTTTCCTTTCTAGCAACTTAAGATAATTTTATTGAATATAAGGGGCCACATTAAGAGCCTTTAACATGCTCAAAACTTGTATCAAGAGAACAAGACAACAGAGAAGCTGACTTGTTAAATATGTACATATTTTCTTGGATCAGCACAGTAGTGTCTTTTTTTACAATATCTTATCTCCCTTATGTCTTTTGAAGTCTGAAAAGCCAAAAAAACCTCTCCTGTAATGTCCAGATTAATTCCCAGACCTTGTATGTCCTGAACACTGCAAGAGGCAGAAGTGTTTTTGATCATTGACTGATCATAACGTGATCCATGTGCATTAAGTAAGGAGATAATGGACACTCTGTGGCTAGCCTTATCTTTGACATTTCCTATCTCCTAAGTGCTAAGCACCTTTCTGTCCAGGGATAATCTGACTGTTGATTCCAGCTGGATGTCTACACATGTGATAAAAGGCAAGATATTTTCAGGCAAAGAAAGGAAGAATATTGTATCACCAAGTTTTGNACCAAATTTTTGGGTTTTTTTTTTTCTTTTTTTTTTTTTTTTTTTTTTTTAAGTGCATGTAAGAATCACAGAATCATTAAGGGTAGAAAAGACCTGCAAGATCATCAAGTCCAACATAAGGTACAAATATATATAGGGAGATGCACACATGCTACCCCTCATCCTTTCCATGAGTGATTCTGCACACACATTCAAAATCCTGTTATATGTGGAATTTGGCTATGACTGACATTCATCTAACTGGATGTGGACTTGGTTCATATATCTGCACCTAGGAAAGTTGTTTTCAGCTCCTTTGGAAGCCAGCAATGGTGACATGAATCCTGTTGAAAGCATTTTCTATATCCCTACTGACTACAGTGAGGCTCTAAACACCTCATACATATGAGGACATTTCTAGTTAGTGAGATGAATCTCATGGGCAAGTGCCCATGCTTTAAATTTTTCACAAACAAGGATAATCAATGCAATTAATGTGAAGTATGTGCTCACTTAGAATGTCCTCAGAAAATCTGAAGGAGACTATAACATGTCCAAGAAACTCTACAATGAATTTGATCACGCAAAATGCAAAATAAGCATTAAAGGTCTGACAAGGAATGTTGAGTTTACAGCACAGTTAGACAATGACTTGAAATCTTTCACAGCCAGAAATGGAAATGCAGTCAGAACAGTGCCAAGAAAACATATAACTCAGTAAGCTTTCTCTGTCATAACTGTCACTAGTTTATTAGCTGTGACTTGTTTGTAGCTTCAGGTTGATGTTCAAGTCCCTCTCTTTCCTACCTGGATTCTTTGGTGATGTCTCTATTGACAGTTTGTTCTCCAAAGCTGAGAGCTCCTTTACTCATGCATCAGGCAGCCCCATATCTCTTGCAAGAGGATGCATCTCATTCATCTTCTTACCTCTCCTTTGGAGCCCTACAGAACCTGATACAGGACTTTTTACAAGGAGGACCTTGGTCAAGTTGCTGTAACATTCAGAATTCAGAAGACAGACCTTTAGCTGTTGCAGAAATTTTGAATGGTGGCCAAATATACTGATACCAAAGACTTAATATAGACCTATGTCCAAGCAGTTTTGACTTCAGTCAGGTATGAACTGGAGTAGAACTTTAAAAAAAAAATTATAAAAATAAATTGTGAGTACATGAAAATAAAATAAGGCCAGTCCCCTAAAGAGCCCTAATTTCCTCTATGAAACCAACAAAAGAGCCGAGACTGAGAAGAATATGTCTCCCTTTACTGGGAAGAGGAGCTCAGTCAAATGTGAGAACGATGGATAATTCTGTCTGAGTGTCCTAAATAGACTTCAAATAGCTTGCTGTCTTTTGATGCATTTTTTGTTTCTAAGACTGACAACGGGAATATCAGAAAAAAAGACTGAGGTGAACAGTGGGAATAAGACACAAAAACAGCTGAAGATTGAAGATGATGATGTTCTGGGGAGTCTGAAATTTTAGCTCTCAGTTGTGCATAAAATTTTAAAACATCTTTTTCTTTTGAAGGTCATAAAGAAGGAAAATAAGTAGGGAAGGAACAGGTAGGGAAGGCGTGAAGAAGAGAGGATTATGTAGCAGTGGGAAGCTAGTCCAGGGGAAAGTTTGTATTATCTCCTTTTTCCTTCTGTTTTGCTCTTCCTTCTCTTCTGTCTGAGTTTCCCCTGCTGCTTCGTTTTTTGCACAATATCAACAGCAGGTTATTATTAATTGGTGTAAGCAGATAGTGATTTGTGCTGCGCTGAACTCAGCACTGGTGTCCTGACAGGCACATGCTAACAGAGGACAAATCGAGGCTGCTCTTGCTGCCTTTTTTTTTTTTTTTTTTTTTNTTTTTTTTTTTTTTGAATGCTCTGACCTAAATGTACACAGCTGTGTTCACATTTAATCCTGTGTAATAGCTCAAAGGCTTTATATCGAATAAGAACAACCTACTGGCACCTGACATTTATTCTGGCCCTCTTCAGTTCTGCCCTAAAATCCTCTGGCACAACCTGGTATTTTTGGGTTTTTCTCTTAGTAGATTTATTCTTCTGTCTGAATACCCTTGAAATGACCAGTTTATGGAAGGTATAATCTAGACTTGCTTCTCAGCCTTCTTGGAGCTGGTGACCTGTACAAAAACTCTAGTGTAGATTGGTTTCACAAACAAAACATGAAAGGAATTGAAGTAAGTTGTTTACTTGTTTTTTTGAGTGACTTTCCCTGGACACTTTAGTTACAGTCTGTTTTTACTACATGTGGTCTTTATGTTTGAAGCTATTGATCTAGAGTCAAAGTTCTCAGCTGTGGGGTTCACGTGGTTTTAATCTTAGCACTAATTTTGTTGCTGGAGGTTGAATGGGCATCTACCCCCCAGTGAAGTGGGTACTGCTGTTATTTTGTGAATTACAGCTGTAATGGTAAAAGACAAATCACCCTAGAATTAGTAAATGTGGAAAAAAAAAAAAAAAACCACATAAAATAACACAGCTCCTTTCTTATTTGCTCCATTCTGAATACTCTTTGGGCTATGAGTAATTTTTTAAAGGATCATTTAATATTTGTGTCTCTAACTCATTACATTTCAGTGGCAGCAATCAACGAACTTTGGGAAAAGTGACTCACGGTGTTGCTCTCTGTGAACATATGTCTAATGCTTTTGAAAAGAATTTGAATATTGATTTTCCTAAGAATATTAAACAGCAAACTTTTTTTTTTTTTGTAATATCTGAAGATTATTTTCAGGGCTTGCATCCAAACTGAGTTAGCTCTTTAGAGTATAAAAACTGAATTAGTTTTTATAATTTTAAACTGGACCATATGTTTATGGACTGGATAAAAAACATGTTTCACAGATTTGATTGAGCAAGATTATGTGCCTTGTATTTGTTTTTACCTGTATCACAAATCCTTACTTGGGTTTCACTACTGGAGAAGATATACAAAGGATTACAGCAGATTGGAAATTTAAAAACCTTATCAAAAGACCTGCAAGGGATTATCTGTGATGCCATCTCATTCTGTAAATTATGCTGGGTAATGTGAGGTGGTTGCAAAGACTGGAGACCTTACAAAGCAATCCCTGACACTTCCATAACTAAGAGAACATTAGAAAGTTTCTCATCGTGGAAAATAACTTGATTTCCAGGGAAGACTTGAGACTGAAGTCTTAATTGTAATACACAATTAAGAGAACAAACAGCAAATCATAAACATGCATTGACCCAAAAGTCTAACAAGAATAACAAGTCTTTGGGCTGAGATTTCTATCATAAAATCAGAGAATCATTTAGGCTGGAAAACACTTTGAAGATCATTGAGTCCAACTGTGTATGTATAATGTCTCCTGTGCTGGTTTTAGTTGGGAGAGGGTTTTCTTCACAGTAGCTGGTATGTGGCTGTGTTGGATTTCTGCTGGGAGCAGTGTTGATAACACAGGGACGCTTTCATTACTGCTGAGCAGAGCTTACACAGAGTAAAGGACTTTTCTGCCTTTTACACTACCCCACCAGCAAGGAGGCTGGGGGCACACAAGGAGTTGGGAGGGGACACAGCCAGGACAGCTGACCCCAGTTGACTAGAGAGAAATTCCAGACTGTACTTTGTCCTCCTCAGCAGATAAACTAGGGGGAAAGATGTCCTGGGACTGCTGCTAAGGCACTGGCTGGACACTGGTCAGTTGGTGGTGGGCAATCAGTTTTTATTTGCATAATTTTTCTTTCTTGGGTTTTATTTCACTCTTTTTATTTAAATTTTCTTTTTAAGTACTCTTATTTCTGTTTTTTACTAACCCACAAGTTTTTTCACTTTTACCCTTCCAAGTCTCTTTTCCACATCCTGCTGGGGCTAAGTGAATCAGTTGTGTGTCTCTTAGTTACCAGCTGGGGTTAGATTACAAAACTTTTTAGCACCTCTGTAGCTCTAAGAGTTTGAGGTGATAGATTGATAAGAGCATATTAGAAATGATTCATATGTTAACATTTGTGGGTCACAATATTGATTAAATTGTTCTTGATATCAGTTCCTGTGATTTGTGCCATNTTTTTTTTAAATTTTTTTTAACTCCTTTTAAAGATTGGTGTTGGCTTTGCAGTTTGCTGTGCTCTGCAGTGATTAGTGATGTTTTGCCTGGGAGGTTTGTTACTAAAACACTGATCTTGAGTTTAATCTGGTATTTGGACTCTGACCTGAAGGCCTGATAATACTTCCGGTACCCATTTATGGGAACAATTAACAAGAAATCTCAATCTTTGGCAGGAACAGTCTTTTTCCAGTTTTCCTCAAGGAAAGACTTGCAAAGTTTCAAAGGAAATGGATACATATGAAGGGAGATATCCAGGATCTGAGGAAATCAGCTGTGTTGGAGGTGATCTCTAATGACCTGACATCCAGAGATGGATGGAAGGATGAAATCTGGTGCACACAGTTTGTGTGTTGGAATTTCTCTCGAGGTGCACTGGCATCATACACCCACAGCCAGGTGACAATGAGCTGGACAGACACAGAGGCACCAGCTATTTATTGATGAGCAGGCCAGACAAGTCTGAGAATATGACAATTGAGGCTCCTTGGTGTGGAACAGTTTGCTTTCACATGAGAGCTTATCCTGTATACCTGGAACTGGCTATTTCAAAGGTGAAAACATAATCCTACCATTTGTCATGGATTGTTACAGACTGCACTTGAACAAGGTGCATAATTCCAACACCTGCAGTACATTGGTGACATCATTTTGTGGGGCAGCACAGCAGGAGAAAATGTTTGAGAAGAGAACAATAATCCAGATTATTCTGAAAGCTATTTCTGCTATAAAACAAAGTATGGTAAATGGACATGCACAGGAAGTTCAAATTTTAGGACTAAAATAGCAAGGTAGATGCATTCATATCTCAAGGAGTGTGATCAATAAAATAACAACTAACACAATGGAAGCACAAGATTTCTTTGGTATCATTTTTTTTTTGGAATGCATGCTCCAGATTATAGTCTGATTTATACTGGTTATAGTCTCCCTCTCTATTGAGTGACCCAGTGCAAGAAAGACTTCAAAAGGGGTGCTGAGCAGCAGCAAACATTTGAACAAACTAAATGGGTGTTAATTCAGGCCAGTTCAGACATGACAAGATGTAAAAAGGTACTTTATAACCCAGACAGGGATAATGGCTCCCTTGAACATCTGTCCAGAAGAGCCTGGAGAGACTCTAGGCAAACCTCTAGGGTCTAGAAACAAGGAGTGTGGGGGATCTAAAGCCTGTTGCACACCAACTAAGAAGGAAATATTAGCAACATATGAAGGAATTTGAGCCTCTTCAGAGGTAGTTAGTACTGAAGCACGGGTGAGTTTTGCATCCCAGTTTTCTGGGGAGAGCTGGATGTTCAAAGGGAGGGTCCCCTCCAGGCATCATGCAACTGATGCTGCATGCAGTAAGTGGGTTGCACTGATAATGCTCAGTCTGGGAATCCTGAGTGCCTGGGAAATGTGGATTTGATCATGGACTGGCCAGACAGCGCATTCTCATGTACCTAGGACTTGTGACATTGAAGAACATGACAACAATGGGCAGGTGGAGCAGGCTGCTAGAACTGAAATGGCTCTGGTGGATCTGTATTTGGAACATATGGGTGAGCTCTTTATAGCTCAATGAGTCTGTGACACATCAAGATGTTTAGGAAGAGAGATAAAATACAAATGGGCTTCTGATCAAGGGGTAGACTTGGCTACTGATGGCACTGACAACCCTTGGCACTTATGGTATCTTTAGTGTTGTACCTAGATTGGCTCCTTTTAAAGTGTAAAGGAAATGTCATACTGCCACACAAAATCTTAGAAGATAAATACTGGCTTGATTTATTTTAACAAAATGAGGTGTTAACTTTTGAAATAACCTTGAAGGTGAAGACCTTACCTCTCTCATTTTGCTGATGTGTTAGCAGGAAAAGCTGACAGGTTCTGTAAAATGGAGAACAGCTAATTTCAGCATTGTAGTGGAAGGACTTGCTGACATTTGTGACTGCTTTGTCTCAGGAAATTAATGTATGCACAGGCAAAGCTTTTGAGACTCAATCACTGTTCTAAGAATTGGGATCCAGTTCAGCTGCATGAAAGTGAGCAATTAAAAAGGACAACAACAATGGAAAAGAGACTCTATCTAATGAGTTTGCTTCTTCTAATCCTTTCATCTCAGAGCATATGTGTATGTTTACTGTCCTCCTTGTATTTTGTTCCTCTTACTTTTCTTACTTAGAAGTACAGTGGGTGAAGGCATTAGTGGAGAGGAGAAAAAAGTTATCTCACTGTGGCTTTATTCTCTTAATCAAGGAATTCCTAATAAACAAATAAATAAATAAAGGGATATAAATGTCTAGCTTGAAACAAGTTCCAGCTTCTGAAAAAAATGCAGTAAAATAAAATACACTATAAAACCAGTAAGGACAGTGGTGATATCCTGCAGATAGTATGTGCTGTGTTTCTTGAGAGGTAGCTGTATTCTCCTAAATGAATGCTTCTAGATTCATGAGTCATTGCCCTTGGTCACATGGAATTTCATTCTTTTGCCCTTGGTGTATTTTTTCTTTTTTTTTTTTTTCCTTTTTTAAAAACCAGCTTCTGTAATGGAGATGTTTAAGAATGGTGAAAACAAACAAAAAAAAGTGGTCTATGTTTAAAAAATATAGTTTTTTTTTCTTGCATGTAATTGTGCAAATGCTGGAAGGTTCATGGACTGTCAGACTATGTAGTGTCCTGTCCTGCTCTCTCCCCATCTCACCTTCCTTAGCTCCCTTTGTTTGGGGTGACAGTGATTTCTGTTTCAGTGGGGAGTTGTCAGATTCATTTTTATCTTCAAGGTCTTTAACAGTGGTGTGTGTGGTACGTAATCAACTAATTGCTTCCTAGCAGAGGGCTTGGTCAGTTGACTGAATCCCTAAAATGCTATTAAGAACAAATACTGTAAATTAAAAAGGTTGCATTTAGCCAGTACCATTTATTGAACAGTCTCCAAAGCAGAAGGTATTTCCACTGCGAGCAATGGGGATGTGGGGAGCAAAATCCAACCCTCCTTCAAAAATGCAAGTGAGACAGTCTCCAGTCTTTAAACATACAGATTTTCACTGACTTTATTTGTATAAAACATTCTGATTTTCATTTGGTGTGTCCTTGCTCTAAGTAAAGTGACAATTGAAACTGACTGTCCCTTGCTAGGACACCAGCTCTGGCTGGAAGGACAAACTCAAACTGGTGCCCTAACTTGTGCCACTGGTGCATGTAGGACAGCACAGCACAGCCAGTGACAATGGCAGTGCCATCTGAGGCAATCCAGTACTTTGGAGTGACCAGGGTGACCATAGGCACTGCTTTTACAGGAGCAGAGGGCTGAAACACTTCCCATGTTGCTTTATCAGCTTTGCAGCATTGATATTTATTAGTGCTATCATAAGGTCTCTCTTGAACAATGCAAGGAGCTTGATATATAAACAGACATTTCAGAAATACAAATGCCTTCCCAAATATGACCTCTATATTTTTCTTTAAACTGCTGATTAGATAACTGATGATACTTCAGTACTGGCAGCATTCCCTATTGTGTTTACAATGCTGATGTCATGGCAACCTTTAATATTATTTTTACCAGCTATTGCTCTATTTATAACCCAAGGTTGTCCCACATAAGGGTTGATCAGAGGTCTTTTATGAGCCCTGGATTTTGGAGGGTTATGATAAGTTTTCTTTAAGCAGGCAGCTAGTTCAAAAGTTAATATATTCTTGATCCAGCGGTGCCTGGAACTATTTTGTCAAATTTCATTGCTTCTTGCATTGAAGCACTTATACCCATGTGTCTAAGCAGGATTCTTTGAACCTTGCTAAGTGCCATGAAAATAAGATGCTTCAGAGGCCCTTTGTATTACTTGTGAGGTGCTCCCTGAAGTACCAGGCTCTAGAGCTGGGGGTGTAGATATGGGTCATCTGATCTGGTGTGCTGGTGGGGTGGATGGAAGTTCAACCTGGTGCAGCAGGTGCTTACACTTTATTCTGGTGTTCAGTGAGGGAAATAAAGTTAGAGAAACAGGTTTTTTGTTTGGTCGTCGCTTTTGTTTTTAGGATAACTTCTGTATTTGTTTCAAAGAGGTGTAAGCTTGAAAAGTATAGTGCAAATACAGAGAAGATTTTTGTGTGTGTTTCCATGCATTAAATTTTTGGTATACCTTAGTTAATCTTAACTTCACCTAATCATTTCTATCTTTGACAGTACTGGTACTGGGCTGGCCATCCATTCACACCTCTCCTCTTTAAACTGGTGTCTTCAAAAGCATGGAGTTTCCTTTGATCTTGAGCTTGTGGTCTAGGGAAATATGCCTCAGCCCAACATGCAGATATATTGCTAAAGGCAGTTCTTTTAATTAGCACTCTCCTCAAGTCTAAATACCTTGTCAGAGTATTTCTCTGTGGTTTGCATGGTTTCCTACCAGCTTCCCACACAGTCTGCTTTTTGAATCGGGCAAGGCTCACACACACACAGACACTCACACATAACCTGGTGGATATGTCATATTCATGACCTACAAACTGTGTACAACTTCTTAATCAGTGCCAAAAAAGCAAAAGGACAAAGCATTAGTTTCATTCCTGTTGAAACAGGAGACAAAAGAAACAAAAGGATTAATTTTCTTGCACTGTACTCAGCACTGCTTAGGCCATAGCCTGAGTGCTGTGTCCAGTTCTGGGCCTCTCAGTTTAGGAATGATGTTAAGGTTCTGGAGCATGTCCAGAGAAGGCAACAAGGCTGGTGAAGTGTCTGGAACACACTCTCCAGGAGGAGCATCTGAGGTGTTCAGCCTGGAGAAGAGGAGGGAGTGGGGGGTGTCCTCCACCCTCGTGTCTGGGAGATGTCGAGTGCTGAGGCCTTCTCCTCCTCCTCCTCCTTCCTCCTCCTCCTTCCTCCTCCTCCTTCTTCCTCCTCCTTCC
>WEIU01022966.1:9394-50759 GCA_013389925.1 Aegithalos caudatus | reverse complement strand
ATCTGTATGCATGCACAGCCAGTTGCCACCTCTACCTCCCAATGAGAAATGGAAGCTATTTAAACCATTTGAACTATAACCTGTGCTATTTGAATCACGTTTCTTTACCTGACTGAATATTATTATACAAAAATCAGGATTTGGTTGATATTTTTTTTGTGAATATTTGTCATGGTTTTATGTTTTTGGCAAATATATGTCAGGAACAGTCAGTAAATTCTGTGTTGTGGATAGTTTGGTCAGTTACTCTTAAATATATCTTTTTCTGGAGCACAAATATACCTATGTCAGTATTTATAGATATCAAAAGTTAAATGCTGTAAGTGCTGCTGCAGGGGAAGAAAACCTTTGTTTTGGTCCAACCAAAAGATTTGCAATGCTGCTTGATGCCAGAATTCTAAAGGTTGAGTAATAAGTAATGCAATTTCTGGAAGGAAAAACATTTTTGAGTTTTCCGTCTTTAATTCTTTCCATCATGTGCTGCTTAATAACTGGTGACATTTTCTCTAGTGAAATTAGCTAACTGATTCTGATTTTCCTTAATAGAGTAGGAAATAAAATTATCCCTGACTGCTGGAGATCAATTAATTGATTTGTCTGCTTCTGTCAGAAGCAATCCTTCTGCACCTTTTTTTCTTAAAGCTTTTCAAAATCTATTTGACTGAGGGGGAAAAAAATTAACCCCACAACTACTGCATTCACAGAGTGAGTAATATTTGGGATTTGTGAGGAAATAAAGGGCACAAAGAAGGTGAAATAGTGACTGACTTGTAGGATTCTGGCAATAATGTATTATAAAAGTAGGACCCAGGTTGGTCACTGGTTAGTGATCACAAGGATGAATCAACTGCTTATCAGTCTTCTCAATCCTCAAATTCCAGGCTGAAATTTGTAAGGGTCTGACACTTACGTTGGTGGTTTATGTGTATGAGGGGTGGTGGTGATTAAAAATGACTGGAAAAATGAAGTCCAGTTTCTTCTAAAAGGAATGTACCATTGCCCTGGAGAAAAGATCAGTGTTTTCAGAGCTTACAAAACCCTACAAGGATCAGACCAAGGGTCAATATCATTCAGAGCTGCTGGAAAGATGATCTTCTGACTTAACAGGCTAAGCTTTTGTATGGCAAAACATCCCTGTTAGATGGACAACTGGCCTTCAGTGTACTTAGCCATGAAGTCATTCCTTTAGAGACAAAATGCAGCAGCTCCTTTTCCCAAGAAACTGGGGTTCAGCAATCCATCAGTGCCTCTCTTGTCAGATGGGTACCTGAAAAATATGCATTTTTCAGACCTTATTTCTAAGTTTTTGAAGGACAGTGTCAGAATATATATATAAAAATATAGTTTGAAAGTGTAGGACAGAAGTAAATCTTGTTACTTTGTTCATAAAAATATGCATTCCTTCAGACATCTCACCTGTAATGAAATATAAATCAATTTTGGATTGTAAATCTGTCATTTTGAAAATACTTACCTAGTGCATTTATGATGCATGAATTCTCTTTATTAGAAATGAAGAAGAAAAAAAGGGGAAAAATAAAAGGAAGAGGGCTTGTAAGCATTGCAAAGTGATGGAAGTGATGCCTTTTTGGAATAATAAGTGCTGTCCCTTGGAACAGATAAGATACATTGACAGAACTGACTTTTTTCATGCCATGATGACATATTATCTTCGCTTTAGGGCAACATCCAATATTCTAAAAAAAAACAACAAAAAAGACCCCCTCAGGAGTCAGTCATGGTCATGCAGTGATAGCTGAGAACCTGCTGCACTGAACTGACAAGATGGAGCTTAGCTGAGTACAAATCTAAAGTGATGAAAGGAGCTGCAGTGCAAGTGTGCATGAAGCTAAAGATCAGTGTCCTGAAGTGTAGCAAATGGCAACTTCATGAAAATCATGAGTGATGGGTTATTGCCATGACAGCTGGTGAAGACAAATTTTGTCATTTGGTTAATGAGTATAGACGTCTTTAATTTTGGGGCACTCTGTGTCTGCTGAAGAGATCTGGGAAGTTCTGTGCCAGTGGTAGGGGGAAAATACTGAAAATAAATGGAATGGAGCCTAGGAGGTGGGGCCATTCTTCAGGTGAAGAGCAGCATCTCAGCAAACTCCACTGACAGGTAATTGATTAGTCAGTGGAAAGTAAGGTGCTCTTGTATCTGGAAATTTTCTTTCTCCTTCAAATAAACAATACTCTGGTGTACCCAACCCTAACCAGTTACATTAAGTAATTGTTCTGTGTCACTTGGTCACCTATTGACAACTGAATTAAAGGCCAACTCCAACTCTCCTAAGAGGTCGTCCAACCAAGGCAGTACCACAGAAATTGTACAAATTTAGAAATAAGGGGCTTGCATAGATACTACTCAAGGCCTTGAGATAATGCTTTACATGCTAGTTTGTGACTGTTTTCCACATATTGTTCCCAGCAATCATTAATACAGAATAAAACCAGGCATGTGTAATGTCAGAGGGAAAATTCTGGACAATGCAGTTATTTGGAACAAACACATGTTGGAAAGCCCATAAATGTTATAGCAATTTGAGAGCTTCTGAGAACTCCAAATGTCATCTTGACACTCCTCAACCCATATGGTCCAGCTTTACCACTTGTTCTGCTCCCATTTGGCACCCATGTAACACAACATGAGTTGACTGAGTCACATGTTGAGAAAGAATGTGCTCAGTTTACTTCACACATGGGATAGCAAATGTTTCTCTCTTGGTTGTGAACACTAGAGTGGTAACTAGTCATTAAAACAACTTACTTAAAAGTGCACACTGCACAACATGCAGCAAATTGGTCTCTCTTCATGGGCACATCAGAGGAAAAAAAAATTAAGTATGTTCTAGTGAATTAATACATTCACTTCCTATCTCTCTTTCTGTATATTCCAGTTGAATCCAGTGAAAATTTCAGTATGTTTCTATCTCTCTTTCTGATCCTGGTCTTGTTAGAGTAGTCTTCAATTTTTCCCCACATGCAGAAAATAAACACCTGGGACTTATGAATGACATTTTGAAGGATCAGTAAATGCTGCAAAGCAATTTCTGATCAAAAGATAAAAGGTGGTGATACTTACAGAGAGAACAGTTTGGTATAGATACTCTGGCATCCAGGTGGAAAGCTTTGTACACATCAGGGAAATTCATAAATCAAAGGTAAGGATACAGACAGAGAAGGCATTCTGCTTGCTCCTGGAAGACAAACATTAAAATATATCATATAGACAGTGCTAGCCAAGAGGAATGTCATGCAAACAGATGGGATCCACTCTCCTAGGAAATAAAATGCAAGCTGTGATGTTAGATTAAAGTCTTGGGTGAAAAAATAGAGTTAAAAAGAGAAGAAAAAAATAAAATGAAACTTTTGGGATTTAGCCAGATTTTAATGCTCCTCAGCCATTAACCTGGAAGACAGTTCATTCTATCATCTGTAACATTAAAAATTGACTATTATAAGATTTTCTTCAAAGCTCTTGATGTGCAATTTGATACTGCCTTTCCTACTTTTATGAATCCAATTCATAAAATAAAGAATATTTCTATAAATGAAGATCTTTAATTTAAAGTATCATACGCTAAATAGAGTAGGCTTGGTCCCCCTTAAGTTCTGCTAATCAAATATATTAATCTAATTGACTAAATGCATGCCTTTGAGGTGAGTTTCTACTTGAACCAATAGATTTTATACAAAAAGTAGCTGCACTTTTTTTCATAGGTCTTTTACAAGTGGTTGTGATCTTCATTGATGCATTTGGTCTAAGTGTTTTACCCTCTATCTCCTTAATGAATTGATGACACAAGCCCCATAAATTCTTACAATCATTGTGTCATTAAGTGCAGTACTGAAAATTGAGCTCCTCCAGGCTGTGACACACTTTTTGAGGAGCTGGACACAGTGACATCAAGATTTTCAGCATGGAGCATTGCATACAGCTGAAAAACAGAGCCTCATTTTATTAGCAAACCACATTTCTTAGCTAAAATTACATTTTAATGATAATCAAGAGAACTTGTTTTGTGCTGTAAGCTAATCACACAGGTAAATTGCTGGAGATTATCATCCTGATGATAAATCACTAAAGCAATGTTTACTTCATGGGCTGAGACTGACTGCAGAAAGAAGCTGCACAGCTTCTTTCTTGTTTCTGTGCTGAGGGAAGCTATGGCCACACTCATCCTAGAGACAGGGAATCATTCATGCTGGAGGGGAACTTCTGTGGTCTTCAGCCCAATGCCTGCTTAGAGGAGGAATTATTCAGTTCAGAATGTTACTCAAGGCCATGTCCAGTCCCATCTTGAAAACTTCCAAGGACAGAGATTACCTAGGCTCTGGATAACAAATTTCAGAGCTTGAATATAATCAAAGGATTTTATTTTTTCACTTGCAAGGACCAGATCTAGCTGTTCTCTCAAGAGCTTGTCCTGTATTTAAAGACAAGATTTGCTGGTGGTGGTCACTCCATGCTTTCCCTAGGGATATATATAGTGTGTGCCACAGAGCCATGGAATAGTTTGGATTGGAAGGAACCTTAAAGACCATCTAGTTCCAACCCATCTATGTAACAATGTGATAACAAATTCCAAATACAGGTAACTCCAGCTGCCTCTATTAGTTGCTGTTTGCAGCAGGCTTTGGAGAGGAAAAGTGCCAGAAGAGCGAAAAACACCTCAATCACACTCACATGAAAACTTGGAGAATAAATTCTAATTCCCTAAAAAACTGCATGTGAGGAACACAGTGGGTTTTTTTAAGCACTTCATAGTTATTTTATTACCAGACCTTCTCATTCACTAATGTCTATGACTCTCTCTTGTTTAGAACAATTGCCCTGACACTGTCTATGCCAGTGCCATGTTTCTGGCTTTTTCTAGTTAAGATGCTTTAAAACTGTGTCACTTCACTTGTTCTTAAGTAATAAAATGTTGTAGCACACACACATAAATCCCTTCACAAGCCTGAAGGCTTAGGCTTCCTTCCATAACTTACACATACAGAGAACTGAGTGATTCCAGAAGCAGACATGGCTCCATCTGTAATTCTCTGAGTTAGGAACTCTAGTCACCATGTCAGGTATAGCTGTGTATAAATATAAATCATGTGAGGTGAGATCGAAGCAACTTTCTGACATAATTCCCTCAGAAAGTCATCAAAGCAACAACATAAATGTCACTTGAACTGGGGTGATATTTGCTTTCCTCAGAGAAGAGATTATGTAGGTGTTAAGGGGAAAACTTTTAATTTTTGGCCAGCCAAATACAACATTTAGCCTAGTTTAGGACATTTGTGTGTGTGTGTGATACAGAAGGGCCTGCAAAGAACACACGTCCTTTCTTGCAAAGAACTCACTTCCTTTCTTGCAAAGAACTCACTTCCTTTCTTGCAAAGAATATGCTTCCTTTCCACTCCTCTATCACTGATTAATAACAGATAACTGTTTAATAAGTAAATGTAACCTGGATTTAGGATTTTTAAAGTATATTTTTAAACTGTTACATATTTAATTGTTTTTGAAGCTTTGGGGTACAACCTGCCATGGTTTTCATAGCAACTGTGAGCATTCAAATATTAATTGTAAGTAGTACAAGATTTTCTTGTCAAATTACCTCACTCCAGGTAATATGGTTTTAAAAGATGGGGGATGGGCATATAAAATATAGACATTACCAAAGACTCTACTACAAACTCTTTAGTTACAACCATGTACATAAACGTGCACATAAATAAAGCAGGTGACAAGTTGTTTGTTTTTTTTTGTTTTTTTTTTTTAATAAGCTCATTCTGTATGAGATTTTTATATGATATTCATCACTAACATCTGAGCAGCCCCCAGCAGTGTTAGATGAAGAAAAAACTCACACCAGTACTTTCTCTCACTGTTATGTCCTTGATGCATATTATTTTCAGAGAGGAGGCACTGCCTATTATCCAGGAGATGTGCTTTAGCTCTATTTCCCTGTCCCATATTTGCAGCAATCCTTTTCCTTGGCGGTACTGTTTGTACACTTCATTGCACCTCTGTAAGGTGCATTTTAATGTAACTGTTCCAAGCTGAAATACAGTATGTGACTGTTGCTATTTGTTGGAATGAGTTGTGAGTTTGGGAAATTACTTGAGGTGGGCTTGAACGACCTTTTAGCTCATCAACTATTATCTACAAACATGGGAGTAGGAATAATGTCTCAGGAGATTGTTCTTTATGGGGTACAATTACAAATGCTCAGATGCTGTGGTAGTAGAAAATATAACTGTGTGTGGGAAAGGTTTGTTCTGACTTTCATTTATCAGATACCTTTGTACTCAGCTTAAAATATCCCAAAGTCTAATTTTCAGAATGGAAAACTGCACACAATCTTTTTAAGATGGCTTTTGCTGACATCTCAAAATAATTACTCCCTTTTGGACATGTAATCCTTTTGAATTTCCTTGCTATATTAACTGGTTTCAGAACAGTTTAATTCTATGGATGCAATTAAACTATGTGTATATGCTGCAGACAGGGTGCACTCAAGATGCAATGAAAAAACCAGTTGTTTTTTGTCCTTGCATTAATGGAGTTGAGTATATTGTGTGTCTGGATGGGAAGATCTCTTTTAGCACTTTAATTACTTAATGTGCTTGCTGCAGCAGAAGTACATTAACAAACACAAATCAATTCCTCCCATCAATCCGTGTCCACTTTGTTACTGTGGGACATTAATTCATTTGTGGGGATAACATCTGCCAATAAAAGGTATTACAAATAAAATGCAGTTGAAAAATGAACTGTTGTTTAGTAATCTCTTGTTCCTGTTTGGCTGTGCATGATAAATCTTTATAAGGATGTCTTGCAACAAATGAGAAGTCAGTTTCTAATGTGACTTTTTGGAGTGGTGTCTGCAACAAAAACTCACCACAAATACTGAGAAAGCTGTGAATTTTTAATTGAATTTTTAATTTTTTGGTTGACCCATTTAAAGTAATCTCTGTCATTCAGATATTTGCAGGACTCACATGTCCTCCTCACAGGACAAACTTTATGAACCAGTGGAAAGAGGTAAATTGATGCAATAGACCCACTAGAGCTTGAGGAAAGGACTGGGTGTGAAGATTCTCAGAGAGGAGTAGCCCTGGCTGGTTCAATTGCTTAAGACTTTATAAAGCATAAAGAAAGTATGGTAAATCATAGAATAGTTTGGCTTTGGGACTTCAAGCTCATCTTTTTCCAGCTGCCCTGCCATTAACATGGACACCTTCCACTATTCCAGGTTGCTCCAAACCCCATCTAGCCTGGCCTTGGACATTTCCAGGGCTGGGGCATCCACAGCTTCTCTGGGCAACCTGTGCCAGGGCCTCACCACCCTCTGAGTAAAGAATTTCTTCAAAATACCTAATCTAAACCTCCTCTCTTTAGTTTAAAATCCCATATCCTGTCACTACCTGGTGGTGTATAAAATCCTTCTCTTATAAGCCCCCTTTAGGTACTGGAAGGCTGTGATGGGATCTCCTGGAGCCTTGACTTCTCAAGGCTTTACAATTTCTATTCTATCATCTTGACAGTAAAAAGACATTAAAGTTTCCTCCTGTTCTCAGGTCCTAATGCTTCCCTCCTTGGAAGCAATGCTGGATTATTCTAAACCTGCTGCTCTACTTCAGGACTCTGCAGAACTTGGTTGATGCTCAAGTCTGTTAGGATGGTCCAATCCCAAGGTTAACCTGGTGTCAGATAATATCCTTTATTTTTCAAGATTCTCTGTTAGCTAAATTAGCAAGGGGCAAAATCCACTGAGGTCAGGCACTGAAAGTCCTGCAAAAATTAAGGATGGTAAAGAAGTTATTAAGGGGAGCCAGTGAGACTTTAATTCTGTAAGGTAGATGGCAAATCCATAAATGAGCTGGATGGGCAGATTGACTGAACCTTCACCATGTTGGCTGAGGACTCCAAGCTGTTGGACATGTGGACATGTCAGGAAAGACCTGGGCAGGCTGGAACAGCAGGAAACAGCAACTGTGTGAAATTTGGCAAACACAAATGCAGGGTCCTAGCCCTGGGATGACATAACCAAAGACCTCTGAGGAATGACAGAAGGAGATCTCTTCTGTCTGAAGGTTTCCTCTCCCTGGAGAGGAGAAGGCTCAGGGGGAATCTCATCACAGTATTCCAGTAAGTATTCCAGGGTAATTACAAAGAGGACATACAGTCTCTTCATGAGGAGCCACATGGAGAAGACAAAGTGCAATTTACACCAGAAAAAGTTTCATCCCTTATAAGAAAAAAAGTTTTTACAGAGAGAATTATCATTCACAGGAACAATTTTGGGGGTTGGGTCATTGTAGACTCCCCATCTCTGGAGGTTTTCGAGATGTGACAGGTCTAGACAAGGCTGCTGGTGATCTCTTCCTGGCTTCCATTCCCATGAAAGCCTGAATTGGATTATCTCCGTGGTCACTTCCATTCTAGGCCATTCTATGATTCTGTGATGCTATGAAGAGTATTTTTCCATGTATCCTGGTGGAAGATAATTGTGGGTTTCACTTCTAGCTGTTTTGGAAATAAGCCCCCCTGATACCAAGAGCAGATTTGCAAGCAACTTGGAGGCTTTACTGCTGCAAAGATAAGTGGCTGCAAACTCTTGGCGTTTCCAGAATTTGGTGGCAGCTCAGGTGAACACATCAATATTTGTCTCTAGTGCTGTGTTGTTCAGTATTGCTCTGATTCTATTTTTTTTTTTTTTTTGTCTGTGAATAATTTCTTCTGGGACAAAATTTCTGAAACACAAGGGTTTTGTGAATTCTTAAATTATTAATATTAATATTTTTATGATTACCTCAAAAATGAGATCAGCTTGAGCAGAGGGGGCAGATTCATTACACAACTGGGAATGAAAACTCTTTTCACCTCTCTGTATAGATTTTCTGTAAGGGACTGAGGGCTTATATTGACAAAAAAACCAAAACATTGTGAAGAGATTTCAGTGTAGTTGTTAGTGCTGAATCCATTCAGCAGAAAATGGGATTTCCATCTCTAGAGCTGTCAGGCTTGTGCCAGCACTGAGTGTGCTTTCAGAAGAGAGTATTCATCTGTCTTGGTAGAGGGGGAAGTGTCCCTTCAATGCTGCCAGCACTTCAATGAGAAACATGGGTGAATTCTGGTAGGATCCCACATTTAGCAATGAGTTTTGTTTCTGTGGAGTGAGTGGGTGGACACAGAGATGACCCATTTCTTGAAAAAGGTTAGGAAAGAAAATGTAATGCAGATATTCTATCATGAATCTGTCTCTTGAAACTGTTTGTTGGAAAAGGAAATCTGAAGGGTCCCTGTGCAGGTGCTGGAAGCAGGGACAGAGGGAAGGGCTCTGTGGGAAGAGCCCAGGCCTGCACCACAGCAGTCCCTGGGGCAAGGAGCTGGAGGAGCTGGGAATGAAGAATGAAGGAGTAAGTCTGAGACTGGGAAAAAGGCAGGGAGAGGAGTCAGGAGTCAAAGAATGCTGCTGGCTGAGCATTAAAACAAAAACAAAAACAAAAACAAAACAAAAAACCAAAACCAAAAACAAACAAACAAACAAACAAAAAACCCACCAGGGAAAGTAGTTTATTTTTGTTTATCATCAGCCTGCTCTGCTTTTAAATATAAATAAATAATTTTCCCCAAACCATGTCTGTTTTCCCTGTGATGGTAAGTGGTAAGTACTCTCTCTATCTTTATCTTGAGCCAAGAATATTTTCCTTTTTCCTACTGTTCTTTTGAGGAAGGGGAGTGAGGGAACTGGCAGTTGACCAAGGTTAACCCAGAACACTCAGGTCCATCTCCAGGTGTGCATTCTCTGACCAAAGCTGAGTGATGGTGGAAATCCTGTGCTGTTCCTGCATCTCTAACTGTCATTCCAGATGTAATATTTCCTAATTTTTACAGATCAAATTATCTCTTTACTGTTCTATTTGTTCTAATGAGGCTGCAATCTCTCTTTTGTCACTAGTGCTTCCTGTTCTGCCTCCAAAGGTTCCTTTAGCACTCCATCAGAGATGCCTTCTGTAGGTAGACATGTCTTGTATCATCCAATTTAAACTGTAAAGCAGACACTGAATCTGGTTATTGTACTGTTCCTGTTGTCATCTTTCTTCTTTTTTTTTTTTTGATTCCTTTACCACTTTCTTAATTCTTTGTAGTTGTAACAACCAGCTTACAGTCGCTAAGACCTCATTACTTCTATTCTACAGTTCTTGCATCTGATCTACCAGTTTTTCTTTGTCAGAGCTTGTAAATACTTGATGGTTTTCTTCTTTTCCTAATAAAAAAATTACTGTATTCATCAATCCTCTATTTTATTTCTGCTTGCAAAAATTCTACCTTGTATTCTGTAGGCATTCTAGAAGTCCTTGATATTACTCCTAAGTTTTAATTGTTTTTCCAGTTCCTTAATTTCTTGCACCCCATTAAATTTCCTTTTAACAGTTGGTTTATCCATCAGTTGCCACTGTTTTTCAAGCTGTTTTTCAAGGACTGGAATTTGCTTTCTTAGATATACAGGCTCCAATAATTACTTTGCTAAGTCCTGGTTTCTAAGTAGTTGTTCTCCATGTTCTGCATCCTATTTTATCATTTGAGAGGGCAAGTTCAAACAATTCTTTCCTGCCTGACACTGAAGCTCTAATTTGTCCTTTGCTAAAATTTTTACTTCCAGACCTAAAAAGTAATTATAACAGGAGCAGAGGTGTTACAGTTTTGTGGCACATCACTTTCTTTTCTTATGGAGTTGTACAGGCTGTGTGAAACATCAAAAAAATGATGTTTTGTACAAACATGTAGTTTTTTCTCCACATTCTATTCTGAAACTGAAAAGTGTCCACATTTTGTGGCTGTTCTTTGAATGTTTGTTTTGTTTTGTTTTATTTTTCTGATTCTGTACTGAGGTCTTTAGTCTTTCAGAACAGGAAATTCTGCTTGTTTGTTTGTTTTTAAGTTTCTTTAATTGCTACATGTATGATATAGTAGACAATCTCTGTTTACATCTCACAGGGGTTGCCCTCTTAAATAAATCTGTCTGTCTGAATTAAGAACCTCATTTTGAGAAGAAATGAATCATTGCAATCCCTTTCTCTTTAGCATGAGAACATTGAGTTGTAATGAGTTCTAGGAATCAGGTTCCAAGAGAGAAAAGGATCAAAGTCCTCTCTGAAACCCAACTGAGACATCTTAGGAAATGGCTGTTGGTGTTCAAGAAGTGTCTGGATGGTGCTCTCAGTCATGTGGATCAGTTTTAGTTAGTCCTACGAGAGACTTGGACTCAATGATTGCTTGGACACAGTGATGGGTGCCTTCCAACTTGAGCTATTTTATGATTTTGTGAGTTGAATGAAAAAACATACTCGCCTCAAAATACCCCAGAACAAATAAAACTGCATTTCAGCAGAAACCATTGAAGCAGTGTTTTGTACATCTAAAAAAAAAAAAAAAATTAAAAATCTGTTTTCTGACCTTAAGAATTGAGCTGGACCCAGATAAAAATGCTGATTTTTGTATTTGTCTTTGCTGTGGTACTGATCTGCCACCCCTGAGCTCAATATCACACAGCTCTGCATTCTCCTGGGAATGTGCTGTGTGCCATGGCCAGGTGCTCCCACTTTGCATCTGCTGATGCACTTGAGCACCCAGCCTGATGTGCTGGGTCCGTGCTATGACTTGTAACCCCAGACTGCTGTGGGACAGAGGGAGAAGTGAGTGTAAATTCCCCTTGGACTCCAGCAAATGTCAAGCTTTAGTGGAGGCACTTTCCAATTTCAGTAAGGTAATGCAGCTCCTCTCAGATCCTGAAGACTGAAATTGAGTCCAATGATGGCAGCTCAATAACAGAGCAATGGATCATGGACCTGGAGACCATCCTGCAGTTGTGAGAGGTACAGGCATAGCCACGAGACAAAACGAGTCTGAGGCCACACAACTTGACCTGTCTGCACAACTTTGTTCCACCACAGGAATTGTTCAGCCTGTGTGAGACTTCCTGGTATTTGAGCTGACCAATTTAATGACAGCAGAATTTAGGGATCTGCTGGATGATCTAAATAAAGTGACTTGTCCTGGGATTGTGATTCACTGTATGTCAGGTCACACTGCATCTCCTCTTTGCTCGTTTCCCTAAAGTTCCTTCATTTGGAATCTAATTCAGGGTCAATGGCTAAAAGATACTCAGCGTTTGTGTTCACTTGGGATTGGACAATTACCAGGCTGTGAATGAAGTGAAAGTCTCTCCTTTGTCTGCTGGATTAGACATTGTGTTCCCAGTAGTTTGCACCTTTGTTTAAAGGTCATGTTAGCTTTCAACCTTCTGAGAAGTTCTGAGATGTGGAAAAAAAAAAAAATTAAAAATTGCACCATTTTTTAAAACAACAACTTCTGAGAAACCTTTTCATGCCTATCATTTTTTTTTCCTGTTTCCAGGAGTGGGATGCAAAACAAAATATAGTGTAAATAACCACATCATCAAACCTGTTTACCCATTTCACTCTACAGAAGCATTACAGAAGCACTTTAGAAATCCCATGAGACATGATGTTTGTCTTATTCTACTGAAAAAAAAAAAAAAGAAAAAAATACGTAATATAAAGGTTTGAATTGATCTCCAGGAATATTCAGCTCAATTTATAGCTTTTAAATAATTCTTATAGTTTCTTGATTGCACCCAGAACAAGTGAGGGTTAATTCTCTCTCATATAATCAGAGTGTAGGTTTTTCCAGGTGCTTCAGTTAGAAAAGCACAAAATCTCTCATCTTTGGCTCTTCATATAATATAAGAGCAGATTGGAAAAGGTTACTACTTGACTGTGAGACTAAATTAAACTATGTTTTCAAGGTTTCCTATTGCTTTTGAGACAAGAATATAAGTGCTCATATCCTTATTGGGGTCCTAATTTTTCTGCCCTTTCCTTTTATTGCCTTTCTTTTTCAACAATAAAGCACATTTCTATGGTTTTACTCTTTGTTCAACATTCTACTGCCCACTCCTCTTCACCCCTACCATCATATGATGAATGAAAGGGAAGTAAAGGGCAAACTGCTTTAAAAGTATGAATATGGGACTAAATAAAAGACAGCATTGCTACCTTGATGAGCATAAAAGGGCAAGAGCCCCTGAGGTGAGCATAAAAGGAGATGTAAAGAGAGCTGGTAGGTGTAATTGTCAGAGAGCTGCAGGGTTTCACGGGCTGGAGATTTTATGGCTTGTGGGAGTGCAAGCTTCTGCATTGGAGAGATGATCTGATGAAACTACAAGAAGTTGGACAAATAAAAATGATCAAGGTTGTGGCTTACTTGGATCCAAATGAAATCCTTGCCTGAAAATTATCAAGTGCCAAGTGTAAGGCTTTCCTCCAGTGATGCACTGAAATACCTTTGGATGCTAGAGCTCTTCTGCCACAAGTTGGGTGTATTTTTTTCCACATTATGCCCAGAACACTCTGCTTTTAAGAGCTTCCAGCCCTAAATCCTGGACTCAGGACCTAAGTATCCATGTTTGATCCAGGGATATGCTGAGTTGTTCTGAAGATATTGACAGCCCGTGTGTACTGTTTGCTTGGATGAGAAAGATTCACACGAAGCACTTCTCAAGCCTGCAGAACTGGGCAGCATCTGGTTTTAAAACAGGATTTTGTATCATAATAAAAATAAGAAAAAAATAATTTAAAAAGCTTGCCATGCATTTACAATTGAACAATTTCATTTTATCTGCATGATGCAGACTCCTGGTATGTGAAAATTTTGCTTTCATAGACCCACTGTGTCTTTTACAGAGAGACCAGTTTATTACTGCACTGCAAGGAGGGTATGGCTCAACCTCCTCACACTGTTAATTTTAGACCTACCTTCATCAAAAGTTAAAGAGCCTGAGAATAAAACTGGGATGAGAATTGTAGAAACTGGATGTGATAAATGGCTGTGGAGTCTGGGTTGGAGCACTGCAGCTGTGTTTGTCTGACCTGCCCTGGCACAGCAGCTCTGGGCATCACAAAGGGAGTTGCCAGACAGACCTGTCACTGTATGTGCAAGACTGAGGGTTGGCAAAAGCCTTCTTCTCCTACCTCTAATAGCCTCCAAAGAGAGTATAAGATTCCCTGGGCTGTCTGAGGTGTTCTTCCTATTGCCAAAGAGGTGAGAAAAAAATGCTAACAGTGGGAATGATGATGACTTCTGTGAACAACCACCTCCTGCCTGCTGCTAGCTTCTGTGTCCCACACTCACTCCCTTTTTTTCTGGGCTATTCTAGAGCCTGCCAAAAGCTTGAGGTAGAGGTAGGTCAGAAAAGCTCCTTGAAATAATATTTAATTGAGAAATGTCTGGATTTTTTTAGATGTGTCTGAAATACTTTGTGGTCATATTGTAAGGCTTCCTCATGCACATGGTATTGCACACTGGGCTTGCTTATATAACAATGTGGTAATTTTTCTGGTATACTCCACAGTCTGATTTATCTGTTTTCTAACTTAGGTGTAAAAATTATCACCTTTTCCAATGCCCTTCTGTTTGAATAGCTAAAGAACCCACCAACATATTTATATACAAAATAGAGACAGATTTACACACTGAGCTTCTGTGTGACTCATGTACTTTAGAGAGCCACCAAATATTATTGACACTGTTAGATGTGTATGTAACCTAAAGCATTATCATTGTTTTATGCAAACTAACAGAATTTTTTGGCTACACATCTGACTTGTTTACTAAAGAGAAAGGAGAAATAAACAATGGTCTGCTTGCCTTCTTTGCCCTGGTTTTCTCCCTATATTCCACAATAGGTATTGCTTTTCAGTTTTTACTTTTTTAGCAGGAAGCTAACCAGATAGAAAACTTTATTTATTTTTAAGCTTTGGTCCCCCGTGTTTATATGGAAAGTAATAGTGTGTCTGGCAGATTATGGATTACTTTTTTTTTTTTTTTTTTTTTTTTTTTTTTTTTTTTTTTTTTTTTTTTTTTTTTTTTTTTTTTTTTTTTTTTTTTTTTGTTGTTTTTTTGTTTTTTTGTTTTGTTTTGTTTTGTTCTGGGAATCAGCTGAGATGGCCACAGATGTTTACTCTGTCCTGCATAAACTTCTGGAATATCTATCAGGAACCCCTCAAGTGGTAACACGCTTGGCAATCCCCTGCTGGGAATTGTCAGCACAGAACAGAAATGTCTCTTAATGTTGCTAGAGAGAGAATTAGGTTTTTTTTACATCTGAAGACCTTGAGTTCAAAGCCCATGGAGTTAAGCCTTGCAATGAGATTTGAGCTCTCCTCTATTGCTGTTTTCATTAAGAAATCCCTCTTTTTCCCTGCCTGTAAGGCTTTTTCTCACTGACTCCTAAAGCAGTTGTGCTGCAGTACTTGGCTCCCTGGAAGCAATAATTCAATGGAGAAGATTTGCTGATATCCAGGGATTCCTGGAGGACAACTCCAACACTGGTTTGAGGAGCAGCTGGAACTCCAGGCTAACTCATCAGGCTCAGAACACAGCTCATTTGTATCAGCTGTATTAGTTTAAGTGTTGTTTATTTAAATGCAGCCTAACCTGGGATGAAGTTTTAAGCCTTGGAGCTGTTCAGGTATAATTCAAATTTATGGGTGGAATTTGAACTTATCTGGCTCCTGTGACACTGTTACTGAGCCAAAGGTTTTGATTTCCATGCTGCAGGAATGATCAGGGTGGAGCAGTCTGGTCAGTGCTCCTGGTGGGAGTGAACTGATTTGGTGGTGTGATGCATCAGTATTATCTTACAAATTTCTTCTCCTAAACCAGTGAACCTGTCTCCAACTGAGTTTTACAGTGTCATTACAAGACAATCACAGGGGAAGATAAGTAGGGAGCAACTTGCACCACTAAATGAGAGCTGAGATACTCTGGTAATTATCTGAGAGGAGGAGGGAAAGGAAGGATGGAGTCTAAAGCATCTGGTAACACCCTGCTCTCTGCTGGTTTTGATGTAAATCCTCTAGAATGAAATACTGCCCTGTGCTATGATTAGATCACTAGAGATGAAGTGATGAAGGCACGGGCAGGGAGTGTCACCCTGCACCTCTGTCAGTGCAGCCAGGCTCCTGAGGGAGCCTCCAAACAGCCAGTGAGATGAGTCAGTGCAGGTCAACAGGGCTTAATATGTGTCCAGCCACAGGAAAACCAAGAAGACACTCAAATTGCTTAATTTTAAAGACTAGAAATTCACAAACATCCAGTGAGGGTGGGGATGGCAAATACATTGCTACTAGGGTGACCCGTGCAGTTTATCTTGCAAGAGAGAAAGGACTTGGAGTAGTATGCACTGCCTTCATAAATAACATTGTCCTGCAAATAAAAAGGATCCATGTCTTATAAATCATTTGGAAATTTACTGATCTTCCCCTAAAAACAAATTGGATTTTTCATTCCTGCTTCTGGTAGGAGCTCTTTTGATTTATTATTTTTTTTTAACACAGTCTTGCTCCTTTGCCAGCTACAGTTTTTACATCTTAACTGGATTTATTCATGGGCAGTTTATGTCTGTTTGTTCTTGTGCCAATGTTGTACTTTCTTGTACCTCACTCTTCTTTCTTCTTGATTATTTTCCTCCCAATATATTTATAGATGGAGAGGGGATCTGATTCCTCTGTTTTGCTGAGTTAAGTGTATCAAGTTCCTTTAGTTCTTAAAATCAGCTTGCTGTTTCCTGATCTTCCCTTCACAGTGCCTGCACCATATTAGCTGGCAATTTTCCATGCTCTCCTTACTTTACTGAAGTCTAAATAAGCTTTTCTACACTGTTCTTCCCTTTAAAAAGGTAAAAAAACAAACAACAACAAACCAGATGTTTACTCAAAAAGTGGTACGGCCTAGCCTACCTCTAATGACCCAGACTCAGCCTAATTGCAGTAAAACAGGAATTGTATTGCAGTTTCTCATTTATTCCCTAATTATTCTTTTCCTTAAAATCTACTGTAAAGCCTTATATATTTCTGGGGCCATAGTCAGGGAGCCAAGTGATGTCCATTCCACTCCCTTTGCAAAATGACTCTTCAGCTTCTGCTCTTTGCCAGCCCTTCTGTAACTCGATGGATTTCTTGGATTTGTTGTAAGTCTGTATTACCAAGTGTCCAATTCACATGCCACTTCTACCAAGGTTCTCTGAGAAAAAATAGCTTGTTAATTTTGGAGGCAATATCTCATCACTACTGTCAGGCAGTGCCTTCCTCCACATTTGTGGTTGGGGACCTCCTGTAACTATTTTGGTGGCCTTTGCAATGTCTACCTCAGTCTGATTCTCCAGTTTTAAGCAGAGATTTTGATCTCCACGTCATGTTCTGTTCTTTCTAGTTTTTATGTTCATGTTCCACATAACTTTGGAGAGGGTCACTCAGCTGGAAAGAGATGAAGTTGGCTGTAGGATTCTCCCCAAGCCCGAAATTCAGAGAGAGCTGTTTACACAAAGAGGGAGAAGCCATTTCCCTGCAAATGCCCCTATCCAGGCAGCATCCCACCCTCAAGGCTCTGCTGCTGCAGGGTCCACACAGAGAATGTTCCTCTCAGGTGAGAACAGATTATGTAGCCTCTAGGAGAACTCAGGAGACAAAACTGATCTCTCTTTATCTTGAGAGGATTGGAAGAGTCTGGTGAGGATGACCACACTATGAGGCTACTCCTTGATGAGAGAATTTTAGAGCCAGCTGGGGATGGTTCACTTTGTTTTGAGGAAAACCAGGCACACTGTATGGTCAGGTGTACCTGTTGTTTCTCAGCATGGTTTATGTCATTTATAGCTCAGAGTGACTCACTGGAACAGATGAGTGGTCTTAGCACCCAAAAAAACCCATTTTTGTTCTGCTATCTGGCTGGAAGGGACCTTCAAGATCATCTTGTTCCAATCTTGCCAGGGCAGAGGCACCTTCCATTATCCCAGGTTGCTCAGGGTCACATCCAACCTGGCCTTGAACAATTCAAGGGATGGGGCAGCCACAGCTTCTCTGGGCAACCTGTGCCAGGGCCTCACCACCCTCTCAGTAAAGAATTCTTCCTAATATCTGAATGAAATATGTTTGAGCTTGAAGCCATTCCTCCTTGTCCTGTCTCTTAGCAGGGACTGAGGACAGTATTCAGTCAATCAACAGTGTGGGTTTATGTGAAGGCACTGAAAAAATGTTTTAATTGTACTCAAAATACCGTGGCTTTGTCTTACATGTTGGTCTCAGTTTCACTCAGACTGGTACAACAAGAGGTGTGGGACAGTGGGATGGGGACATGGAGACAGAGGTATCCATGTTTGCTGCTGAAGAAAATGTGTGGGACTCTGCATCTTGCACTGTATTTTATAAAATATTTGATTTACTGTATTTTGATCAGGAAACTTCTCCTCACAATGCACAAGCTATTATGGGAAACACCCAGCTTCACAGTGTGGGAGAAAGAACTTTTTTATTTTATGGTTTTGCTTGGTTATAAAGTCACTGTTTGGCAGTTCCTCCCTGCTTATAAAGGCTTGGAGGAAGCCCTGAGGAGGAATGGATAATGTTTGCCCATCTAATGATTTAAATATTGATATGTGGCTTAAAAATAGGGAAAAAAAAATAAAACCAACAACCAGCAGCCCACAACACCTAATGGGTTTTATTCACTTTCCTGTATGAAGGTTGCTTATTTTAACTGGACAATAAACATTCTCGTGAAACTCAAATAAGGACATCCTTGGATTTTTCTGACCACCCAAGGTGAAGCTGTTCTTTGCTTATATACTGCTTGTGATATTTATTGCCTTTATTTACCTTCTGGAGCTATTTTTAATGTTTGCTTGAAACTGTCACTGAAAATATTTTCAGGAAAATATAATTTTTTTAAAGGAATAAACTGCTAAATTGTGAGCACTAGTTTTTCTCTGTAATTTTTAAATCAGTCTACCAGTTTGAGCCTTTAACATTTTCACTGCCCTGTGTGTTCTTTATCATGAATATCCCTGAAGTGTTGGGGGGATCTGAGATCCTCTACATCTCTGTGCCCTGCCATTAATCCACCTGAGGTACAAGTCTTTGCAATGCACTCATATACACAACTGAACAAACAACAGGACATTTAGAAGTCTCTTGTGTCTTCTGACTAAAAGATCATTCTCTAAAATCTTTCATTAGGAAGAATGTATCTAATTACATGATGATTTATATTGGAACTCCTTTATGCTATTGCATTATGAAGGCCAGACTTTTTGGCATTAGGTGCCAAACAATCTGCAATAAATAATTTATTAATAAAAAAGTGTTTGTTGCCATTCTTTTTATTAAGAACTAAAACTTGCTTAATCACCTAAAAATATGACTTACATTTTTGGCTGCAATCCTTAATAGTGCAGAACTTGCTAGTCTCTGGATCCTCTTTATATCTGGACCTTCAGTCTCAGATTTTGACCTTAGTCTGAGAGTTCCTTATATTTCTATTACTTTGCTATGTATTTTTTTACTTTGACCAGTTCAGTTTGGTGGGTATGCAGGAAGACAGCTACTTGTGATCCCTTACAATATCTCTGTCATCCACATGAATTTACCAAAATTTAGGGGATGAATAAGGAAAAGTTTAAATAAGATGTAGAGCTATTTCTTTTATGTCCTTGCACCTAGTCCACTTGGCAAAGGACATAATGAATGTTGGAACTAACCTTGTTATGAAGTCACCAGTACTGAGGTATCCTCAAGGGTTTTTGCTATCCAAGGCAGTATTGACTGGGCAATGAGGAAATAAAGGTCTGCCCAGCATCCTCCAGGAGCTGAGTGTCTCTAAACCTGCTGAGAGTTTTGACTGCATGGCCATCATTGCCCAGAAAGGTTTTGGATGCCTCACCCCTGGAAGTGTTCAGGGACAGGTTGGATGGAGCCCTGAGGAACCTGGGAGAGTGGAAGGTGTTCCTGCCCATTCAGGGGGTGGAATGAGATGGGCTTTAAGGTCCTTTCCAAAACCATTCCATGATTCTGTAACTCCATTATATGAAAGTGTCACCCTAGGCACCTCTGTACAATCTCCCCAGAATTAAGTGGCTTAATCAGAAGCACCAGCCAAGCCATGGGAAGTCAGTTTCCCACTAGAAATATTTAGGGCTGCGTGGGATGTTTCTGAACATGAGACACACAATGAGGGAAGGCTGACATTACCATAGTGTGGCAGGAGGTACCCAGTTAGACATTCCCTGAAGGAACTGCAGCTTGTGGAAGCATCTGCACTGGAGCAGGGAATGTGGGAAGGGGAAGGAGCAGCTTTTATGGACTGACACTGACTCCCATCCCCATCCCCCTGGGCTGCTTGGGAGGAGAGGAGTCTAAGACTGAAGCCAAGCCCAGGAGAAGGGAGTGGTCTGGAGATAAATATTATTTAATGTCTGGGTTTGTTTCTTACTACCCAACTGTGAATGAATTAAATTAATTACCCCAAAGCTGAATCAATTTTGCCAGTGGCAGTAACTGGTAAGCAGTCTCCCTGTCTTTATCCCATCCTATTTCTCAGCCTATTTTCTCCTGCTGTTCTGTTGATGAAGGGGAGGGAGAGTGCATATGGATGGGAATTTGGCTGTTAGCCAAGGATAACCCACTACAATTCTGAGCAGCAAAAATCTAAAAAGAAGTGGCCAGACAGTTATAGAATATTATCCTTTGGTGCTGATCTAGTGGAATGGCACACGGTAAATCTTAAATATCTGCATATTGAAAAGTGTCCTGTTACACTAATGCCTAATACCCTTTAATACCCTGTTTCTGGTATTTGGAAGTTATTAGACTTTATGAGTAGTCCACACACAGTATTTTTGTCATTAAATAATTGGTATTGCATGAAACTATTATGAAAATTCAAAGGGCCTTAAGGCATAATTCTTGTACTTGCTTTAGAAAAAAAATCAGGATCAATATCACCAATTAAAAACTCCTGCATAGTGCAAGAACAGCATAATGAAGAAAAAGATCAGGTAGCTTACATTTGGTTGCTGTTATATTTAACTAGATACTATGTGTATCTACTGTGTATGAGCTGCTTTTAGTTTCTTTTCTGAAAATTAACATGTAAACAGTTTTCATGCCCAAGCTCTTGACTGAAAAATATACCTGGAAATGTTTAAGGTTGTGCTGGAATTATATTCCAGTTGGGAAGGAGCTGCCAGCTGAAGCAGGTAGAGTAACATGGGCTTTCAGCTGTGAAGGACATGGAACAATTGTCTCTGGAGTGGTGCTTGTTTTGTTTTGTTTGGTCCCCATCAAACTCCTTTCTTGTGCTTTTAACCTCAGAAAGACAAATCTAGTTCATTCACTATTACACACATAGATTTTATTGGTAGAGTGTAGCCTGTGTGAGATGTTAATACAGTTCACAGACAACTTGGTGTTTTCATAAAGTTACAGAATGGTTTGGGTTGGAAAAGACTTCTGCAGTTAGAGACTGGGACAAAAAACTGGGCCACAACTATCTGCAAATATTAGTGGATTAAAGGAATTTATAAACAAAGAGACCAAAGAGGGGAAATCCAGAGAAAGGGAGACTGGCACCAACATTGTGTTACAACACGTGATGGGAGGTCTTCAAAGAGGTGGAGGAGCTACAGTATCCTGGATTGGATACTGTACTGAACACTGCCTCATATTCCTCATCCATGGAAGTGGTGATGAAGGAAGATTAGGATGAGTTTTCCCCTCTGTTTAGACTGAGCTCATGTTTTGGGGACTGGAACAGATGTCCCATAGAAGTGTTCCCATCACCAAACCTTCCAGAGTTCAAGAAGCATTTGGACAATTCTCTCAGACATGTGGAGGTGTTTTGGGGATGTCCTGTGCAGGGCCAGAAGTTGGCCTTCATGATCCTTGTGGATCCTTGTGGATCCTTTTCCAATTCAGGGTATTCTATAATTCTATGTATAACTTAAACCAGTGAAATTACTGCTGTTTTTGTTTTCTGTCTTCCTACACCTAACACAGGGATCCCCTATGGGATAGAAAACAGAATAACACTGGTTTAGATATGATTAACAGGATCACAGAGTGGCAGGGACCACATGGGCCATCTGATCCAAGCTTCCTGCTCCAGCAGGGTCACCCCAGAGCACAGGCACAGGATTGTGTCAGACAGTTCTGGAATATCTCCAGTGAGAGAAACTCCACACCCTCTCTGGGCATATGATTAATGCTAACATTTTCTTGATAAGGTAGACTCAACGTGGAATAACAGAGTGATAACTACTATACATAATTTGAATGTCCCTAGATGTGAGATTAGCACTTTTGTTGTCTTTCTACTGAAGTTGTTTTTTTGTTTTTGTATTAAATTTTTTGTCACTCCTTGTCTGATCTTGAGGCCCTTTATGATAGATACTTCTTTATGTTTCTTTTTCCTACAAGAAGCCAAGTACTTTTCACAATCTTTCTTGATTATTCACACATCAGGCCATTGTGTCCACTCTGCCTGGTGTAAAATAGAAGGGACCATATTAATCCCACTTTATGAAAGCTAAAAAGCAGAAGAAAAGATCATGTGCATGCCTGTTGTCTTGAGCAATTTTGGGTACAGATACCCAGGATGTTTTCTCACAGAATTTTAGGTTGGATCAAGAGGTCACTTCTCTAGCAGTATGTAATTTTTCATCCTTTCTCTCCAGGTATTATCAGATAAGAGCTGGACTGAAGATCCCATCCAGGATTCCCCACAGGCTGTTTGCTACGATTGCAGGACAGACAGGTAAGCAGGTCCCAGAGGAATGTGACATGACTGCAGGTGAGATAGGATGGAAAAGGTGATGGTTGCAAAATTATTAGACAAGTTTTATAAAACAAAAATAGTTATACCAAAATCTGAGAAAATCACCTAAAAAAATCCCAAGCTCAAAAGCTGAGTAAAGAAATTTCCTTGGAAAATCAATGAATATACAAATAATTTAGTCTAGGTTTGGAAAAAAAAACATGTTGTGAAAAATCTTCAAGGAAGAAACAATATTATTTTACAATATATTCCAGTGTAATTTGCCCTTGGCATATCCAGAATCCCCTGGAGTTCCTTTGATCTTAGGATATGGCCTCAAATTACAGCAGTTTCTGGCATAAGTATTCTTATAGTAATGAAATAACCTCCTGTGAAGACAGTTAGAATTTTACTTTATTGGGGCAAGAAAACACTCAATAACAAAAAATAAAAAGTCAAACTACTCCTGTTCAGAAAAAACTATGTTTTATATTTACTTTTTTTTTACAAAATAGTATTTTCTTCTTTCACATATATCTTCAGCATCAAGAAAATACAGAAGATTCTTTCACCTCTTCTAGAAACAATTCATGTAGACACATGGGCAGGGGAGAGGCAATGCTGGCAGTGCAGTTATAGGATTAGCAGTTGACTTTCATGGTGCTAATGCAATCCAGACTGGGCTCTAATAGCTTTATAGGGCTAACATCAAGACAAGGGATATTTAAGCCATTAAAGCTTTAAACAGTTTCTCCTTGGCTATCTTTGCAAGTACTTCCTAATTGATTTCATAGATCTGCAATAGAGCATTATTTAATGGGACTGAACTTAAAGGTACACAGGACATAATGTGGGTTTTTTTCATGTCACTGATCTCTCTCAGTATGTGGATAGCTGGGTTGGGGCTAATTAAATTGCTGTGCATGTTTCAGTAAGACACTCCTATTAAAATAACATTACAACAAAACAGAGATGATGTAAAATAGTGAATAAACTCCTACCTCACCAGAAAAAGTGACTATAAAATAAGTGGAATTCATGAGTTTGATTTAAAAGAAATATTTTTAATCCTTCCCTTATTGGGTTTATAGGATCTGTGAAAACTAAGAATATATTTTGTAAATGATTATGTAAATTCATAAAGTAAAATCGATGAATATATGCAGTAATAAAATATATAAAATAGATAAGTATATAAAATAAGAGGCAGCATTTATCTTTCAATGCACATGGCTTTTTATTTTTATGAAATGTACAGGATTTACAATAAGATCTTGGGAACTACAGCATTAACAATGTTGGCTTCCCACTAGATGTTTTCAGCAACACAGGCAAAAACACCCTGTAGTTTGCAATAATTCAGAGGGAAAGCTGAAGTCTGGATTAGGCAGTCCCTTGGTGGTGACCAACCAAATGTGTGCAGAAAGAACTCCATCCATGGCACAGGACTGGCAGGATGTACAGGAAGCCTTGGTGACCTACCACATGGTCCAGAGTTTATCCATATCCTGTGTAAAACTTGGAAGAGAATGGGCTGTGTGGGTCAGTCAAATCACAGCAGAGCTGTGCTGGAGCCCAGGAGCCCCTGGGGTGTGGTCACTTATGTCCTAAGTACTGACCATAAGCTTGTGCTCAGTCAGGGTGCTTGAACAGGAATGTGCTGTGTTTTTATATTCATAAAAACATACACATTTTATTCATACTCATAAGTATTTTTAGCAAGGTGTATTTCCCTACAGACAAGACAAAACTAGTGTCTGGGGACTTTTCACAGAACCATGCAATCATAAAATCTGGAAAAGACTTCCAAGATCAAGTTCAACCTTTGGGCTGAATACCATATTGCCCACTAAACCACAGAGTGGAGTGACACTTCTGCTTGTTTTTTGAACACTTCCAGGGATGGTGACCCTGCCTCTTCCCCAGGGAGCTTGTTCCAATGCTTACCTACTCTTTCAGGGAAGAAATTTTTGCCTTCTATTCAACCTGAAACTCCCCTGACTCAGCTTGAGGTAATTTCCCTTTGTCCTGTCACAAGTTGTCTGGGAGAAGAGACTGACCCCACCTCCTTTCAGGTTGCTGTAGAGAATGATAAGATCTCCCCTGAGTCTTCTTTCCTCCAGACCAAACCACTCCAACTCCCTCATCTGCTCCTCATAGGACTTGTGTTTGATTATGTTCCTCATTTTTGAGCAATGAAAAGGAGAGAGGGAACCAGGCTTGTTGTGCACCGTCTTTAGTTGCTGTCAGGCAGATTTTGTACCCCCACAAAATTCATCTTCCTGTCTTTTAATAGATACCATGACTGAAAACTGCTTTGGGCTTGTGAAGAACAAATTATGCTCTCTGCTCATTCATGTGCAGCTCATAACAGCACAAACTCCCTTGCCCTCAGCACCCCTCCTACAGGGCTGAGTAAATGCAGACATAGCCTGAATTTAAACTCTAGAAATGCCTTTCTGAGTGGATTTGTGGGGCTTTGGCCTCTGATGCTCTTCAGAAGCATGGTTTGTTAATGTCACCATGTGATGGTGTTTGCTTGCAGCAGACAATGGGTTGAGCCTGTGGGACCCAAGCATGAACAGCTAGAGGAGCAGGGAAGGTGAAGATGCCATCTCACAGTGAAAATTTGTATAATTAACTCCTTGGCTGAGTTGTCTTATGACCCAGTAAGCATCTCCCATAAGATTTTAAGCTACTGTATATATTTTGGGGCATTCATAGAAGTAATAAACATACTGTCACACATTGATTTCCAGGCTACAGGCACAAGCTGCAGGAAAACTGCAGGAGCTTATCTTAAAACATGTATTTAAAACATTTTTGTTTGCTGTTAATCACACAAGGTCATTCCTCAAAACACTGAGAGAAAGAGCAGTGCTCAGAAACAGCTAGGATTAGCTGATTTATCTTGATATTCTGCACTGTATGAGAGAGGGGAAAATGAAGACCAGAACACTACAGAAGAGGACAAGTTAAAGAACATGGGATGCATGGGATAAATCTCAGCACCATTATTGCCAAGAACATGGAGGATGAATTACAATGTTGAAGATGCCTGATAAACCTAATCTCAGAAAGAATGTAAATTTCCATCTCCTTTGCAGTGTTTTGCAGTAGTCTACACACCACTTGAATACATTAACATTTTGAAACAAAATTATTCTTTAATAGTGAAAGCTGCAACTTATTTTTGTTTTGTAAATTTTCAACCCACTATGCCTCACTCCCATGTACTGCAATGAGGGGTACTCATTTGCTACCAGCTTGCCTACTTTTTTACTTTACAGGCCAAGGAAATTGTTTTGCTGGGTGAATATTTAAAAAATATTTTGCATGTCATATAACTAAAGAAATTACTCAGGACTTTGATTTGTATCCTGATCTCCTTTTTCTCCACCCAAAAGTACCACATTAGCAATTATTAATGCTCTAAATAGACAAATATTTTTGAAAACTTGACCTGAAAATGTAATTACAAATAATACAAAGTATTTAAGAAAAGTTATCACTGTCTATGCTAACCTTTATTAAACTGTAGAAGTCTTCCATCTAATTTTAGTCAGTTAAATTGGGTTATTGTTTAAAAGTGCAGAAAGTCAAGGACAGCCAAGGGATGTGGTTCTTTCTTTATTTTCCTCATAAAAGGCAGGGAGATAAGATACAATATGTCTTCCAGACAATTCAAGAAAAAGAAGATGTGATTGTAACTACACATGAAATCTTTGTATTGATGATGTGAAATTATGTACCCATAATATTATGATTTTTCATAAAATGGAATACCTGACTTTAGGTGACAAGAAGCAGCACAATTTCAACTCTGGTATGCAAAGAAAAAATAAAAAAGTAGGAGTATCAGAAAACTGTGGAATCATAAAATCATTTAGGTTTGAAAAGATCTCTTAAGATTACTCTAACACATTAAAGTCCACCACTAGCCCATGTCCCTTAAACAAAGAAATTTGCTGTAACCTCTGTCTGAACTATGTAAATTCACAATAATCCACACTGAATTCTTTTTCCTATAAATGAAATGATTTAATTAAATTAAATCTGTGGCTACCTTTCACCTAAGACATAATTTGAAGGGTTATCTGCATTTCTGATATGCTCCACAATGAACTATTTGTGCCTGTTTTTAATACACAAGCGTGATTGTGTGATCTACATCTCTTCATTAATGTTTGACTATCTCAGAACAGTTCCCAGTGAAGGAATTCTGCTTCGATTATTAAAGAGAAACCTTTCCTTGCAAATGGCTTCTTAATGCAGTCAAAACAAACAGTTGCAGTTAGTTGCTCATTAGAGCAAAGAGAAACAGCACCATGACTTGTGGAACAGTATGAAATTGCAGTCATTAGTTTCAATAACTTTTTGAAAGGTAATTTCTTCCTCCATTAAGTGAAGGTAAGGTTACTCTTTTTGAAGTATGAAGAAAAGGTGTAGAAATTTATGCTTTAGCAAACACATGGGTTTATTTTCAAAGCTTATTAAAAGTAATCTGAAAATAAGTAGGCATTTTCTATATAAAATGAAGCATACCTGATAAATACAAATTATATCCAGAGGGATATAATTTGCTGTGAGAGGAGGTGTTTTGGGGATGAGCTGTCTTAGAAAACTTCAGCTGTGGGGTCATAAGAGATGAGCCCATCCCTGGAAACATTCAAGACCAGACTGGATGGGGCCCATGGTCCAGTGGAAGCTGTCCTTGACCATGGCAGGGAAGTTGGAATGAGATGATCTTTAAGGTCCCTTCCAACCTAAATCATTCTATGATTCTATGACCAGACATTTTAAGACTTGTTAATTCACAATCCAAATAGAACTAATTCCATTATATTCCAGGAGAAAAGGAGAAATAAACAGAGAAAAAAATAATAAAAACCAGCAAACAGAACATCTTTCTGACTAACCTGATACTTCTGTGTGCATGTCTCAGTCATCTTCCAGTCAAGGATGGAAGCTGAAAAGTATTTGTGGCGGTGAGAATTTCCACTGTAGACCCTCAGCTAAGCTGGAAACCCTCAATTCCCCCCTCCAGAAACTGGGCCAGATCACTCAGATGGAAATGGAGTAGGCCCCATGGTGTTGGAGCACTGAGCTGCATCCCAACCCAAAGCTGAGACCTGGTCAGTGGAGAAAGACAAAACAGGGAGGGTCTGCAGACATCAACACATGCCACAAGTCTCTTCCCCTGGACAGTCAGTCTGAAACACAAAACTTCAATATCAGTGGCTACCTGAAGGCCTGGCAGGGACAGAATCCAGCTGTTTATGTGTAGAGAGCCAACACAATATTTCTGGTGCTTGGGGCCAAGGATGAATTTCACTTTTGGGGTAAATTGGTCATGCCACTGTTTCAGACCTACCACTCCAGTGTGAGCTGGCCTTCACAGAGCTTCTCTTCTCTTCCAGGTTCACTTACATGCCTTTAATTTCCCCAAACAGTGATTCTTGCTGCCTTCACTCTGATGTAAATTTCAGTCTTGAAATTCCTTTAAAATTCAGCACAGCTCTAAACATTGGCGAGTCACTTACTCTAATTCAGCAGGCAAATTACACCCAGACAACATTTTTCTTGTTTTCTGCATTGGTGAAAAACTATGTGCTGTTGTAATGTCCCATATTTTACTCAGAGATTTTTGCCACCTGGATTAATATTTGGAATAAATATATGGAGAGCTATAAAAACACAGCAAATTATTATTTGCTCATACAAGTTTCTGAAGAACAGAATTCTTATCAGAAATTATTTCTCCTACTAAACAAGGCTTTTAGAGAACTAGCAATGAGTTTAGAAACAGAAATAAACACTACAAAAATAGATTATTTTTATTTTAACAAAATATTAAGCATTTAAGAAAGAAAATTTTCTGCTGATCCCAAGCAGGTCAATTATTCCAACATCTCAAATTTCAGCATTTCTCAGAAATGAGTCATGGTTTATAGAACAAATCAGAGATTGTATTTATGTTAGGATCCTTCGTACAAGGAAATTAATAGGACATCTTGCTTTTTATCATCACTGAATCTATGCATGGGTAGAGAGGTAGTTTTATATAATTCTTTCCATGAGGCTAATTAAAAATGTCAGAAGGCAAGGTTAAGATAAAGGATTCCTCCCAGAAATGTGCAGCTTTAATCAAAAGTCACACTGAGGGAGAAAACATCCTGAACTTTTTGATCAAGCAATTTTAAAATTATGGTATCTCCTTTAGAAATATAACATTTCCATTTATTCTAAATATAAATATGCTAAACATAATATTTCAAAATTAAAACAAGTCTCTTCAAACATTAAATATAAAATGATTATGCAATGAATGAGTTCATGCCTGAAAAATGTTGTCTTTGCACTTTACAAGTAGGCTTATTTTAGCCCTGGAGGGTCTGCATGAGTGTTCCTCTGCCAAAGAATGTGCATTTTCAACCTTCAGCAACTAGGTTTTCAAACTTCCTTAAAAGCAGATTTGCAACTCAGTACATGAAGATAAATGTGACATGTTCAACCCTGGTTTGATTTCAGGGCCTAACTTTTCAGAAGTCACTGCTTATTAGTATTGGTTTGGTGTGTATTTATTTTTTCTTCAGCCTGGAACACTAAAGTTTCAATAGAAAGGTACTTGAAACTGGGATGCCAAAATGGGAAAACTAAATAACAAATCACAACTTAAAGTCTGCAATAATGTCTGACATTTCCTGTTCACCGAGTGCCAAAAAGGTGATAAAAAATGAACAGTTTGCAACAAATTACGAAAATCTTGACAATCAGCTCTTACAAACCAACATATAAAAATTTTATCTATATCACAGAAAGAGAAAACCCCCCACAATGTGCCCAGAATTCTATGCAGGAGAGAACTCTGTTTTAACAAAGCTCCTTGAGTCTGTCATCAGAGCCAAAACCAGGGTAGTTCCTAGCAGTGTTCATGGACCTGTGAATCCCTGAGAACTTCAAGTGCCTGGAATGTTGGTGCAGCAGATTTAGTGCTAAGATTGAAGAGCAGATATATTGTCTTTCTAGATATATGACAGATAAACTGAAAGATTTTCCTGCATCACTTGAAGTCAGTGTGAACTCATAGCAGTATCATATGTAAATGGCAGCTCTATTAACCTCATATTTCCTTGAGGAAGGATATATCAGAGGGACTATGACACACTAAACAGAGGTCTAGAAAACACTAGAAAATTCTGCAGAAGATACTCCTGTCCTGGATCTTTTCTAGTTGAGAAATAGGTAAATAGCACAACTGGGTGTTTTCATAAGATCATTTAGTTTGTAAAAGACCCCTGAGATGACCCAAGTCCACCACTAAACCATATCCCTCTGTGCCATATCCACATCTTTTAAATACCTCCAGGGATGATGACTCAACCACTTCCCTGGACAGCCTCCTCCAGTGCTTGGCAACCCTTTCTTGTGAAGAAATTTCTCCTAATAGGCAATCTGAACATGCCCTGGCTCAACTTGAAGCCATTCCCTTTGTGCTGTTGCTTGTTACCTGGGAGAAAAGAGGAACTCCCACCTCACTGCTTCATGCAGTTGAGGTCCATGGATCCACCTGAACAGATCCCTTTGTGGAGAGTTCCTACCCTCCATCAGATCAACACTCCTGCCCTGTTTGGTGTCACCTGTTCTTTTCTGCTGTCATCTTTCTGTTTTTCTAAAAGCTCTTTTTTACATTTTTTGGTTGGGTAAACTCCTACAAGAAGGGGATAGGCATCTTTATTGAAGGCTGTGAATCACCAATTAAGGGATGAGTTCTATGGATCTAAAATACAGAGGGAAGTGAGGGATTATATGTAGGAGTATGCAGAATGTCTGGAGCCAGTTGTTAGAAGGGTTCTCCAGCAACAAAATCCTTTAGTGTGATTATATGTTCATTTATCTCTGTCTCTCCATGTCTTACTTTCATACTTAGCAGGTAGTCCTGCAGTAAAGAATTTGCTACACGACCAAGGCGATAAAGTGTCAGAATCATCTGAAATAAAAGACTTTGAGGTCTAGGAGCAAATAAATTATTATGGTTTTAGGAAGGAGCAACTGTATTTTTGTATGGGGACTACAAGCATTTTTAAGACTTTCTTTAAAAAACCCTTATGGATGGTGGATTATGTCCCAGTGTTCTGCTTGGGAAGCCTTGACAGATTACAGACATTGCAGGCAGTGATGGTTCCTTGAGAATACAGGTGGTCAGGATTTCCTAGTGACTATGGGATGCAGAACATTTAAAAATTAGGATTTAAGTATCTTGAGATGTATAGATGACAGATGTCAGTTTGAATTACAGTTGTTAAGTAAGAAGTCAATATTCATTCATTACAACATATCTATAAATACTCTTACCAGCTACAGGTAATAATGGTTCTTCCCTGGGGAGGGTGTCTTGCATGATTTATAAATTAGCTTTCTAAGAAACCTTATTTCACCAAGCTTTCTATACCAGAAGGATACAGTTGTCCTGTAATGATATATTAGGTTATATTCAAAGGGCAGGTCATAAATTATCTGTAACCTGAGTTATGGCTGTGAGATGGAAGGAGCCTTGGAAATCTGGGCTAAGGGTAAAAATAATCTTATCTAAGTGCTGAAATCTGTGCTGTGGGTGTCTCTACCTAAGCTAATCAACCAGCCTCCCTTTATAGCCAGAGGAGCGAAACAGGTAATTTGAGGGAGTAATTTAACATATCTATTTTAAGACGAGTTGAATCACACCTATTTCTGTCCATTTACTATAAAAAAAGTTTCAGGAACTTTTGCAGAGAGAGACATTTTCATTGTGCTTGTAAAAGACTTGGCACAAAAAGGCTGTAATTGCAGTTTGTGCCTTCATGTATCTATGCAAATTAGGCAAGTAATAATAACGGGTAGGAAAGGTGACATAGTCAACACAGAAAGAAGATAGAGCTCTTGTATTTCCCAGCAAATACTCAAAGATGGCATCTTGCTTCAGGATTTTAAATAATGTTCCTGAAGATTTTTTCAGGGTGAAAAAAAGAGCAAGGAGAAGACTCCAGAGTGAGGACAACTGTCTTATTCTTTTCTTAGAAATTCTTTCTGGAACTAATAGAAAAAAACAACAACTGTATTTTGTAAAAAAATGAATTTACATTTTCCTCCCATTGTAGTGGCACTGCAATTTATTAATTGAAAAGGAAGTTGTGGAAGTGGTGTAGTAGTTTGTTTATCTATATTTTGTGAAACTAAATGACTATATTTTCACCGTGTCATAAATGAACAAAAAATATCCTGGGAAAGAGACACCAGGTTTGAATTTTGACAAACAATTTAATTTGAGGTTCAACAAAGCATTCTAGAACATTGCACTGTGGTCAGTACCTCTGAAGCTTAACACTATGTATAGGAATTGAACATAAATTAGAAAACTTAGAGAATTTTCTGTGCCTTCCACTGTATATGTGGGCCTTTTAGAAGGACTTGCTTAATTTAGTATTCTAGCTAAGGAAATGCTGCCTGGTTTAATTTCCCATTTATATCACTAATAGGGAGTGCTGTGAAAAATTCCTGCAGTCTAAATGTTAAAACAGAGAACACAAACAGCAGGAAAAACTGTGTCTTATCTTTAAAATTATGGCACTGCTTCAGAGATGTAAATATTTATATAAATTAATAATGTCCCAAACATGTAAGATAAGCCAAAGGAATCCAAATAGCTAGAGACATATACTCTCTAGCAGCTGCCTCAAAATATTCCAACTGAAGAACAACTATGTCCTAGGTAAGGCAATGATGCCACAGCAAGAGGGGAAAGTTATGGATGATTTGTGCATGAATTCTTTTATGTCCAGAAAGGGACATTTTTAGAGCCAGGCTGAAATGCTCCAAACCTCAGCCATAGAGCTTTACCCAGTGCTTTGTGTGCAGAGCAAAGCTCCAGTATGTGAATTGTGACATGTCTTTGTAGAAGTATATTTAATATTAATTTTTTAAAGAGGCAAATTGTTTGGTGTTATTGTTTTTTGGGTTAGGTTTCTCATTTGTTTCAGTTTTTCTTTTTCTTTTCCATTTCCACTTCAGAGAAAGGATTGTCCTGCTTTCTGTGAATATCTTTATAGGGGAAATGACTGGAACACTCAATCCTTTTCTAGCAGCTGTAATCAGAGATGTATGATGTCCACTCATGCAGTTTTAGTTAGTATTAATTTGCTTTTTCTTTTTCTCATTGCTAAAAGAAGCTAAAAAATTCAGATACAATCAGTTAGAGAGGGCTTTTAGCCACATAATCTAGTGAAAGGTGTCCTTGCCCACAGCAGTGAGGTTGGAATTAGGTGAACTTCAAAGGTACCTTCCAACCCAAACCATCCTGAGCCTATGATTTTACATATGAATTGCCATGATCAGACTAAACAAAAATATGGATTTGAATGCAGAAATTTCAATTTTCTGTTTACGATTGCCTTATATATCCATTAAGTGTGTGAAGAAATGTGTAAACAAATTGGTCCATTTAGGCATAAACACTTTTGCTGAATGGAGATTGCTCTTCAAGTGCTTACATTAAAATTAAAAGTTTAAATTTAATAGATGGGGGGTTTTTGTGATGAATAAAACTGTGCTTAGATGCACTGGTCAGCCCTGCCATTGGACCATTTGTCCCAAGGGGAAAACCCAAGTGTTGCTTTAGATTCTTTGCCTGGGATCCATTTTCACAGAGAGTGAATCTGGTTGGAATGACAGCCTTGAGCCTCTTGCTGCCCACAAGACCTGATCTTGTTCTCTCTCTAACAAAAAAAAAAACAAAAAAAAAACATTGGGGGAATCTTTGGGAAGTCAGTAGAACTACAACAAACTGGGCAAGAAGGTAGAGGGCTCAGGTGAGTAAGACATCAGGTTTGTGTAACATACTGAGGAATAGGAGACAAATTCAGACTCTCTTCATCCTCTTTAGACTTGCATCTCCTGTTGGTGTGACACCACGGAGCCTGCAGACAGTGCTGAAACTCAGCACTTCCTTTCCTACAGATTTCACACACAGATGTAGTATCTGTATGTTTATATATTCACTTAACTACATTTTTTTCCTTGAATTTCATGCAAAGTTTTTACCCCTTTCATGAATTAACAGCAAGCTGTATCCTGAGCAGGGATTTACAATTTCCATTGTCTTTGCACTTACAGAAATGATGGGGTGTACTGGAAGCACAGTAACAAGCCAAATAGCTCAAACAGGGGCAAGGTTTAAGGGATCCAAAACACTTTATTTATTTTTATTTTTATTTTTTATTTTTTATTTATTTCTTCCTTTCTATATTTAGGATAATGTAAATATGGGTCTGCTTTCTTATGTCATGAGCAAACAACTTTCTCCACTCGATAAGTAACTTGATATTGTGAATATGATGTAATCTGTCAGAAGCAGGTACTTTCCCCCGTGACTAATGTAAAGTCATGTGTAGTAAAATGCTGATTTATAAATTAAAACTTACAAACAATCCTGTTGGCTTAAATAGATCCCACTTGTTTATTAGACATTTAAGCTGTTGCTTAAAAAGCTTATCCTGTTTGATTGATTAGGAAAGAATGTTAGGAAACCTGTGGTCTCACCTTGATTTTAAATTGTGTAGCTTTTAGCATTAAAATTATGCAATAGGAAACAGGAACTAAGGAAATTCAAAATTACATACTTGGCCTTTACAGACAGGTGGTAAAAGCTCATGTTCTACTGCAGATGATGTGTAACTTATTCTTCCCCTTCCATATCTGTGTGGGAAGTCATAATGAGTAGTAAAATTTGCTACCACAACCCCCTCCACTGGTAAGATCATAAAACTCCCTGAAATTACACGGTGTCCTTTTAAATGTTCCTCCGAGGGCTGCATGTAAAGTGGGGAGTTCAGTGGAGTAGTCAACTCACTACATCTCTCTGTGTCAGAGTAGAAAGTGATAAAATCAGTCTCCAGCAACTCTGAGCCATAATTTTTTTACTCTAGTATTGCAGGCTATAACTTTGAGAGACCTATTTCACAAGAGGATTTTATAATGTTGTGGATAATTTAGAAAGTGTAACATGACAAGAAAAGCGTGTAACTGAGGGATGATGCTCCATCTTCTGATCTTTCATCTTAAAGGAATGATATTTCACATTTCAAACAGGTATCAACTGTTAGTATCAAAAGCTAATATTCAAACAAAAAGCAAACAAACAAAGTTAGTTAGAAAAAAATCATACAGGAGATAAACACATTATCCCTTAAGAACAGGAATAAGTCTTGCTCGTTGTGTTAGAAATAACAGTCGTGACATTGTTATTCATATTGAGGTCCCTGAAATTATTTCAGCATATCTTTCTGTTACAAAAGAAACTTAGTTGAAAGCATAGTGTAGAGAAGACCCCTGCATTACTGGCCTTTCATTTGTTAAAGAACATACACAAAAAAAGGAAATTGTGGGCAGTACCCAGAGTATATATCCAACATCCCACATCCAGTGCCATCTCTCAAGCCAGTGACTAACAGAAGCAGAACCACAGAGAAGAATTTAACAGAAACAAAATCCCTGAGTCTTTGTAGCACTGAGCTGTGTGTCTGTGTGGAATGTGATAGCTGGAGGATTTGAGGACCCAGGAGAATATACTAGTCCTTAATTCCTATGATTGCTGGGCTCTTTGCTCTGATCTTGAGCAATCAGCTTCTGTCTGTTTTAGTTTCCCCATATGTGTAATGGGTTTAATTGTAGCTGTATCGTAAGGGTGCTGTGAAACTTAATTACTTAATACAAAGAGCTTTTACTTTTTTGGGATATGTAACAGTGCAGGAGAGTAGATAATTATTCATAGTTTGCAACTTTTTATGATTAGTTTACATTTAGGGAATAAAACAGCAGATCTAAAGAGGGAAATATTTGACCTACAATTTCTACTACACACTGGGCTCTGAGTTGCAGTGATAACAGTAGTCTGGGAGCCTGTTAATGTAATTTAAACCACTGACTTTCCTCTAGGTGGGAGGTTTTTAAATCTGGCTGATGTCCTAAATGTAAGTATGCTGCAACTTCATCATAGCTGCTGTACCACATCCAAAGTTAGGAGAATAATTCTGTTTGTGAACCTAATTTTCTCTGAACCTCTACACATTAACTTGTCAGAATTTACTAGTATACATTTGGAAAACCTTTAGCAGTGAACAAACTTCTGCTTTTGACAGTCTGAATACAGCCAGAAGCTCTGGAGTTTCACCAGTACTGCAGTCCTTCATGGCAAGAAATAAGGGGCTGTGTGGTGGAAGGTGCTGGCCCTCAGCACCCCAGCGTGGGTGACACAGTGAGGGAGAGAAGGGAGGGCCTAGGACTTGTTCTCTTATCATGTGTAAAGGAGAATATAAAACTTCTTCTTTTACCTGCCCAGTAAAAGCATTGCCATTCACCTGCACTCCAACATGGGCCACTCCTCTGAGAGAGTCTGGTGAGGGATGGACACCTCTGGAGCCAGGTGCAGGAGATGAGTCCCATGCTGAGCAGAGATGAATGCAGAGCTCCCTTGGAGGCCAGGTTGACAGCCCAGGGGAGGAGGCTGCACTGCCTCACTTGCTCCAAGGCCATCAAAGCTTGGCTGCACAGTTTGTGAATATGAAACAGCTGAGATGAGTGTGCAGTCAAGGGTTCAGAGGAAAGGAATTTTAAAACTCAAAGAGTAAAAATCACTTTTCCCACCAGGTTAGTTACATTCCTTCTGCACAGTACCTGAGTAGCACAACAAATGCAGCCAGATACTACTTTAGTGAAAATTTATCTCTTTAATGCCTTTTCTACCTTAGGCTGCTCTTAGTCAGATGACTCCTTCCTGTTTAGTGAGCAATGCTCTTCAAATTTCTGGGAAACTTGACCTTAATGCCTGTCCTGTATAGAGGAAGATACATATTTATGTCTTCAGAGNATACATTGATTTTTGATATTTGGTATTTTTTCATTAACAGCTACTAGGTCATGCCACTTCTGTGTAACACTTTCCACCTGCATATCTCAGCATGTCTCATTACTGTGAGTTAACTCAGCTTTGAGGCCAAGTTCTTGTGAGGTAAACAGGAGAATTTTTCTGTACTGCCAAGCACCAAAACCAAAATATTGAAGATCTTTAGCCTGGTTCTTTCCTGGTGCATTCTGTGACCTAATAAACACCTTCCCTAAGCTAACTTACCTTCTGAGAGCCTGCACTTGTGCTAAATGTCTCTTTGTCAGTGTGTTGCATCCTGCCTCTTGCTCTGAGAGAAGTTTGCTGGCTGTTATCTTAGGAGGATTGGCACCATTCACTCTTGTGCAATTATTGGTATAATGCTAAGTTTATTTCCCATAACTTTCACCCCAGGAAAACCCACACAAAGCCCAGCACAGATGTTGGCCAACAATAATGTGATTTTGTCTGCAAGCCTACTCAGGAGATGGAAAACTGTATAACCAGAAGTTAAGTTTTATCCAGGAAAATAATGGAAACTACTGAGTGAGGTCTCCCTGAGCCTCCTCTCTTCTCCTGAATAGTATAAGGTTTTGCAGCACTGATGGTGCTTTGGTGAAGGTCTCAGCAAGTTCAGCCAAGTTGTGCTGAGAATACTCCCAGTCATGGAGACTAATATCATCCAGTAATTTCCTGGATTTGTCTATTTATGTCAGCCCATCTGTTATCTCTGAGCTCACACTTCACCTAGAAGCCGTTTATGAAGGTGAATATCACTTGGCTTTAGGTCTGAGTTTTGCATATGTAGGCACATTTTCTACCATACCCCTGATACCTTTGAATCATCTTTTGCCTCTCTGTCTGCTGGCCGTGGCATTGGATTCCCAGTCTCAGGAGGAGGAATGGAAGTTTCTCACTCACATGATCACTCACATGATCTTAGCAATAATTACAAACTTGGGTAGTCTTGGAACCAGATTGAGTAGCCCTAAGGTTGTAGTGCATTTTTCCCTCCTTAGGAACTCTGGAAGGACTTCATTCCACATGTCTGAAGGATGAATTTTAGGCTACAGTAATTCCTGCATGTAGGTCTTACTTTCTTGCCACTGATATTACCAAAAACAAACAAACAACAAACAAAAAGCCCCAAAGAACCCCAACAAAACAAAACAAAACAAAACAAAACAAAACAAAACAAAAAAAACAAACAAAAAAAAACAGACCCCAAAAAATCAAACTTGCTGCTTGCCCTTCCTGTTACAAAAATGAGACAGAGCTCACCCCAAAAATTTTGATGAAGGCTGGTGGATGCAACCAAAGGGCAGTGCTGACACGAGGTGGATTTGGGGAACCTCATCAGTAGTGTCTAAGAACCATGTGGAAATCAGGATTTGAGTTTTCCCCATGTGACCTTCCCAGAAATATCAAGAGTTAATTCTCTCTGTCTTAGACAGTGGAAAGTAGTGTAATAACTCCATTCAAACACTAATAAAGTAGGATTAATATTTGTGTGAGCTGAAAAATCTGTGGTACATATAACACAATAAGGATTTCTGTGTTAGACATAATAATTGATTGAAAAGACACCAGAGTTCAGAGGATCAAGGCTTAGGTTGGAAGATCTCTGATAAGACCCAAAGAAATACTGTGTGGTTCTGTACTAGAGTTACAGGAAGCAAAAATAGAGGTTTAGATTTCTATAATGCATTTCTCTTTTTTGTGCATTACAATTGGAAGGCTAGGGTGCTTTAAAATTTTTATTTTTGTTGTTGAATTGAGTTTTAAGTTTTAATGAATGAAATTAAACTTCATACTTTTAATTTTTTTATTTTTTTTTATTTCCGGTGATAGAGGTTTTTACAATACTAGGAAGAGGAGAAAAAGGGAGTCCATAGTGTTGCTGAATTATGATGTGATTTCTATTTCCTACTGTCCAGGAGGCTTCCTCTCCAATGTTAGGCACTTAGATGCAGGTCTTTAACAGCCCTCAAAGGTCTAATTCACACTGAATTTAATTGAATATTCCTGACTAAACAGGTCCAAGCCCTGCCTCAGTTCCCCACCTGTAAAAGACACATGAACAAAACTGCAATTAGGTGGAAAATTCACACTGTGAGGATGTGGTAAAGGCAAAAAAAAAAAAATGTTCATGCAATACATTGCCTCTAACCATTCAAAAAAAATGGAGGCTTTCATGTTATGTCAAAGAGATTTAATGTAGAGTGTTGTTCACTGTTTACATTGACAGCTCCTGGTTTTGGCAGCTGTTAGCTGCAAAAGGAAATTGAATGACTACACACAATGAGGGAAACTCTTTGAATATCATCTGGAATTGGTGTTTCATCCATTTATTGCTATCCTTTTGGGATAAAGAGGAAAGCCCATTTAAAATATTCCTTTTTTATTTTTTTCTTTGTCTGGGCAAGCAGTTCTTTTCCCAGACTGAAGTGGAAGGTTTTCAGTGTTTTTCTTCTTTTTAATTGTGAGCCAAGTGGAACCAATGGAAGTTATCAGGAGCTTCACCTTCATTTACATAATTGCTATGTGGAATGGGAAATTGGCTTATGCAAGGAAGCTGAGGCTCATTAGTGACAAGCATCTTTAGGAGAGGGAGGGTTCCCTGCATCAGTGTTCAGCTGAAGGTTGTGGGGGTGTCTGAGGAGATACATTCCCCTTAGCCAGCCAATTAATGAAAACTCCAGTGAATTGAATGGAATTGAGTGTTTGCCTGTTTCTGTGAGGTCACTTGCCTGGTGATTGCAAACAAAATCCTGATGATTTGCACAGCAAAAGAAAAAGCTGAATATACATTTGGGGAAGTGTGGGAAGAGGTATTTTGTTTTCTTACAGATAACCATGGTGCTAACCACAGATAGGTGCTTTGTAGTCTGAGTAGTGATGTAGAATTTACTCAGGGGTATAAAGAATAAAACCCTCTCAAGTGTTAAAAGAATAAAACTTGTTCTTCAAGGTTTTAGGTCCATAGGCATCCTGGAGAAAAGAGGAAATGCAGACACATGAGGCAGACAGCCTATTCCTGCAGAGGAGTTTGATTGCATTTACCTACACTTCTTGATTCAAATGGCTCCTCTAACACGAGGCACGGGTAAAATAGTGTGTTGGTGGTGATTTTGTAGAGATGAGAAATTATCAAATCCTGTTTTGCCAAAGAAGTTCAAGAAGGAGCAATGTCTTTATATGGATTAGTCATAACATACTTTGTACTACACTGAAAAGTTTATTCTCCACTGACCCAAACCTCATATTTAAGGCAGTGATTTTGATATCACACCCATCCTTGCCAATGTAATTCAGCACAGGCCAAGGTGACCTCGGCAGCATTCTTGATTTAAGAGTTCATTAACTGGAGTTAAGTGGAAAGACAAAGGATAAGTAACAGCTGTGACTGGATGAGTTGATGAAAGGATATTCAGATCCTTGTTGTTGCAAGCTTTGAGACAATCTGAGTGGAAGGTAGAACTTAACATACAACTGCTGCTGAAAGGGAACAGTATGAAGGGAAAAGCCATTCTCAGCTAGGAAGAGTTCAGTCTTACAAAACATCTTAGATAACTGTAGCAGGAAAGAAACAAAACTATCCTAGTAGGCAGTTTTTGGTTTTTTTCAGCTCTGCAGGCTTGAGTGGGAAACCATTCCTTTTTGGTATATTTTGAGAGAGTTTCCAGAAGTGACCCAATGGCAAATGACTCAAGAGTGTTCTAAAGCACAAAAGGCACAGCTGCACTGAAGAAAGAGTTTCCATTCCAGCACAAGTTCTCTTCAGAGGTGCTGACCCAGCTTTACGAGAAATCTTGAAACTGGTACACTTGCAGTTCTTGCCTGACAGAGTATTTTCTCAAAAAGACATTGAAGTCCATATTTAAAGTATGAAAGAAAACCAGTTGAATCTGAGTAATTTCAGCCAGAGAAATGTAGAAATGAAGAAAACTGCAACAAGATTAAAGAAACATTTACCAGGTGTTGATGTTAGTGTGCTTTAAATTATTCATCTGGTTGTAGAAATTAAGATTCACTCAGCTGTTCAGCTATAATTCTGACTGAATTAGACACAGTTTCTGCAGGATTCAGCTTTGGAAAGAACCTTCTTGCCTTTATCCTATGTAGAACTTCAGCTGCAACTAAGAAAAAAACAGAGAAATGATTTTTTTTTTTTCTTTTTCAAAGAGAAAAAGAGTATTTTTTTTTTTCTTTCCAATTTACCTAACTGATGACTTTTCCAAAATTCCTGAGTTTCTAAAAAACATCTCTTCCTCCAGAAAGGTCTCCTGGCTGGATAATGCTTCAGAGAACTGAGACTTTGCCCAGATTTGGTATACAACAGTATGGGGGGTGATTCTGTGTGTATTAATGATCCAGTTTTAGGAACATGAACCCAGGATTTTAATCCAGTCACTTGTAATTTACTCAAAACCTGAGACCACGTATCTAATCAAGCTAGAACTGGAGAGTCTACTGTCAAGTTCAGTGCTGAGTTCACAGGAACAGGGTTAGAATTTGGCCCATGGTTTTATATTGCTCTCAACCCTGTATTTAAAAAAAAAAACATTAAGGAGAAGCACAAAATCCTCTCAAAAACACTGGTGTAAGTGCTTTATCTGACTCTGCATGTCTCATATTTGACGTTTATTTTGTTAACAGGTTTCACAATTGCTCCCACTGTCACCATCCAACTCTGATCATGGCTACAGGGCTGGTTCACAAATAGGTAGAGTCAATGGGATGGAAAATCTTGAAAAATCTTTTGCTTGTCCCTT
>WEIU01022964.1:31515-44273 GCA_013389925.1 Aegithalos caudatus | reverse complement strand
ATAAATCCTCATGAATTTGGATCCTTCTCAGCAAACTATAGCAGTCTTCAAATGGAAATAAATCAACATAATCAAAATAAAGCAAATATATACACACATATTTGCTATAAATAAATGTGACAAGTAAAGATTGCCTAGTAGTCCGCTTTTGGATGTTGTACTGTCAGACACATTTGAAGAATGTACTCACAGTTTACCAGAAACAAACTGAATTAATTAATATTCTCTGAAATGTTAAAAGAACATTTGATAAAGGGATCATGACAGTTTTGAGAGGATGTGGATTAGAGTTTCAGCAGATTATACAGTAACTTCAACAAAGCTGAGCACACTGCCAGTGTTTGCCAAGTAGCAGTAACTGGTAACTTTAAATTGCATTTACACTTTTTATTTCTACACATTTTAAAGCTGATAAAGGAGTACTAAACATTAAACCACCTCTTGACACAACTAATTGACTGAAATCTGGAAACTGGATGCTGTCTAATTATCAAATGAACATCAAAAAGAACAATAAAAAACTTAAAGCTCAAAACAGGAAATTAATTATAGGAAGTATCTGCACTCAGTGCGTCTTATGAACACCATCTTTATTTCCTTTTTACAAAAAGTAGAAATAACAACAGATAAGCCATACCAAAAAAAGAAAATCAATGCTTTTGCCTTGATCTCACTGAGGAGCTGCGCAGGCAGAGTCCTGGATGAAACTTTGACAGTATATGCTGTTGACAAAGGGAAATAAAGATATATGACAATATATCCATGCAAGACACAAAGTACAAAACATGTTCTGTGGCCTAACAAACATTTTGGAGGTTGCAAGTGTCATAACAATTTTCAAATTGTTACTTCTGCTCACCCATGCCTTTACACAGCACAGCTTACAAACAAGTTACATATACACATATATCATAAAAAAAGATTTGTATATGGTCTAACTGATACAAATTAAGGCATCCTAACAGCTGCTGTTTTGCTGGTGAGGAGTATGTCTCATATTAGTGTTTCAAAAGGCTATATTTCAGATATTTCAAACTAAATGAGACATCAAGACATGGTTTAGAGGAAGAATTCCTGCTGCTCTGGCTCTTCAGTACTCTTTTGACTGTCAGATTTCTGGATTTTCCAGTTGATATCATCATGCCTGGAGAAAAAAAGGAGAAAATTACTCAATGATAACAATAAAAATATAAAGGGGTTGGCAATGTGTTTATTTATCCTGTTTTGTTTCATTTATAGGTACTGAAATCTGAATTCATTTTTCTCTCTGGGCTTATTTTTCTAGATATATGCTATATAAAATTCTTTTTAATACTATGGATTTTTTTTCTGAATTATAACTTCCATTCTGAAATCAAACCTGAAAACCCATGTGATGATGAGGAGCTTTTAAAGTCACAGCATTAATTAGTGTGTTTTTATGTTCTAAGTAATAATGGTCAGAACATCAAAAAATTCCTCGTACTTTAGAGAACAAAGTGACAGAAAGATACACTAAAATCAACTTTAGACATATCCTATTGGCTTCTGACTCTGCCTGTAACAGAATTATCTTGTCCCCATTAATAATCATCAGAGAGAAATGAACCTATCTCTTACAGATCGTGTAAGAGATCTGAATGAAAGCTTGCCAATTAGAATAGAAAAATTAAGCACAACATATTTGTAGTACTCGTTTTCTTCACTTCCTTTCATATGCTCTTGTTCTGAATTCCCAGTATATTCCCCTTCTCTTCAATTAACCTTCCAACTGATTTTTGACTAAGCATGCAGTGCACAGCAATTTTCAAACCCATTAAGAGCCTCACTTTTTAATTATTATTACTGAAGAGCAAAACTCCTACAGTACAATCATGATTATCTGGTTTGCTGCTGCAAAGGACAGGCACTACAGTGAGAGCAAGTGCATGTATGAAGAAGTTTGCCTTATCTCACTTATTGGTGACCCTGGCACTTTTAAGCCAGAACAGCTTTATTTCAGCATACAATCATCATGAAGAACCAAATATTCCCAAGAAACTTAGGATGGTTATACAAGCTGGTGGTTACTTAAGGGTTTAACAGAAGCTAACCTCATGGACCATAGTTCTGGGTTCTAATAAGACATGCATAAGTGCTCATTCTATTTCAAACCCCCCTTAAGTCATCTAAATTACAGTTGTCACATAGCCAAAGCAAGAGCAAAAGGCACAGAATTGAGCCAGGCAAGACAGACTTTGCAGGACTGAGTCTGAGGAAGTATAAGAGGAGCTTATCTCTTTGCCATACCCACATGTTGGCATTTTACATGCATTGCTGTTATCACAGTATTAACCATGTATCTTTACTAATGGATGCTTTCTAAGGCTAAGATTTACCTGCTGCATTGGCTTAGGCTTGCAGTATTGAAAGAGCCTCCCCATGTAGAGGCACACCAAAGACCCCCTTTGGCAGCTCTGTAGTTGCAATGTGACCTCAAAGAGGAACATTTTTAGCTAATGCAGGTATCTCTAGGAGACAATACTGAACAGACATGTCTTCTACAACTGTGCCTCCTGACCTGGAGAAAATGTATTACCAATATTGCTAATTAGTAACCAAATTTCTAATTAAATTTCTAACATCTTCTAGTGCCTGTATCACCACTAATATATCCTCTCATGCAACAAGCAGTGATGCACGATCACAACAGTTCACAAGAGAACAAATGTAAATCTTCTGTGATGAAGTTACTTTCACATTAATGGTATACTATACTAATACAAATGGTTACTATTTTGTTATACATCTAGATAAGCATTCTTTCTCTGGAGGACATATTTGTAAATTATCCAGTATTAGGCCTAACAGTGGGATACGTATCAGGTTAGATCCACTTGCTGTTTTAGAAGCATACCCATTTTACTATCTGACAGACATCTGATGATGGAGTCTGCTGAGTGCCCCCACGTAGGAAGCAATTTTTGCTGTTGATAGCTGTACCTAATACAAGGTTTTACATTGATATGGTGAGTTACTGCTTATTTTAATGTAATGCAGATCTCAGATGATTTAAAGTGTGGGAAAGAACTGTTCATTGGCATACATGTAAGATGGAAAAACCACTACAAGTATTTGCCTGGAGTTGTAATATGCAAAAACTCGCTAATCCTTCCAAAAGAGGAAAAAATATCCCAAACCATCTTTCACATCCAGAATTTCCTCTAAGGCTTTGAGAAAAATAGTGTGTATCAAATTTAAAAAGGGCACAAAAAATTTAGCACAGTCCTCTACTATTATGCTGTGACCAACTTGAAAAAGTAAACTACAAAGCCTTAATATACTTTGGGGTGTTTTTAATTAAAACAAAACAAAACAAAATAAAACCCCCCAAAAATTAAAAAAACAAAACCAAAACCAAAACCAAACCAAACCAAACAAAACAAAACAAAACAACAACAACAAAAAAAAACCACCAAAAAAAAACCTGAAGGAAAAAGGTGCTGGAAACTAGCTGACAGGAATGTCATCTCACTGAAAGTAGATTTTGTATAATGACTTCAGATTTCAGAAAATGCTAATGAAATCCCCTATTATAAGGGTATAGTGTGAAAACGGGCTTGGGACATTGTTCAGAAATATAATTATCCAATATAAAAATCTGTAAAGGTTTTAACCACCGAAGACTGCTCTATTTTCAAAAAAGTTTTTCTTTTTCTCAAAATAGCTCTGAAATGGTAATTACATAGTCTTCACAGACTATCCAGGGAAAATTCAAACAGTGTCCAGGAGCTTGTAGTGCACATAAATGTGATGAAAAAGAAATCTTTAAGATTTAAATGTCACAAGTACTGGACACCATGAAGCTGACAAATGACAGGCACCCATTTTGCTATTCAAAAATCACAACATATGCTAGAGGTCATTACAAAGTCTAGCTTAGAAGCTCGGGGAACCTTCAGGTCTGTGTCCTGATTTCTGAAAAGCAAAATACAACTTCCATTCTTACGTGATATTTGGAAATCTCATGCCACAGAATTTGGCATAGAGTTTGCCCACTTCCTAGTTTGTGGGTACTGTAACAGCCTCCTCAAGCTGTGCCCTTTGTGCACTCTGCTCCTTGTTTCCTACTCTCTGGTTCTCCATGTGTCCATGGTGACATGGTGCCTGGACCAGCAGTGCCTGAAGGGATAGCCAGGAGTTCATGTCCAACCATCAGTCTCCCAGCAAGTGAGTCCACAGACCTGCAGTGGCAGCCAGATTTTCCCTGTCTCTCACTTCTGGGAAAATGCCACATTGCCAGGGATTTCTCACACAAGAACAGTTACACAAGGAAAGTGACAAATTATGACAACTGCTCACATCTGGGAGACAGCTCTAACATAAGGATGAGATTAATCATTTTGCATTACTTTATGATCTGAACAGGCAGCTGGATGTTTTGACTGGAAGCTGCCCACTGATGCTCCCTCAAACTGCTGCTATCCAGTTTTCTGCACAGAAGTTTCCCTCAGTTTTCAGGAGAGAATGAAACCTCTTGGAAATCCTACAGTTCCTGGTTTCACATACACTGTGCCAATGACTTCTGAACAAGATGCCATTTCCATTACAGAAATTGAGTTTTTAAGTATGGGAAGGTCCTGGCAATGGAAAACTAGTGAATGGGCCCCCCCTCCCCCCATGTATTAGATATTTAGAAAACACTAACTTGAAGGTGACTTAGGGTCTTGAACAGCAGAATAACTAACATCAAACTAACTCTATCTCTCATTTTAACAGAAAAAGAGAAAAGGAATTTGAGTGTTTAGAGTTAAGTGAAAATGACAGATAATTTTTAGAGAGCATTTACTTACAAAATAAACAAACATTTTATCAAGTGTTGATTTTTCCAACATATGTTCATGGAACTGAGGGACTGGTCTATCTGCCTGAATAATCCTGATGGAACTGGACTAAATTAAGGAGCTTGAACACAGTCAGAGTTAATCAGACTGTTAAAAAACAAATTTAACTTCAAAGTCTGAGGGAAAGTAAGAAAAATATGTGAAAATAGAAGAGCACTTAGACTTAAAGTACAGCATTCTGCTTCATGTGCTCTATATTCTCTATTTAGAGATGAACTGTGGTATTTGTGCTCTTCTCATGAGAGGAAATTTAATTTCCATTCTCATCTGGTACTTGACTTTTATTCAACAGAGGCAGAATACTTAGCCAAAGTCTGCTATACACCCTGGTGGATTTATGAGCATGAATACTTTCTGTACTTGCTTGGAACTAAAAACCTGTAGCCAGTTCAATGGTGACATCAGCAGAAATCCATCATAAATTTCTGCTTTTCTAGGAGTTTTGATGCTCATCTACTTCCCCTCTTATGAATCGATTCCAGTGTTTCAGTTACAATGTTAACAAACATACAGTTTGAGAAAAGAAGGCAACAGAGGCTCTAAACATTACCATGCAAAAGCACATACCAAGCATAGTTACACAGTTCTTCATTCAACGTGCTAGAAGAAAGACTGGTGTAGCTGAAGTAAGGATCCTAAGGAAGTACAACAGCATATCAATTAAGAGCATGCACAGAGCTTCCCACATGGATGACATGAAAATCTACTAAGACATGCAGTCAGCCACAGAAACATTTTAACTTTTTTTTTTTTTTTTTTTTTAATGCCTGAATCTGTTAATCTGTTACCTCTGAGATATGTACTGTGGTCCTTTGGGTTGGTATGAAAATTTAGTCTTTCCACGGTTCTGGTGCTGCCAGCAGTGACATGCTAACATGGCCTTTTCACAGAAAAAGCATTTTACTCTTATAATCACTTCACACAATCCTTCAAATTTTAAGGGAACTACAAAAACTGCTCATGGCCTTGCAACCTATCAGGACATCTTTGAAGACAGTCTTTTCCCCTGTCACTATGAAATCTGAGTCACCCACTTAAAAAAAACAGAGAAAAAAGCTACTGTGTTATAAAAATACTTCTTTGTTAAATTAGCTGTTCAACTAGATAGATGGTGCATGTCTTTAAAGACTCAAATCAGTATATCATATTGTGATTCTGAGTAAACTTTAAGAAATGCAGTCCCACTTCAATTTAGCCCTTTAGGTCTCCTTTGAATTTTTCATTCAGTTTCATTTAATTTCATTTTAGTCTGCTATAGCATTACTGGTCTAACAGCATGCACTAATATAGATTATTCACTATTTGTCAGTTCTTTCTTTCCACTGTTCCTTTTGCCTTCTCTTTGCCTAAGATTTTCCTGTATATTTCTCCCATTACCTTGTCACACTTTCTACAGTATATAATTTACTACTTCTGCTCCTCCTCCTATTGGCCTGCTTTATGTTTTTGGTTTTTTTTTTATCTTGAAATTATTCTTTCACCTCATGTCTTTCCATCTACTGTTTCCCTCCCTCCCTGTCTTCCACAGAGGATTAAATCATCTACTATTCCCACTCACTCACCTCTATTCTATCTCCAGATGCTCACAGTACTCTCCACTCCACAAACATAGTGCACCTATAGTATTTCCTATGTCTCTTCTACTCAGTACAGAATCACAGAATCACAGATTTAACTAGGTTGGAAAAGACCTTTGAGATCATTGATCATCACCTATGATCTAAAACCTTGAAAGATGCATTTGTTCCAAGTATTTTCTCCTTCCTTTTAAACAGGAGGACCAGCCTTTTAACTGCACATACCCTTTTCCCTTGGGTTCCCAGAAAAGGCACTCTGTTCACTGCAGAAAAGGGAAGATCTGAATCCAGTATGTTTTGCAACAGACCAACCATCTGCTCTGACACAAGAAGACTCTGTGCTATGAGAAAGTGGTCAAAAAAGACTTGCTGCTGACAGCTTCAACACTTAGGGCTGGCTGTAGCTCCCACAGAAGCAGAAATTACCATTTCTGCAATTTCTCCTTGTTTTTTTTTTTCTTATTCTGTTGGCCTCAATAGTGTTTATAGGATAGGACAGGGCTAGTCCTTCAGTTATTTACTCCTCAGAAAACCCATGGTTTCAAGACCAGCATTCTCATTGTGTATTTTGTCACTCACTGCAACACCAAACGTCATTTTCATGTGAATCACTTCTCTGTGGAAAGCTTTCAACACAGAATATGTGAATCATGTGCCCTAAGAGCACAGACTCTATACATAAGCATACCTGCCACTCCTTGGAAAATTCTTCCAAAACTAAAAAGTGGATGGACTTTCTGCAGGTCAAATAGAATAAAGTATTTGTGTGTATTGTTTTACAATGGAAAGGCAGAAGGAAGAAGCTGTCAAACCTACGCACTATTTAATGAGACAAGAAAGAAAAGGCCCCTCCTTCTTTCAGTGTACTCACTGGCTTGTTTCTTCCTTTTGAGACAACTGCTGGATTTCCCTTGCTTTCTGTTGTCTTCCTTCCTAGTGAGGTAAAAGGCAGCGTTGAGGAGGTTTTGATGAGGTTTGCTGTTTGACAATTGTTGTTGTTATTTTGGTTGCCACTCAGTGTCTCCATTATGGACCGGAAGGCTCCAAAAGGCCTTTTCAGCTGGTCCCCTGCATGCTCCCCAGAGCTGGCTGGAGCCCGCATGAGTCCTCTGCTCCGGTCTTTATCCTTTTCCTCGTTTAGTTCTGACTCTGCTAGTTCCACCTGCACCACAGGCTCCTCGAAAGTTACTCGAAGTTTCAAATTTTGAGAGGTTCTCCGCTTTGAAGATGGAGACTTGAGAGCGCTCTTAGGGCTGGTGGCAACCTTCTGGGCAGTGGCACTGTCTGTGCTGGATGGAGAGTTGTCTCCACAAAACTGGTTCTGAGGTACCACACCAGACTGATACGGGGCTTCGTTATCCGGATCACTGCTCTCTGAAGTAGGGGAAGGACTGTGGCCATCCACAGACTTAGAGACCCTGATGCCAAAAGGGAAGCGCCGTCCTGCTGTGGAAGCGTGCTTCTTCAGCATCATGTTCAAACTCTCCACGCTCTCAACACTCTCCACTATAGGCTGAGGTCTTGGTTTGTCAGTTCTTTTCACAGGGGTGTTCTTGTGGTCCTCAGAATTAGCTGAATCTGTATCAGACTCGCTGAGAGACCGCTGCATCAGTTGCCTCAGTCGGGCTAACTTCAACTCCCTTTTCTCTGGCAAAATCTTCTTCACATTCTTGGAGGATGCATGAGCATCCTGAAATTCCAAAGTCAGCTTTTCCTGCATGCAGACATTTTCAGAGATTTCCTTCCCCAACAACTGGCGTAAGATTTTATCTGAGTCCTCATCTTTTATCTTAGCTCGAGCATGACCAGATGTGCTCGTTCCCAAGCTGCCAAGAATCTGAATCCCATCTTGGGTGTTCAATTTACTTTTTGGTGGAGACAATTCATCTGCTTCAGATGGTTTCCACTGGGGTTTGCCAGATGCAGGAGATGACGGCAAGCTTAAAGAAAAAAAGAGGAAGTGTCACAGCAAAATTAAGCCATATCTAAAATGTGAAACTGGCATTTCCAGTGTATGGGTCTGTCTCAGTTTATTGTTACTTATCCTTTTCATCGCTACTCACATGGAATTCATTACTGTGATGCCACAGCAAAGATTACACAGAGAAGGAAAGAATACTGTTTTCACTCCTATGTAGAATTTGAGTATCTTCACTTTCTCTTACAAAAAAGATCTCCTTAAAATCAAAACTTACAATGGTTATTCAAACACCAAATATGACTTTATGAAGAGAAGTCTAGAGACAGTACTCCTATTTGTGTGAGCTGACATGCAAAAAAAGTCACAAGGCCAAATGCCTGCTATACAAGTCACATCACAGTAAAAAAGTAGCTTATTCTAAGTCCTGAAAGTACCACCTCTCTGCATAGCAATGATTTCATAAATCTAAACTGCATCTGGTATTAATAATACAAACCATGTAAGACCTCATAAAAAGTGAGGGCAATTTGCACTCAAAACCTTTTCAGACATGAAATACTGAAAAGCACGAGAAAGGTGACATGAATGTATTTCAATACTAATAGAATAATAAATTAAATTTAGAAGTCTAACTGTTTTACAGAAGGAAACAGCAATTTCAACAATGCTGGATTTATGAAGAATGTAAATTGCAGAGACCTTTTCTTTTCCTGTGACATATGCTACAGCTCGTAACACTTCACATTCTTACTTTAAAACATTTTTCCTCTCAGCAAGGACAAGGTGACAAAATTTAGGTTCTTGTGAGGCTGGCAAGCACCTTCTGCTCTGATAAGTCCATAGTTCTCACAGTGTAAAAAATTCACATGCCTATACTAAACACCTTGTTTTCAATTTTATGCTTTTTTTCCTGTGGTAAACCTAAACACTGAAGAACATGCATTTATTTACAGCACACATTCCTAACAAAAGGGACATGTTCTCTTAGATCTTCTACTGCCTCCTTGGATGATGAAAATATCTATAAGTGAGTTCCAACTAGAAGGAAAAGTAGTGGCCAACTATGAAATAAAATAAATTGAGTATAATTATCAGATTTGCTCACTTAACTAAAATGATGTTGAAGCCTACCCTTTTACAGGAATAATGAATGATGAGGAATCTGCTTTCACCTGATTTTATGTGCTACTGAAAGTAAAATAGTCCTGGTGCACATCAGAACTCAGATGAGAAACCACTTGTAAAGACCAGGCAGCAAAAATCACAGAGATCAAATGAGCTGGAGAAGAGCTTTTGGTTCCATTGTCCCTGTTCAGCTGGCACACAGGGAAGACAAAGATTCCTAAAAAAAGGCAAAACCCCCTTTTTCCAGTGTGGTTTTCTACATCAGCAGATGTTTGGAGTTTACAAGTTCCTTTACACAAATGTGTCTCCAACCCTAATGTCTTTGTCATCTACAACCACAACTGTTGGCATGTCTCTGAAACAGTGACACATGAAATTCAGGGTCATGGAGCACTTGGACAGAAAAATGTTCAGGATTCTGTGTAAATGGCAAAACAGCAGTCACTGACCATACAAGTTCATACTTGATGACCCAAAGCTCTGATCATCAATGGCTGCAAAAACTTTTACACCGGCTTTACAGTTCCACATATATGTAGCTCCCTAACAGTTCTGAAACGGGGAGAAGCACTGTAAATGGTTTCCAGAGAGGAAAATAGATTTAAAAAAGGATAAACCAAGCTCTATTTGCATGTCAGTTACTTTATTTCTTTCAATATCATCTTTAGATTACTGTGAGAATGAAATCATGTTTGCTTCATCTGCTTCCATGCAGATCTCTCACTGTCAGAGAGATCAGCCACCTGTCTTCCTCTTTAATGTCTGAAATTCATGCTTCTTTCTGTGACTTCTGACAAGATACACAGGTAATACATAAATTTTCCAGAATTTTGACTTTTTATACAAGCTACAGCAAGAAAAAGATCTATTGAGTATAAGGAGCCTTATTAATATGAAAGCAGGGATTTTTGCTAACATTTTATAACTCACTGCTAAAGTAATACGTGATAGACCAACAAAACATCAAGCTTTACTAAAGCAAAAAACCCTTTCCTAGGGTTTCTAGGACCTTCTGCTGTTCATCTAATTCAAAATATACTACATTCCACTGTAAAATCTGCTTTCACTCTATTGGGAAGCAGACTATTTAAATTATACACAGAAATTTCTAATATTTATCAGCATTACTCATTGTCAAATTCTAGAAGTTCAGCTTCGAGTCCATGAGATAAAACCCCCACATCTTCTTTACAGAACACATCTAATATTTAGCCAGACCACAGCTTCTCCTGATAACTGATACCTTATGAAAGTGTGCAAATACAAGCTGAGGTAGAGTTCTAATCACCTTACCTTGGGGATGTGGGCAGTGACTTGCCCTCCAACCGCTGGGCTTCTAAAAGCTGCTGGAGCTGGTTCTGTAATGTCACACGTTCCACAGTCTGCCTGCAACAAAATGTAAGACTGTTAATTCAAATTGTAAAACTGACTGCATAAGTAAGTTACAGAAAAACTGATACTACCCTTTCAACTTTGTATTAAAGAAAGGAGTCCTCTTCACCTGCACTTCATGTACCGAATAGAGAACTTATAAATAAGAACACAGAGAGTTTGTACTTCTGTCTGAATCTCTGATGACCACTGTACAAGAACAACTGAGAAAAACTTGTCAGGTTATTTATTATGAATTCATGTAAGTGTGTGATCATAAGCAATAGTGAATTGAAACTTAGTGACTCACAGACAAAAAAATATGGTAAACTTTGGGCCATTTTTCTTCTCACTTGTTTATGAAAAAAAATAGAAAGTGCATAGATTAAGCAGTTACTTCCTATGTTTGGTGGATGGCCTTTGCCATCTGAACAACAGCTCAGGCAACTATTCTCTCCCTTTCTATTTGCAAATGAACTCAGAGAAAAGTTTCTGCCCACTGGAAAGGATTGGTCCAAACTACAGCTGCAGGATAGAATTAGATATTTGATGTCTGTACTACATCTGCTTGTTGCACAACCTTTCCAATGCCCTAACTGGGCTCTGAACCCACCTTATCCTTGTGTTATACCTACCCAAGCTTATCACTTTCAGTCTGGTGTTGTGATCTATACTGTTTTCCAAATAACTTTAGAGGGCAGCACTTAAAAAATTGTAATAGTGCCTAAAAATTATTAGTAATGTGAGAGTGATATCCACCTTTAATCACATCTGTTGTCCTGCAACATACCTATTTCCCTAGGAAGGTCTCAGTTGAGCCGCTTATAAGCTGCAAACCCTCAAGCAGTTTTACAGGAATGGTAGATCAATTTGCCACAAAAAGGTCTTCTTTTCCCTACTTCCATACAATTTAGACATTCCATTCTTACATCAGAAGACCGGTTTTTGTTGACCACCACAGATAACATCTGTTTAGTGATCTGTAACTTCCAGTGCATCTAAACACTGCATAGACAGAATTATTAGAAAACTGCTAGAAAATTAAAGGTTTGGAGGTTTTTGTTCCCTGGTCCTGACCAAAGCACCATGGGAAAATTACTTTTAATCTGTTTCCCCCAGTCTCAGTTTCTGTTGCTGTAATATGTTTTTAGTACTAAATAATATGGTTTTAGTACTTTTATTCTTGTTGGATATCTAACAAAATATATCTAACTGTTGAATTAAGGCAGTTCTCTACCAGTGAGCTGGACACTTTCCTAGCTCACATGCCATCAGCAAAAGATTTAGCTGTGTTCCAAATGCAGTCCTTATAACTGGCAACGTCAAAGCCAGAAAAAATCCAGATAACTTTTTAGACCAGAGGTTGTGCTTGCAGGGCTGGCAGAAGACAAATGTTTTACTTTTAATATATCAAAGTGAGTTTGAAAAGTGCAATAGAAATAAAGGTGTGATCTTGATAAACTGCCTTGCATTTTACAACACAGCCAATGCTTTATGTAGATCATTTCTTCCTTTTCCATCTTCCCTCCTCTGGCCTACACACTTCCTTAGACTATTTTAAAAATTACTCCTACAATTTGTCAATATTAGNCAATTTGTCAATATTAGCTTATATTGCAGCTCCCCAGATACTCTCTTATAAGAGCCAGTGAAATTCTTTTTTAAGTTGTGATCCAATTCATAAGTTTTCTTTTCCTTTTATCATTCCTTCAATTCTTTTTCTAAATAATACAGCTAACAGATTTTGTTTTTAGCTTCAGTGGAGATCTCTGACACGTCTTCTTCTTGAGGTAATATTCTCATTCCATTTAAACAATTTCATTGTGCTAAAAGAGTTGAAGTTTACTCCATTTTCACAGTTTAACCAGCCAGTACATGAGACACAGACACTCACGTCTTGAA
>WEIU01022964.1:958-19824 GCA_013389925.1 Aegithalos caudatus | reverse complement strand
CTTTGTTATTTTTGTTATTCAAGCTTGAAATTTAAAGGTTTCTTCAATAGTTATCACACTACCTGTATGCATCCTAGATAGCCATGTTGAGCAGCTATGTGAACAGCAGTATTTCCATCCTGGTCAACTTCATCCAGTGAAATCCCTTGTTCTTGCATAAACTGAAGAAGCCACAGAAGGATTTTCTCCTAAGGGCAAAGAAACATCACAAAAGATAAAAAATAATGGAAATATAAATATACTAGAAGGAATACTGCTGCTGTTCTCTATTACTAATATTATCCAATAATCCCTTGTTTTCAGTCTCTCTTAATTTAGTAGGCTTAGTGCATCATGGGACTCTGGTTTGTCTGTCTTTTTGGGGGTTTTGAGTTTCCTTTTGCCCCCCAAGGAAAAAAGCTGAAATACTTTATTTTATAAAAATACATATTAGGAAAAATATGGGTACTGTAACACATTCTGAAAAATTGTACATAAAGATTGTGCATGCCTCTGTGTTGGTGATGAAACCTGAGGAAGAATAACCCATATATCAATCTGAAAATCAGGTTGTGAAATTTGGTCAGACTTCACAAGCCTCTCTGGAAAACTGAAACAGAATTATGCTCAGATTACAGAGCTGAGCAGTTAGATTCTTCAAATATATAATCATTCCTTGTCTCTGTGTGGTTGTGTTAAACAAGAAGCAATACAACTGAAACCAGCAGGACTCAATACAAATGTACTGACTCGTGGACCATTTGTATGTCATGCATTTAGGCAAGGATGGGGAGACTTGGACTGCAAAAACTTGCCACTGAAAGTCTGGAAGCCAAAACTAAGGCAGAAACTTTTTTTTTTTTTTAAACACTGCTTTTTGTGTGTATGTAGGTGCAATACACATTGATTTGGGTATTCTTTTTAACAGTAGAGTTTAATATGTGCACTAAGATTCTTTGATTTCTTTTTTTCTCTGGGGTGTTTATGTGGAAACAAATTTCTTCTCTCTAGGAGCTTCCCGTGCCACTCCAGATTAAATACCATTTTGCCATAATGAATATGATACATATTGAAAATCTGGAATAAATCTATAGATTACATAGAAAAGTGGGGTCCATTAAAGCTGACTACATCTGCATTCCCAGTTTTTCTATCTGAAAAGGTGAAAAGACTAAATTACTTCCTAGCATAAAACTTCTTTATTTAAACATGCATTTTTTAATATCTTGCATTGATATCTATAATGTTATACTGACTCAGAGCTCCAGTTCAAAGGGGCTTTTTGGATTCTAGTGTTGGTGAGGCAAATACTGATCCACAGACTTAATCTGCAGCACCTCAGTACCTTCAGTGATACATAAGTACATAATCACCCAAAATTAGAGACATGGAAAACTAAAATAGATCTAAATAAAGCAGTTCTGAAAGCACATTTAGGACTCTAAGCAGTAATTAAGTAGAAAAGAGAAAGAATAAAAATTGAGAAAGAAAATTCTAAAAAGGTTGGATATAAACCTGCATTTTTTCTGTTAAAGTACCACAGAAATTTTAATGGCAATGAAAAGGAGAGGAATTGTGAGGCCCTTCTAGAGCTACTCCAGGATGATTCTGCCCCTTCAAGCACCTGGGTCTCTGCTCACTACTTCAGAAGGCTACTCTGTCTGATACTTATCTTCTTCATATCTCCACTTTAGCAGCAATTTTGTTCTTATTACAGGATGAAGGCATAGGTATTTTGACTTCTTGGCTGAATGTTCAACACAGATGCCAGGCAGCATGGAGAGACCACATAACCATTTAAAAACACTTTTGAGCAATTTTTAATTTGCCAGTGGTGTTGGCCAGCAAAGAAGTAGTATTATATTACTGCTAAGAATTGCCCTTATGTTTTAATAATTAAAAGAAAAATATTTTAGCAAAACTTATCTGCAGAACTGGAGGACAACTACAGTTTTACATATTAGGGACCAGAATGTTAAGTATGTTCTGTAATTCTATGATCACAATCATCATGGAGAAAATGATTATTTCTAGTAATTTATCTTATCAACAAGGAAATCAAGTGCCTGGGTGGCTCTATTCAATCATCTGTACTTAGGACTACCTGTGCACTAAGTGATCACAGGCACAAGGTCATGGTTTTACTCTAACAGTTTGTGTTTCAATAAACTTATCCTTGACCAAAAAACCCCAATAAAAAAACCCCAAGTTTCACTTAAAACTAGGGAAAACAAAACCATCATATATCACAATGTGCCACATTCACTTTACTAACACTCGTTATGCATTTGCAGGAAAAATATTTTTAGGAATAGATTTATAGTCTTCAATTTATTCAGACAAAATAAAAGATAGTAAGAAAATTCAACAGATGAAGACAATGAAAGATAATCACTTATTTGTTATGCAATAGGAACTGATAAATACTGGTAAATTATTCAGCATATCTGAATTATCTACTTTTAAAACTACAATGCTTATGCTCTAGCAATTATTAACACCTCTCTGGCATATACAATAATTCAAACCTCTCTACAAAATGATTTCAAGAAAACTTGGGACAGGCTGCTGACTTTGGTTCCATCAGATCACTTTTGGAAAAGAAAGTACAATTAACATGGACCATTTAAATCATTACATGGCCTACAAAACGAAGGGTTAGCAGGCTGAAGAGTACTGACTCTACAGCTAATCCTAGCCCCATCACTTGATATTAATTAAATAAGCTGGTCTTCCCAGTATCCTGTCACAGTAGAGGAGTAGGAATGAGTGAAAACAACACATTGCCTTTGTAAAAATGACAGGAAAGCAAATATCTTGAGTTTGTATAACAAAGGTGTTTTATTAGGTATCTGCATATCTGAATGTCATACACTCCTTCCCACTATGATCTCCAGAACTCTACTGCCATCAAGGAATGCACAGGATCCCTTCCTAGATCCTCAGCTCTGCTTTAGGCTGGTTGCCCAGCGTCTCCCTAGATTCTCTGAATTTCAAAAACTATAAACCCTTGGCATGCCCCATCCTCTCCTCTTACCTGTGCAGTCCATATAACCACAACATCCCTGATGGAAAGACTTTCCAGCCCCATGGAGTCAGGACTAGGACGATGTGTACCTAGGACTGCATCACCACCTTCCTGTGACATGGTGACTAGGCCAGACACAGCTGGCATGCCCTGTACTCATGACTTATGCCCAGCATGAAAAGGCCTGCACAATCTCATGTTTAAAGAAACCCTTGCTAGGAACTATGCTGACCAGGCTACAGGTTGACTTGGAGATTTTGTTCTCTTCAATCAGATTAACTTATGCAGTCCCCTGTCCTACTGGAAAAATAAAATGTTGCTGACATGTCCTTGGAGGCAGGCCATGACTGTAGCTTGATGATCTTTAACACAGAACTTTGCTATGAACTCCCTTCTGCTGCCCATTCTAAATTATAATTCTTGAAGAAAAATATGGCATGCATGTCTAATGCCTGGAGAAACAATGGATGGACTGAGTCTCTTAGAAAAGGATTCAATAACAGGTTTTCCTTGTAAAAATATTAGTCTTGTAATTCTGCCAAGACCAGTGTTTACATGGATTATCTCTCATGTAAGTAATGGTAAAATAAATTAAAGCTTCCAGGACCGTGCCAAGTAAGCATCTAAATTTCTCAAAGTGTTTTTTTCTTAACACAGTTGGGTAAGATAGTCTGGAACCCCTTTAGCCTCTATATTCTCTCATGTTTGAAGGTTGTTTATGGATTATAAAAAAATGGCATTACATATGAACTTTCTTTAGCATTCAGCTAACTAAGAAAATTTGGCAGCAATTTATATATCACCTTTTGAAATTTCATGGGTGGCTGATTGTAGCTAGTGTTTCTTAAGTGGTAGAGTTTCTGTTCTGCTTTGAAAAAATCTAGATAAAGTATGTCAGATCTGTTTTTGGCAGTAGATAGCATAGTTCACTGAAAAAACCCCAAAAAGGTCATTGGCTTTATTTTACATAAATATCTTCAGAGATGAGGACAAAATTAGGTTAAGCAAGTGAAGATATGAATTTAAGTTCACATGCAACTTTCTCTTTCAAACTTTTTCTTCCCAGTAGCAAGCACTTTTTCTCTAACCGAGTTTTGATCTGGCTCATATATTCTCTGTCCTCTGGGTTTACAGCAAACTTGCCAACATTAGCAGTCTGTATATTCAGCAGGGCCCTATCTCACACCAGTAACATCTGCAAAGTAGGAAAGTGCAGAAAAATGAGGTCTTTGCACAGCATGAAAACAAGGCCATCTGTGTGCCTATGCAAACAGCAGCAGAAAAGGTAGATCCTCAGCTCCACAGCCTTCCAAACCTACCTCCTCTCCTTCCCTATCCCTGCCGTAAATTCATGCTTGGACAGAAGGAGTTAACAGTAGACATACGCCACAATAATTGTATAGCATTGAAGGAGACAACCACACACACCAAAAATTATTTTCTTAGCAGTTATATTTTGGTTTTTTCTCTCTTAAGAAAAGTAAAAAGCATTAATACAAAATCAGTGAGGTTTGGTGTCCCTGCCACTGGAGGATAGGAACTAGATGACTTTTAATGTCCCTTCCAACCCAAACCAGTCTATGATCCTGTGATTCCATGATTTATCTTTAATATCTCTTGAAAAAACTGTGGGATAAACTGGTTCATCTGCCAGAGATTAGAGAAAAATAACTGATCACTATTCCTGCCTTGGGTTATGGAACCAAAAATGTGTATTCTATTTCATCAGTTGAAAGCAGCTGGGGAGATGTTTTTTCTTTAGCTCTGTAACTCCAGGGGGAAGGATATTTTCTGATAAGGTCCCAGCTGTTAAAACTAGGTGGGGCAGTGTTCCTTATCTCTTTCACCACCCATCCTCCCTCCGGGGGGTATCTGCTGATAATGGGCAGTTAAGGCTCACCACTGACATGAAACATTCATTACATCATTCCATTGTGAGATGCTCCACCCAGTGGGAGATGCCAACCACTCCTACCTAGAGAAAACTGAGACTCAGGAACACCAGGACAGCCTGTTTCCCACTGGATTCCAGAGGAAGACCACACCACCACTGCTTCTTGCCACCACTGGACCCTTTTTCTACGGGATCACCTCTACTCCAACAGAACCACATCTGCCACACCAGGGGGAGTTTGGACTGCTTCCAACACCCTGACCAACAGGGTGTTAAGCTGTATTTCTAACTCTGTCAGGGTTTCTAGGATTTTTGTTTGTATGCTTGTTTATTTGTACTACTACATTTGTATTGTTAATATTCCTAGTAAAGAACTGTTACTCGTAATTCCAACTTTTTGGCCTGAAAACCCTTAATTGAAAAATTATAATAATTTGGAAGGGAGGGGGTCTACATTCTCCATTCCAAGGGAAACTTCAGCTTTTGCTGGCAGATACCTGTCTTTCTAAACCAAGACAATTCCTTCCACAGTAAATCCTGGAGAAGGTCCCCTGAAGAGGAATTATTGCAAGATCTACTCAGGAAAAAACAGGCATTGTGGGAAAAGAATGTAGTGCGATTGTGGGATATACATTCCTCCAGATATTAGCAAAGTACTAGAATGCTGTACTTTGGTGGTGTCTCGTTATATTAGTAGACAAATCAGGTGTGAAACAGGGTTGATTTATTGGTACCATGCTCAGCAGGCTAGAGCATGGTACCAATAGCACCAAGTTTGTGGGATCAAGGCTCATACAGGCCATTTATTTAAAAGCCGGACGACATGATCCTTGTGGGTCCCTTCCAAATCAGAATATTCTGTGAATCTACAACTTATTTTTGTATGTAGTTTTCAATGAAAGTGGCTAAAGCTAGACAGATTATTTTCAAGTTCCACCATACTTCACTGCCAATACAATGAATTCTTAAATTGAAAAATTTTGTTGCTCTCCTGATGTGTCATAGGAGTTCTTTAGATGACAGCTGATCTGCAGACATTCTTGGGATTTACTGGTTGGCCTAATATGCCACCTAATCTTCTCCTTGCCATTATTGTAACATTATAAAAGAAAACCCAACCAACCAAAAAACAATCAATCAAACAAACAACTTTGGAGGGAAAATGCTGAAAAAATTATACAGACTAAATTGGGAAAGATTTTGCTATACTTCAGCTAATTCAGAACACCTATAATTTAAAGCCACAAAATTACACACATACTTTAATTTAAATTAATATATAAGCATCTAAGCAATGTATTTGAAAAAGTAAAAGAAAGTCATACCTGGCCATAGCAACCTGCATAATGAATAAGGCTTGGGTGGTCTTTTGAGCAACTGAGTTCTGCAATAGCTTCTGTTTCGCTCACCATCCACCGAACACACTCCAGCTGACCATTCTAAACAAGAAAAAAAAAAAAATCTAAATTCCAGCTGTTACCATTCTAAGCACATCTACTAGAGAGCAAAAAGCTTATCACAATTATTAAAAATTTCCAGTCTGATTAAGAATTTTAAAAATAAGCCAATAACACCTTTTGTCTTTTTCTGCAGAAAGGCTGGCTTATTTAACAATTTGTTCCTTTACTTCCAATAATACATGAGCCCACTTGGTCATTCACAGAAGAGAATGTAAATGTGCTGGATTTCTTCCTGTGAGTGAGGGTGCCCCAGCACAAGTATTTCTAATGATGACCTACGTGACTGGACTTGTGCTGGGTCATTGAAAAGTTCTGTAAGAGCCTTTAAGTGATCTGGCTTAACTTGTGGGTATTGATCCTTATTTCCAGAGTGGTTTTCAACACTGATACAATGATATTTATTTTTCTTGCTCTTCCTTTTATACCACTGTAACTCCCATAATGTGAGGTGAGCACCTATTTTCCATAAAAGTGATAAATATCAATATTTATTGGCTTGCATATTATATACCTACCTTGAAAAAACAAAGAAAAAATTGCTAAAATTTTGCAAGACTTTAAACTGGCAGACTGTAATTGTACAGTGTGACAAGGGCCAAGATTTTGGAGCATTTTACTAGTGCAACTAGGTATCAGTTTAATTTTCTAATCATATGGCTTCGCCCGGAAAAATAAAAAAACCCCAACCCTGCCACTTGTACTAGGGCCCTGTGATGATGCTGAAATATGGAAAACTGTAGGCTGGAATCCACCAATCTTCTCAGTTTCCAAATTTTTCCCAGGAAGCAAGTAACAATAAACGCCCCCAAAGAAACAGAAACTCTTGTATTATATTTCACCCCTTCCTTTCTTTGTCCTTAAGAGTATTGAGAAGATGAAAGGAATGACATTCAACCATTCACTCTCACTAATGCACCAGAAACACTATGGTTAAATCATCAGCCTTCCTGCACTATCTTTTATTTTAGTGTAGTAACACCATGAATTTTCATATTTTCCTACAGAATAAGTGTTTCTGTAAACATGGACAGTAAGTTTTTCAGATTTTAACGCATGTTGTTCTGCAACATGTTTTAACTTTGATGCAACTGCTTTAGACAACCAGGAATTTTCACCTCGAGGTGCTTTTATGCTTTGTAAACTTGTTCTCATACTTCTTTTACAAGATTATACCAGTATTTGAAAAAAACCCAAGAAACTCTTATGCTCCCTAAAGAAATAACTGAATCCAAGTTAAGTGAAAGCTTTTTGAAATACAACAAATAGTCTTTAGATTCAGTAGACTGATTTAAAAATTAATGCATATGCACTGACAACAATGTAAAAATTGTCACTGTTATACAGTGGATATTACATCTTGTGTAGTAATCCATTTTAGTTTGTTTGTGTAGTACCAGCCAACAGGGTTTTTTCTTTTCTCCTCACTTATAAGGCTTGAAAAGCAACATCCTGCTGGATCCATTTCTTACTGCTGTCATAAGAGAAACTAAATGACCTTTATGTCATGTTACAGTACAGAAAGGGCCCGTTACCTTTATTGCTAATCCAGCTGGAGTTAGCTGCTCAATGTTTCGTTCATTCAAACAGTCTTCACCCATCAAAGAAGTGAGATGCTGTAGGCATTCTGCATGTCCCTTTGATGCTGCTACATGCAACAGATTGTTGTCACATTCATCGTGGATCTTATCCAGATTATCTGCTGCTAAATGAGGCTGTTAAAAAAGCGGTATGTTAATTAGAACTAAGGATAAAAGGATACATTTATCCTCACAGCCCCAGACACAAGACAAACAGAATGAGGTTTCCCAATAGGCATGCTCTTTTACAAGTCAAAATCCAGAGTTTTTCATTTCACTGTATAAAACCTGGGTACTATTAGCATAAGTACAGAGGGGGGATGTTCACTGGCTTGATCCATTGTCAAGTTTCTTTCATGCAATTGTCATGCAACAGTGCAAGATCATAAGTCCCTTTAAGTCTCTGCACTAGTCTGATCAACAAGGTAGCTGCAAAAATATCCACATTTTAATAATTTCTATCTATTTTGAGTTTTCTCCTCTTTTTTTTGGCATTATATTGATGAGTAATTGAAGAGAAAACATTCATGACTTCTGAAAGACATTCCTGATCAAGTTTGCTTGTCACAAAAGCAACTGTTACACTAAGCAACATCTAAAATGTAGTTAAAGACGACTTTTATGCGATAGCTTGTTTCTGTGAGAAAACCTACTGGGATATTTATTCGAAGTTCTACACCACCATGATGCAATATATTATTTCTGCCCAATTCTAATTTAAAGACAAAACAATTGGATTAAGAAACTAAAAAAAAAACCCCAAAAAACAAAAACCCCAGAAGTTTGAAGACAGAGTCAAGGAGTAGCAATAACAAAGTTCCTAGAGTTATGCACTCTTGCCAGAACATTGTTCCATGAGTGTACTTAATGAAGAGGTTTCAACCTCTTGATATATATATATGGAGAAAAAAAAAAAATTTCTTATGTATGATGTCCTCTTTTTTTACGCCCAATTCCTATTTCAGGATGAATTTAACTTGTTTGTATTTCTTAATGAGTAATCTAATATCATTGTCTGCCTTTGTCTAGTTTTAAATATCTTCCTTTGTTCTTGCTTCTATGTTAATGGCCTGCCTTTGTGCTTGAGCTAGACTGCTAAACAGCGAAGCTAAACAAAAATCTAACAAAAACATTTTTATACATACATTGTGCCTTCACCAGCTGTTCTGTGTGGTGATCACATGCTCTGCATCATTCTGCTAACTCGCAGCCTGATCAGTGCCTGATCACTGTGCTGGAATTTACTAAAAAAAACTTTATATGGGTCAGAGGCCAATGAGGCTTTACAGAAAGCTCCTGCCTGAGAATGCTGGTGCAACAAGACAGCATTAACACTCCTGAATAATAATCAGAATAACAACAGAAGCCTCTCTGTTCCCATCATCAATCTCTACGTAACAACGGTGGTAAAACAGCAATAATTGAGCAAAGTGACCCACAAATGTGAAAGGCAAAAACTCAGTTAGGATTTGAATTTGATATTTAAGTGATCCTATTAGTTAAAATGTCTGCCTTCTTTATAATTACAGTGTACTGCATAAAACACCAATCTTGGCCATGCATACCTAAAACTAGTATCTTGGTTTTGCTACATATTTTATTTAAATATTAATACTTTCCATTTGGAAGCCCCTATGCTTAATTTCTAAGGAGTCTACAAGATAAAAAGGGCAGTGGTCTAAAATATGAACTTCATCATCTTAGCTGGCTTAATAAACCACATCATAGATGGCTTTTATTCTATGTTTCTTGTGAAAAAGATGATACTTACCAGTAAAGATATCTGGCCTTCCTTTACAATGTTTAAGATGCTCTTAATTTTTTTCATCTCTTCGCTCCTCTCTTCTTGGGTCCCTGCACTGCTCCAGCTCATACTCAGTTCCTCTAGCTGCTTGCTTTCTGTCTGCAGGTGGAAAGTCCTCCGGTGGCAGTTCGGCATAGCCTTCTCAGCTTTGTGAGCAGGAAGATCAGCAAGCATCCTGCTGAGGAAGCCCTTGCCTTGGGCTTCAGATTCATGGACTGAGCTACACTTAACTAAAGGCTGGGAAAGCTCTAATTCCTCTGCTGAATGCTTGTGCTGCTCAAGGACAATGGGCTGCGTCTTGCTGAGCTGAGCGCCTTTCACAGGAGACAGCACACAGAACTGTGTCCCGCCAGCAGGCAAGCTCTCTGTGCTCCCTGCAGGACAGGTCTTGACACTTAGACCATTCATGGTTGAACATACATTTAGAAGTTTTTTCTCAGGAGCTACCTTTGTAAAGGGAATAGGTTGCTGACTTGATTTAATATAAGGCACATCCAAAATTTCGTCCATATCCAGGTCATAGTGTTCCAGCTCCCCAAGCAGAACAGCAGGCTCGGTGCTTTTGCTCTTAAGGCTCTCTTCTTCTCCTGGACTCTGGTCATCATTTGGAGGTGCAGACTGAGAGTCACTGCCTTTCTGGTATTCTCCCTTCTGGTTCTTCTGGTCATCACTTTCATTGTTTTCAGAGCTTTCTGGCTGGTGCTTTAATGGAGAAACCCTCTTCACTGGTCTGAATTTATTGCACACATCTGCAATTCCTGTTGGTTTCTGTGCATTTCCAAGAAGAGTTGAGACCCCACAGTTCCAGCTGCTGCTGGAAACTAGAGAAGTAGAGGAATTTGATTTAGCAGTGAGTTGCTACCTGCATGTGACATGATAGGATGCTTTAAAGATATACCTGGCCAAACACTGGAAGCAAGAATTGTATGATAACATGCTGGATTCATATCTAAACAGATTTAATGGCACCTCTATCAAAACTGAAGAATTCTATATTTCTAAAAGAAACTTTCTTCAAGGATGTATAATGTAATATTTACAAATAATCAGTTCTAATCAATTTCTAACAAAGAACACAAGTTGTCCATGAGCCAACAATGTGTGCTTGTGCCCAAGAAGGTCAATGGTATCCTGGGGTGCATCAGGAAAAACATTGCCAGCAACAACCTAGAGGTGATCCTCACCCTTTACCTGGCCTGGATGATGTCAAATCTGGAGTGCCATGTCCAGTTCTGGGCTCCTCAGTACAAGAGGGACATGGAGCTACTGGAGTGAGTCCAGCAGAGGGCTGTTACTAATAAGGGACAAATTTCTTATTTCTCTTACCCAGAAAGGGTGAGGGAGCTGGGCCTGTTCAGCCTTGAGAAGAGACAACTGAGGCAGGACCTCATCAATGTCTATGAGTATCTGAAGGGAGGGTGTCATGGAGATGGACCAGGCTCTGCTCACTGGTGCCCAGCAAAAGCAGGAGATGCAATGGGTACAAACTGATACAAAGGAAGTTCCACCCAAACACAAGGAAGAACTCCTTCACTGTGCAGGTGACTACACACTGGAACAGATTGCCCAGAGAGGCTGTGGAGTCCCCCTCACTGTAGATATTCAAGAACAACCTGGACATAATCCTGTGCCATGCACTCTGGGATGGCCTGCTTGAGCAGGGAGGTTGCACCACATAACCCGCTGTGGGGCCTTCCAACCTGATACGTTCTGTGAGTAATAGCCAAGTGGCATTTACAGGGGTCCTTCCAACCATGTTAGTTTGTACCCTGCTCTTCATTGAGAGTCATCATAAGAGTAGGATGATTTTCTGGGAGGGCAATAAAAGAGTTAGTCAAAACTTTTTAATGGATTTGTTTCAGCAGCAATAACAATAACTCTGTTTCCCTGTTTCCTCTGGAAGATGTATTTTTCATACAAGGACTAGAAATTCATGAACATCACCTGAGAGCTGGGACTGTTCAGCTTGGGGAAGGAAAGGGTCAGGAGGAATCTCATCATTACGAAGAGGTAACAAGGCTCTTCTCCATGACAGGACAAGAGGCAACAAGCACAAATAAAATATAAGAAATTCTATCTGAATACAAGAAAACACTTTTTAATAGTGTGGCTGGTCAAACACTGGCATAGCTGCCCAGAAACTTTTTGAAATCTCCATTGTTAGAGATACTGAGAATTTAGCTGGACACAGATCTGGCTTAATCTGCTCTATCTGCCCTTGCTTAAGTATAGTCATTGAACTAGATCATCTTAAGTGGACACTGCCAATCTAAACAATTTTATGATTCTCTGATCTAAAAATTAAGCTTACTTATTGAGGTGTGATGTTCCTTCAGAACTTCCCTCTGGGTTGGGCTTCTCTGTCAAACTTTCCATTCCTTGTATGTATAAGCTGCGTATACCCACACCCACATACATACCTACAGCTCTGGACCTTCCAGACAATTCTTTCAGTGCACTGCAGGATAGTTTGACCAATGAATCTGACTTGAGAGAAAGGAAGGAGCTCAAGCCATCAAACTCTTAATCCTTTTGAACTTGAACTCAGTTCTACTAAATTTGCACTCTTTCATAGTCTTATCTGGTGATCTTGACGATCTTCATAATAAGTGGAATTCTGGCAAAAAAAAAGTCTTTTTTTTTTTTCTTATTTTCTGTCGCGGGACAGAACACTAAAACCTCCAAATTATTTAGGCAGTTACTATGCCCCTTTCAATGTACACTAAGAGTTAATGCATCTAAAAGTCAAGAATACTGTTTAAACAAAGCAGATTTATAACACGTGCTAACTGCATATCAGTGGGATCTAATTTGCGGTCAAAACACACAATTTGCCATGAACACCTTCCTAAGGAAAGAGGTATATACACTTCCAGAGCAACATTAATATCTGAAGCAAAAGATTAGTATGGCTAAGTAGTTATGGATGTCTGAAAATTACATTAATACTTTTGGAAGTGCTTAAGAAAACATTTCTGAAGAAGAAATAAAAATAATAATAATCAAAAGGCATGTAACTTAGTGGGCCAATACAAAGAACGCACTGTACTGACTTATTTATGTATTGTATAAGATTCTAGGTTCAAAGGCCTACACTTTTATGTTGGTTTTATTTACATGTGAAATTTTTTCCAAGTGATACAGGGAAATGGATACCATATGTTTTCCAGCTGTTTTGTTCTGACAGGAACTATTAAGCACTCAGTATGGAAATGAATTCTGTCTGAGTTTTATGAAAACACTGCTTTCAGCACAGAGGTCTAGACAAAGGAAAAGGCATCAACATTTTGTTCGTCGTCACTACGTTTAAGCTTACATTTATTTTGTTACTTCACTTTCTCCATATTTTAACTTTAATAACACGCATTTACATAAAATTCTGGTGACCAAACTGTAAAATCAGGCACTGAGAAGAAGGAATGATGTTTGCTACAAATCTGCCTCAGATAATTGTTAAGTCATGCATTTCTCCTTTTTTCATTAAATTTAGAGCAGAGTAAGGAACTTACTTCCATTTTTCATTTTTTTTCCCAACATCTCTTTACAAACACTGTTTATCCAGGGGGAAAAAACCCAAATGGGAACACCAAAACCAGTTAGTAATATTTTTGCTGACTTAAAAACATCCTCTTCACTTAACTGAGATGATGAATTTCCACTGCTTTTAATAAAGGATTAGAACATAGCATTTAAACATATAGTTGAAGGGATGAAAGCAAGTCAGACTAGCAGACACAGTATTTCTTTGTGCCATTTACTCCTTGAGAGTCACATCAGTCCTTAGGAAGTTACAGCATGGCTTCTCCCTCTACATGACACTGAAGCCATAGCCTGGAGTGGACCAGGACATGGCTTGAATCTCTTTCATTCTACTTCCAGATGCTTGTTCCTTGAAGAAGCAAAAGCAAGTGTTGCTTATAGCTTCCAAAGCATCAGCACAATAGGAGTTACCTTGAGTAGTCTTAAACAGCTGCTCCAGAGGAAAAGCCTCTTGCTCATCTCTCCATACTTATGAACTCAGACAGGGGCCATTAAAAGTCTGGGTCAAATAAATACTGTTTGATTATTTTATAAACAACAGTCAAAGATGGTCTGAGTTTAAGACAGGGGGCTAGAATGTGGAACAGCTAGTTTGATTCTAGAATCTGACAAATAATTCTGGCATACTACTAAAAGGTGATGATAATTTTTTCCCCTCAACTATGTGTCAAAATTCTTCCCCAAACTTTTATTCATTAATACAAGAGACTTGGATAATTCTATTATCATATTACCACAGTAAAAAGAGCACAAAAACTGCAGACTTCATTCACATCAGTAAAGAAGTGTTAGCTGCTTGATAGACCTGAGGTGATAAAGTATATTTTTAGCACAAAAAAAACCCTTTATCTGATGAAATCCTGCAAGGGTCAAATTTGCAGATGTAGTTCTTCACCATATATTGTGCTCTATGCTTTTTTTGAGGAAGACAAAACACAGATGAGTCCAGATGCCTGCAGGCTTATTTATAGGTTTTCTTATCTATTCATTTACTTATAGATGTCCTAGAACTACTGTGGGGAAATAAGCTGAAAAGCAGGCAGCTAGGAAGCAACTTCTCTTTCAATTTAATCCCCATCTGATTCTATTTTCAGGAATCAAAATTGTTCCTTATTACATGTTTCCAGTTGGAAGCATCTGTTGATTTCAGAGTATTTTTCAAACATCTCTATGTCTAGAGTATGTCTAGAGCATGGTATTTTTCAAGAATCTCTATGTCTAGGTGGAATTTTACCTTGTATACAAGCATCTGTAAACTACAGGCTAACTGTCTTCTCCATTCATCAAGATAACCTCATGCACAGATGAAATTTTTACACTTGTGACAGGCAGTTTCTGTGATACATACAGTCTAATGCCACATATCAAAATGCTTCTAAACCATCCTGAAAATATCAATGTTTTACTTTAAGAAAGTCTGTGAATAGAATTGACAACTGCCCCTATTTTTTTAATGCAGTATTTTGACATATTGCTCATGTAATATTGGGAGAGGACTTGCAGCAAGTCCACAAAGTTTCATATGTGGAGTTTTACTGTCATCTAAAAGAAATGCCTGAGCTGCTTCCTTGTGATATGCCATCAGCAGAAACTTGACTCAATTAAGACCCACATTAATTCCAGGCCCATTTAAAGCATTAATTCTGACTTTGTATACAGGTGCTGAAGTGTTGACTGCACTGGGGGAAGCTTTCCAAAAACTCATGGCTGTTATCACCAGTGTGTCTCCAACACCTATGGAAGTATGTGGGCTCCAAGTGATAGATTAAGGGGTGGCTCTCACAAATCAATGGATAAGCAGAGCCAGATCCAAATATCTATTTACTCCTTTACTAATATCACAAAATTCATATTTAACTGAATTCATTTTGACTGAAGGTGGCACTGTTTTACAGTTTTAATATATCAATAACCTGTACCAGGAATACATATTAGAGTTCTTTAACATAAGCTCTATAGCATGAGAACCTGAATTGAAGAACAACCTGGATTGAAGAACAACTGTTCACAGATAAGAATGGAGAGGGCTTGTTCCCATTTAAGCAGAATTTGAAGTCACTCCAAAGAAGAAAGAAAAACAGGGAAAATAAAATTAATGCTTTTAAATAACAGTGCATCTTTCCCAGGTAATTCAAACATTTTGTGTCTCAGTGAATGAATTTTTTTTTTTCTTAACTTGGCTTGAGGAAGAATAATAAAAGCTGTCATTCTCAAGTAGAGGGTGCAGGAAAGGCAAAGAAAATTTTGGAATTAATAAATTTAGTTTCCTCTTGTATAGGCTGATTTATGGATGTAAAAGGAAGGTAGAAAGCAAAGATCTAAAGAAAAACCAGAAGAGGTCATTCTGGCACAAAATGTGAGAAAAAGGAAGAGGGAGGATGCAAAAATTAGGTAGGAGAAGAACTTATATGTATCTAGCACAATTGGCTTTTTACTAAAAAAGTTCTTCAGTATTCTACCAAGGAATGATATTTACCTTGGAGATATTTGGAAAACAGTCTGTGAAACTGATGCCTTTTAACACTGCTTCCAAATAAAATTCTTCTTTATTTACTTTATTTTCTCATACAACTAAAAACTACCAAGAGCTTGAGACAGACATTTTCTCTAATTTTGTATTCATTGATTTATTTATTTTTCTCAATTATTAATAATTTTTCAAATGGCAGTTTCTTTGGGAATGAATAAAAGAGTGCAGAAGAATAACTGCTGGACATTAAAAGTGAATTTGGTTATATCAGTCTGTGAATAAAGATCTAGAGTAGTATATTGCCTTCATTTGAAACATCCATTTAATGACAAGGGAAAGTCGTCACAGATGACAGAATATGCTTCAACAATGACATGGTTCAGTGAAGCTTGTTGAACATAGTTGTCTTGAACCATTTGTTCAAGTGTCCTTAGAAAATCTGGCCAGAAAGAACACAACCAATTTCATGCTTAATAACAAAAGCATAAATGACTGATTTCTGTTTCAGGTCATCCGTCTATATTAAACAATGATGGAAATCAACAGGCACTCTGGCTAACACTTCATTTCAGGAAATACATGCTAGCTAGGTATATTTCTAAACCACACTCTTTAATTTTCTGTCTTTGAAGATAAAAAAATTACAAAATCACAGAATATTCTGAGTTGGAAGGGATTCACATGGATCATTAAGTGAATGGCCTGTACAGGGATTAAACTCACAGTCTTGGAGTTATTTAGCATCTTGCTTTAAACAAGTGAGATAATGTCCACCTCAGTGGTTATTACGCTACCGAAAAGATCATTATTGGTGCATGACTGTAGAAAAAAACATTACCCTTAATCACGCTTTACTGCAGATAAACCATAATTTTCCCTGCATTTTTTTGTCAATACCATATATCTTTCCACCTGTAATCTGAGGGTACTGGCAAATATACTTTGACTCCAAGGATCCCTTGGAATTTTCCTGAGTCAGAATTCCCTAAATCCAAGAAGAACATAGAGAAGTCATAAGGGACTTGGATGAAGGACTTGAAGGAATACTAAGTTTGCAGATGATACAAAATTAGGAGGAGCTGGTTTACTCCCTCTGAAGACAGAGGCCCTACAGAGAGACCTCAACAAATTAGAAACCTGGGCAATCACCAGCTGTATGAAGCTTAAGAAAGGAAAGTGATGAATTCTGCTCCTTGGATGGGATAACCCTGGATGTTCAGACAGACTGGGCAAAGAGAAGCTGGAGAGCAGAGCCATGGAAAGAGACCCTGGGGGTGCTGGTCAATGAAAGGTTGAACACGAGCCAGCAGTGCCCTGGCACCCATGTCCTGGAGGGGGGAATCAGGGACAGCATCACCAGACAGGCAAGGAAGGGACTGTCCTGCTCTGCTCTGCTCTGCTCTGCTCTGCTCTGCTCTGCTCTGAGGCAGCCTCACCTCAGACTAGGGGGCAGTTTTGGGCATCACAATACAAAAAAGACATTGAGCTGTTAGAGAGTGTAGCAATGTATCTACATAACTTGGAATACAAAGTGCTCCAGCCAAACTACCACCTGTAGGTATTCGTTATTGTTATCAGAACCCTCAGGAATTTGTCAAGGTTACTGAGAAAAACAGGGATAAAATAAGAAAAGAGCCTGAGAAATAGAATACCAGGAATGCAAGACCTAGATAAAGGAGCCCCATAGAGAGATAACCTGGGACCAATCACTTTTCCTGGAGGGTGCGTGCTGGACAGATGGACAAGACAGAGAATCCAATCAAATAATGACAAACTCGTGAACAAGCAGCCTTAGAATCTCTAACTGTAGTTTAATGTAAACAATAAACAGCTTCTGCTCAATCATATTGGCTGCATTATTCAGTTGCCCATTTTCTCCCTGCCAACATGATGGTTGAAGGACGTTAGAAGGACGCGTGACACTGAGGCAAACGAGACTCTTCGGACTCCGATGAGGAGCGAAGGGGGTCTGCGGAGAAGGCAGGCAGGGGGGCCCGGCCTGACACCTCTGCGGCTGACCGCGGGGGTAGGAGCCGCGAAACTCCGCTCGGAGCACGGGGGCACACAATCTCCCAAGGAAACGCTCCGGAAAAAAACGCCTGGAGCACGGAAGAGCAAAGCCTTTCGAGGAAAAGCTCCAGGGGAAAAAATTCAGAAGGCTGCAGCGCATTCACTGGATAATCCAGGTGAGGGGACAGGGCTGGAGGAGACGGGGAAGGCTTTGTCCAAGTAACAGGAAGCTACCTTGAGTATCCTCCAAATTATCCTTTCTGAGAAAGGAGATACATGTGACCAGGAGGTCCTAAAGAAGTTGTTAATATGGGACTGGGATAAAGGATTTTTTGCTACTCCCAGAAGCATATTCGATACTCGTGAATGGGACAATTTAGGGACGGAGTTTTGGCAGGCTGTTACGAGCGGGGTGAAGGGCACGAAAGCATTGCACATAGTGTGGAGGATTGCCATCACGGCTGAGGCAGATAAAAGCGGAAGAAACAGCCGCGGTGATGGGCGGTGGCTGCGGGGGCTCCGCGCCTGAGTTTGATCCTCCAGAAACCCCCGAGGCCCGGGCACCGTTCGGTTCGCGGCTCCCTGCGAGTGCTGAGCACGGCAGGAATAGGACAACATTCCCTGAAACACAACTCCTTTCCGGGGCTGGAGTTCCAATGCCATTCCCTCCCGGTCTCGGTGTTTGAGTTTTTTCAAGAGACTCAGAAGTTTTGCCAGAGCGGGCCCTCTCCGCAGGGCTCCGCGGGCATCGGGGGACCTGAGATCGTGTCAAAAAATTCTCAAAATAACAAAGGGATTTTATTGTAGTTTAAAGACTCTGACAGGTTGCATTCTTGTTCGGTTCCTAAGCAAGAAAAAAGAGATTTATCACTCAAGGTAATTAAATATCTCCCCTACATAAAGACAGATGAAGCTACATAAAGACAGATGAAGTTAAATCTTCTTTGCTTCCTGCGTGCGCGCATTTAATGAAGTTATGAGCAAGTCAGATTCCCGTGAGCAGTCGCGTGACTGCCCGCCCCGCTCTCGCAGAAACCTCGGGCAGCCCTGCCGAAACCGGGGCCGCGCTTGGCGCCGCGGAGTCCGTGACCGACCCTGCGCCAA
>WEIU01022962.1:295035-330381 GCA_013389925.1 Aegithalos caudatus | reverse complement strand
TGCTACTTTTCTCATTTATTATTGCTTATAGTGGTATTTCAAGTACTATTTGTGCTTCATGTTTGAGTTATGATGGCCCATGCTTTGCTCTCCTAGCTCATATTCCATGGCTCTGATTTACAGTTCAATAATCAATGTGGAACTGTATCCACCACCTTGTTAAGAATCTTATTTTAGTGAACATTTTGTCTTTACAATATAAATTTGACCATTGTAGGGACAAGAAAAAAAAGTTAACACATTTAATGCACTTAGGTAAAAAAAATAGGAAAAAGTATTTTCTGCATTTTAGCTCAAACTAAGAAATGCACACATGATGTATCATTCTTGTATACTCCATTAAGTATATTCTTCCAAGCTGGACAAGAGGATGCAGCAGACAAACCACAGAGATAAGTATCTCCCTTTCCTTCAGGCACTACTCATTCACCCCTCTACACTGATACTTCCCTTCACTTCCCTTTTCAAATGATTCAGACTCATCTACATGGCATCCTTTCGACTGTCCTGTTTACCAGACAATGAAAAATGTTTCAATTCCTCATAAATTATTTTGAATTATAATATAAAGTACCATCAACTTCAGAAAGTGATTTGTCATGTTTCAGCGACAGTGAGAAGGGTTTTTCCCATATAGACAGTCCCATTTATACACACCAAACCTTCAGAAAATCTTCATAAGAGTTTGACTGACTCAAGGACAGTGTGAGTGCAAATGACATGAGCAAGGGTATTTGAATGCTAAAAGATCATTTCTGTGTAGGGAACTATGTAATATTCCAAGGCACTCATTTCTATCATCAATCTACCCAGGAGACAGTATAGATAGACAAAGATAGTCTCAATGTGTAAAAAAGACATAAAAACTCTATCGTTATGAAATCTGAATTCAATTTTAGTCAAAGTCCTTTATTAAACAGATTATCATCAGGTGTGTCACTCATCTAAGCCTCTGTCTTATCCTTCCCCATTGTAGTAAACATTTCAAGTTGGCAGAGTCACAAATTCTATTTGCTATTCACATCACATTGTCCTTTGTTTTATACATCTCACCACACACTCTTCCATTTGGGCCATGACTCAAACATAGGCACCACAATCAGCAAAAAGGCATGAAAAAATAATGCATATTTCACAAGGTTTTCTATTGATTTTTTAATTTTTTTTTTTAATCCTATGGAAATAGATGTCAGCAGACTATTGTCAGGGCTGGGGAGGGAAAGGAAGGTCTTCATAATTCTGCAAGAATACATCAGGAAGCAAACAAAATAGACAAACCAAGTCACATTAGAAAATTAAATAAATAAGAACCCAGAAGACCACTCAAGTTAAATACCCTCAGAATATCTCATCCTCAACTGCATCTACATGTAGTAAAAATAGAAAGGGTTCAACATAGGCATTACTAAAATTTTTACTAATCATGAGACCTACTGTAAAGTCTTTCAAGGGAACATTGTCCTGCTGTTTACAGAAAGTAGAAAAAAGATGCTGTCCCCTACCCTTTCCAGGGAATGTGAGCACTACCAAGTTGATTTAGACAGAAGTCTTTTTGAGAAGACAAGAATGGAGTATCACACAAATAAATGAAATAAGATGTCTGAAAAAATTAAGCCCTTTCTGGTGATTGCCTAAAATATTTATGGGTTTTGACAATATTTTGTCCATCTTTACTGCGGAAATGATTATCCCATTTTGCAGGAGAACAGCATTAACTATGCGAGTGACCATCACTGGCAGAAAACATGACCTGAGGACTGGCTGTTTTACATCTGATAGCACCAGAAAGCAGCAGAGTCTTGTTAGAGCAACCTTAATCCATCAGTTTGATAGTACTGATTCTACTCCCTCCATATTTCTGTCCCCACTAAACAAAATTTGCAAGATACTAAGAGTAAAAAGAAAAAGTGATTGTATCACATCAATGATTTGAGCAAGAGTATTCCAGCATTCTCTTATATTTCATAGATATATTTATGATTCCCTTCACTGAGATACCTCAAGACCACAAAAAGAGCTTGCAAAAGTTTTGTATCAGCTCAAATAAACACATTTGTGTATGCAACTCTGAATGTCACAAGTAAAGCAGATAAAAGCCAAAGTCTTTTATTTCCACCATGGTTTCAATCTGTGTTCTCCTTGTCATTTTCTTGCTATTAAAAAGTATGAGACAAGATCAAATTTCAATGTTCAAGTTTCCTTAAAAGAAGCATACTATGGTTTCCTTCAACAACAACAAAAAAAGTTAAATCCAGGGAGGTAGGTTGTGGATAACAAAGGTCCTAGGACAGGTTGTTTTACTGATCAGAGGAGCACACAGAAGGGAAGGCCACATCAGTTCCATTGAACTAACCAAAATCTTATGATAAGCAGGAAGATGGTAGGCAGGTGAGAATCTTTTGAGATGGTATCCCATCCCCCTCTAAATGTTCCCTTCACAAGGACATCAATCTCCTGCAGGTGTCTAACCTCTGACATCCTCATAGGAGAGGCTTTACATAGGACACCTGACCTATAGTCATGTAGATAAGTCAGGTGCCTGTCGATGTGTGCATGATCATTTTAGCTATTAATTTAGGTGACTTAATGAGATGAATGTGTCCTCTCCTCCTCCCTCACAATATTCAAACAGAGCCCAGACACAAGTTTTTTCACTCATATTGTGTTGCCCTGACAACAGAGTATTTTCATAACTTTGCTTGCATTACTTAGCCTTTAGAAAATGACATGTGAAAGAGCCACAAGTACTATTCACATGTAACTGTTAATCAGGCAGGAGCTACTACAATCAAGTTTTGCTGAGTTTGTGTCATTTGGATGGGCTGCTGGACAGCAAATAAATCCCTGGAAGCTTTTTAAATGCTCTAAATGAGTGTCCAAACTAATGTTTCAGCCTCTAAGCAGTCCCAAACTTTTGAAACCAATTTTTCTCATGATTAAACTAGCACAATGCTAATACAATATTACTACACTGTCATCAAGATTGTGACTGGAAAATATTTAAGTGCAAACACCCACACAGATGATGCAAGTACAAAGTTAAACATTCTGACAATATTCTTGGAACAATTTGGATTACAAAAATATTTTGGTCCAGTGACTGTCTACAAGAGATGTTTATTTCATGTATTAGTATCTGAAAAGTTTGTTCACCTCACTAGCTTTCACTTTATTCAAGTTTTATTTTGTTAGTTCAAGTTATGCCACTCAAAAGCTAGAAAATCCTTTCTGGCTTTGGAAAGAGCAGAGAGATTAACATTGGAAAGGTGAACAAAAATTAAAAGCAAAAGACCAGCTGCAGCTGGTAATGAAATCAGAGCAGTTTTTTATCTGAATTCATTAGAAAGTTCAGAACTGTTTCTAGCTAACTGGAAGTTTTGTGTTTTCTTCCCATTCACCCTAAAATATGCTGTGGTGCAGAAGGCAAATTTTTTCTTTTCCTGCTAATTTATTTATGTGACACCACCATTCATAGATGCTAACATTTTCTAGTACAGTGTCAGTCACAGACATCTGCTACATAGGGAGGAAACACTTCTCCTGGAATTGCTTCCCCAGGTCCTCCTGGCAGATTCAGTGAATCCAAAGGCTTTTTACTTTTATAAAGTCTACACCAGCAGGGCTGAAACACAAATGTGTTTAAAAACTACTGGAGACATCACCTCAGAGGGAGCACAAATAATTGTAACGCCCAGTGCATCTAACCCGACTCTAGAGTTTTGACTGTACCTCTGTGTGAGAGCTGCTCCAGGATGATCCTCAGGTGCTGCAGAACAGGGGCTGAAATGTCATATTTATAGATGTCTATTACTGGCACTCTCTGACATCTCCCAAATATTCCATCTGCAGGAAAAAGAAAAAAGAAAAAATACACACTTGGTTTTCTGAGAGGAAGAAGGGCGTGATGAGATGCGCATTTCCAATGTATCCTAATTATACACTGAAGGAACCTTTTAAAAGACACTTTAAAAAGTTATCAAAGGACCACAGAAGTAATGAGGCAGGATATTTTCTATCAAAATAAATAAATACTGGAAACAATATTAGTTAGAGGAGTATCCTATTGTATGAGATAGGCATACAGTTTATTTTATAAAGTATTTTCAGACTTCTGCTTCCCAAATCTTTAGATGTAAAACTTCTTTACTGACAATTCAGAGGGAGAAAACCTTAACGTTCAATGCCTATGTTGTGGATGAAAAGTGCAGCATCCAGAAATATAAATATTAATTTGCAGAAACTATGTGGATTTGCTGAAACATATTTAATGTAGGAGCTGTGTGTTAGGCATTGGTAAATGAGAACTGAATCCATAATGGCTAGTAAAGGCTCATTTCAAGAAGTACCCTCTAATGAATGCAATAAAAGAAAGCTCCTCACAGAACAATGAGATATTAATGTGGCCTAATTTATTTAGCTCCATTCCATTTGTCTGAAATGACAGACTCCTCTCATCAATGTCTTTTCAAATCACACCTTCTAATTAATTTAGCTTCTTATTAGTCTTTATTTAGAGAATTGTTCATTTTGAGGCAAGCTTCCTGTGTATGTGTGGGAGGAACAGGGAGTTCAAACATTCAAATTACCTTTCTCCCTTTCACACAAAAGCCTAATTCAGAGTCTAGGTGCTTCACATACAATCTGACCATCTGCAATTCTGGGTCTCCGAGAAAGAAAGTGGTTTCATTTATTGTTCAAAATAGTTCTCTTCTATATAGTGATCCAAAGGAAGCAATTTAAATGCAACAAGTTTAATTAGCAAAATATTCTACTGCAATCCTAGTTTTAACACAGTAATTACTTCTGCTCTGATACTACATCTATGCTCCAAAAGGAGAACTACATCAGATGAGCAGAAAATAAGGGTAAGCATTAATTTGCAAATGTCCATTACTTTCTGTGCTACTTCACAGAGCTAAAAGACTACAAATGGGAACTACTGGCCCAGCTGTTCACTAAACACAAATAATGGCATAAAAGAAAATAAACCAAACCAGGATGAAGAAAAAGGGCATTATTAGCCCTCACTGTTAAACACAAATACCTCATTGAAATTAGCCAACTTTTTTTTTCTTCGCCTTTCCAATCCTCCTGTCACTTACAACTGCCAAATTAAGTTAATTCAAATTAAAACCCTACATCTGAATCTAATTTTGCTATTGGAAACTAGGTTTAATTTGGAAACCACATAGACATATATGGTTTGGTTTTCTGACATGCAATGTGAAAAGCAGCCTAACAGCAGATTAAAATATTCATCTCTGTTTAAAAACCTGCTGCAGTTGAAAATAAGCAAAGTATATAAATATCAGTCAACTTGCAAATGGATGGATAACAGGAATAAGGTTTTGATTCAGAAAGGAACAGAAGAACATCTCAGTGTTTAGGAACAAGATTGTTCAAAATGAAACATAACGTGAAATAGCCAGCTCTGTTTTGGAATACCACCATTACTGGTTACAAACAATTAGGACAAAATCTATGTTTACATAAACAACAAATATTCCATGCGTTTTTTAGAGATAATACACCTTAAAAATAATGCTAATCTTATTTAAGAGTCCAGAAGAGCATACACATTCAGTAAAAATGAAAGATTTTTTGTATTAAGTATCATTAAAGGCTATCTCCATGATGCAAAAGCTAATTCACTCACAAACTCTAAAAGAGACCAAACCATTTTCCTAAACTCAGAGTTTTCGGAACCCTTCACCCTACTTCGTTTGAATAGAACAAAACCTATTTAAATTCTAAAATTAACAATTAGCACATGAGCCTGAGCCTTATTATACAATCTATCCAAAAACACTGGGACTGCTTAGGGAGAAACTGCAAGTTACTTTGGCTTTTGTACTTGAAATATGGGCATAATAAGCTTTGGAGGGGCTGCAACCACAAATAGTGCTGGGCTCTGCTAAATGCAGCAGGAGGAGAGTGGAGCGAGGGCAGAATGCCCCAAGGAGAGGTTGGCAAATACCAGCTCTAAAATACAGAGGATCTTTGTGCTGGGGATTACAGTTGGACTGGAGTCGTGCAAATAATACATTTCATAGTTCAGCTGCTTTTTCTTAAAAAAGTTGGAATTTTCCCAGATTTTCTGTTTGCTTGGTGCTTTCTTTCTTTGGTTGGGGTTGGTTAGTTTGGTTTTGGGAGTGTTTTGGCTTTTGAAAAAAAATTGTAATTAATAAGGTTTCTGTGGCAAGACCTAAGACCTAAAAAATTAAATTGAAGTTGGGCATTCAATTTTCAGGGTGTCTTTTAAACTTGCTTTCAATTACACAGATTTCAGGGAAAGCAAAGGCAAAGGAGACCCATTTCACCAAGAAAAATTGTCAAAGGTGCTCCAATTTACTTTCAAGAAACCTAAACGGCAGATGAGGGGTCGGAAATGGCTTAGGCCACAAAGCTCATTTTTACTTTTTAACTTAAAAAACAGATTAAATTAAATTACAGTTGATATTTAAAATGCCCAGCTTAGTCTGCCATGAACTGTCCCAGTAACTGTAGGATTTACAGCAAGTCAGTACAAGGTGTATCTTTCTGCACCCTGATATGCACCCAGCTGGCCTCAAACAGTGAAATGCCCAAAACTGGGCATAGAGCAAAAAAGAAAGTGGAAAAGCTCCCAGATTTTACCATAAATGTATCAGGGCAGAGGAATTTCAAAGAGTGAGTGATGTTTTAATAACACCATGCTCTGTATGCCTATAGCTGCTGAGAGTGTGTTCATACTGAACTTCCATTAAAGTTGTGTTAGGAGAGGAACGGAACACACAAAGGACACCTGCACTTTACACAAGCCCAGTATGAAGGAAGGTTGAGACTGATCAATAGGGACATTTGTTTGTTATTAAGCTGTTATCATTTGCTGTCAGCAAAAACTAGAAATTTCTATAATAAAATCTTAAAAGTTATACTTAGGCCTGAAAAAATCTGCATTAATGGCATGCTCATGTTGGCTCTTAGAGAACCACTAGATTTTTTTTTTTCAAAGAAGAGAATAAACCAGAAGAATAATACACCCATATATCCAAGGGAACAGTGAAATTGTCCTTTATCCATTTGGCTCTTTTGCTGACAGGCTTAATATTTGAGAAGAAAAACAAACATAAAATTTTACAAGCTTTTATTTGAAATCTTGAATTTTGACAAATATTTATATACCAAAGAGTTAGATGCTAAGATTAAAAGACACAAATTTACTGTAACTCAGGTGCCCAATAAGATCTCAAATAGTGTAAGATCTCTTTTATTAGAGACAACACTGTGGAGGATAGTATACGTATTTACATGGACTATTTATCAACTTCTAGTACAAAAATTACAGCTGATGGATTGAACCATGAGCAAGTCAAAACACGAGTTCTGGAAGGCTGATTGTTGAGAGAGGTTTGAAAGAAAATGGAAAACACCCATCTGTATTCATTATTATTGCCCATTTGTCATGAATTAGTGCATATTCATGACCTCCATTACCTACTGAGGAAGTACCATATTACATGCATGATTGACATACAGGTACTGAATTATGTAACAGGAGGCCATGAAAACCTATAGTTTGAAACAGTTTTGAAGAGTTGATTGCACCAGCTTGTTCACTTTGTAAAGGAGACAGGCATCAAGTGCTTAAGAGGTACTAAAAAATCTTTGGAAACTTGTGCTGAGTGACAACCTTCACCTTGAAGGCAACACGATTTGTGGGCAACTGATTCATGAAATTCTTCTTTTTAGGAAGATTTTCATTAAAAAAAAAAAAAAAAAAAAAAAAAAATCTGTGATTGTAATAAAGAAGCTGTCCTTGGCAAGAGAAACATATCCCATTCTGGAAATATGGCTAATCTGGTGACTGAAATTAAGATGTATCCAAGACATGGCACAGCATTGAATAATACCAGCAAAAAGAGAACGGGTTCTTATTGAGTGTCTTTTGCTACTGAGCAAAGGCATGAAGACTGGCAGAGATACTGGAGTTTGTCTGCAGGCAGCTGAAAGCTTGATATATGTAAATTAGAAGACTGTGCTGTGCAGTAATTAATTATTTAGATCTGCATGCAGTGAAACTTTCACATGCCACTGACAAATGACCTTTGCAAAAGAGCCTTCGAGCAGATGCTTTGAAGCACCTGATTCTTCCGCTCTTCAAACTTCCTGCAGCAGCCAGAACAGAGCAGTTCTCCAGTCTCAGTACTCACATACTGGGCCAACCAACACTTCAGCTTCCTTGCACTAATTACCTGACAATTGTTAACAAATTAAAGTAAAGCTTTGTATAAAACTCAAGTCTCGCCCCATACTGCAGTCATTGTGCTTTGTTCCTGTGTTATGTGAAAAAGAAAGTCCACAGACCCAGTGGTGTGTCAAATGGCAACTTCTGCCACCTTGGATTGCATCATTTGTGCTCTTGCAGTTAACAAGACCACCAGCTATAATGTTTTCAATGGGCATCATTCTCCAGCAACTTAACCTTCTGTAAGAAAAAATCCTTTCTTCTCACTGAGTATGGACATCACTTCACACTACTTCTCCTGGCTTGTGGTTTAAGGTGCTATAAGATCCAGGACTAATAAAAAGGTCGGTGTTATAACCCACAGTTAGAGCCTGAATTGCCTACCGGAGAAATTAAATCCTTTTCCAATGGGAAGCATATTTGCATCTCAAAAGTCTCAAGACACTGAACTTCAAGGTCACAGATGTCAAATGTTTTGGAAGTATGAAGGAGATTTTTACAGTATTTTACTCTTCTTTCCCTGCTGTTTACCTTAGTATGGAGTTTGTTTTCAAAATATCTTTTCAAAAATTAAAAAGACAATATTAAATGTTACCGTTCCTTGAAGAGGATGTTAAGTTGTATGCCAGGAGGCTTATTTCAAAAGATATAGTCCACAAATCCACATTCAACATTTACAAGTAAGGTCTTCAGCAAACAACATATTTTTAATATTCCATCTATTAAAAAAAGATCTGTTCATAATTTATATCTCTACTTTTATATTCACTTTACAAGCAAGGTTGTGATAATACACATAGAGCAGCAGTGGCTTCTACAGCATTATTTCTTATACAATATTTTGAAAGTGTGAGTCCAGCGTTTCCAACAGCAAATCCTGCAGTAGCTGGGCAGCAAAGCTGCTGTTTGCAATCGGGGGAGCTGCACTGCAGCCCTGCGGTGTGCAGCCTTCCGAGGGGCAGCCTCCCCCTGCTCAACTTTTAAAACCCTTTTGTCGTTTTATTTTGCTTATCTCCATAGCCCTCGGTTGTTTTCCTCAGTGGTCCCTGGTTATTCCCGTTTCGGAGCAGTAATAGTGGCATCTAGTGGACAGGGATCAGTCCTGGAGCACAGGCTGCTCACCTCCCGAATTCACGGCTTCCAGATCCATTTGGCTTCATCCCAACGCAGAACTAAGCAGTTCCAGCCACCCTCAGCCCACGCTGTCCTTCCCTATCCTAATGGCTGACAGGTAGGTGGAAGACTTTAAGGCAGCTATTTAAAATTATGAGATATGATTTTAAAAATTAAAGGCTATGATATTTGTTTGTAGAAGTAAAGTGTTATAAAGACAAGTAAGGAAAGTGCATTGAGACTGTTTAACAAGAGTATGCGGTGGCATTCTGCTTTTGCTGCTGTGTGAGGCACAAACATTATGCAATAAAATTAAATCTTCAACTTCAAGTAATATTTTGCATATTTTTGTAAATTTATTTTGCAAAAATAATAGAAACAAACATAAAATGCAGAAAACAATGAAGTAGGACACTCTAAACATGAATTGTTTTTTATCCAACAAGAAAAAAAAGTTGCCATGCAGTGGATAACTAGGAGTCCAGTGACTCCACTCTTCCTCAGCTACTGAATAAACTGCTGCCTAGAAGGCAAAGGTGACTTTAACAAAATTCTGCTGCAATCCAGACCACCTAACAGTCCTATAAAAAAACTCTAACAAGATTTAATGCCTCTTCTCAACTCTCTGGACCCAGATATTTAAAGGAAAATGTGGATAGCTGGTCGACTTTGAAAAATTCCTCAAACCTAGAACACCCAAATATTTCAGCTGATTGAAAGAATTGGGTAGGATGTTAGCGATTTTGAAAGTCATAATATATGCTGATATTAAAAGACAAAAGCTAACATTAACAGCAGCATTAGCTGTTGTGCAAATACTGTGATAGGGCTGGGATTTGCAAAGCTCCCAATCATTCTGGGATGTGGATAGTTCCTCTGGGCATTACAGTCCCCTTGTCTCAAGGAGTAATTCTGACTGCAAGTNAAAAAAAAAAAAGATATAATCTTCCACAGAATAGAAATATAATTTTAGTAACTATTTCTGTGTTAACCTGCTAATTTAAGTGGTGGATTGTACAGTCCTAAAGCATTACACACACTTAGAGATACGTATTTTTTTAAGTTACAACAGAAATATGTAAATTGTAGAGAAAGTAACTAAAAAATCCTCAGTACAGCAAAAGGAGGGAAGGAAAGGCCTGTGAAAAACTGAGTTACAGGCTAACAAAGCAAGAGGAGAGCAGGCTTGCCATGAAGGAAGGGCTGCCTGCTTCCAAAAAGCCCCTAAGTTATTCAGCTAAGAGAATGAGAGGTCCAAATTTCAATGCCTACTTTATGTGATTCAGAGCACAGAAATGAAGCTCAGCCTTAACAGGTCATACTTCTGCCTTGCAAATATCGAAATAATGGCCATGCCTTGGGAGGAGAGGGCAGGAGGGACTTCAAGGAACAGAAAAAGTAGAAATTAAAAGAAGGCAAGTCTTAGCATTTTGCTGCTAGAGCTAATGTTCAAGTTGAATAATGCCTCAATAACTTGGTACTGCTTAAAGAACCAAACTTGAACTTTCCACAGCTTAGGTAATTATGTGGGATGAAGGTTATGTTTTTGGCTCTGTGATGAGGATAATAAAGGATCAGAAAACAGTGACTGAAACAACATTTTTCACATCTGGATAACCACTACAGTCTGTAAGCCACAGAAACCACCTGCCTCTAATTTTGCTCAGAGGAAAATCCAGAAAACCCTTGAGGAAAAAAGCCCAAGAATTTCTAACTGTAGTATGTTGAAAGGGCTTTTCTAAGCAAAACTAGGCCTACAGTACTAGCTGTGATGCTTTTAAGAAAAAAGAACTTGCAATCAAAATACTCTAAGAAGAAAGTCCTTTTCTGGTTGATACTGGTAGTAAAGAGAAAAGGGAGGAAAGATTTAAACATATAAATCCTCCTCCAAGATGATAAATACTTTAAATTCAAGTATAAATCAAGTATTAGTAGGCTTACAATAAAGCTATCTCTTCCTTTAACATGTTTAGCCACTGGACTGCAAGATTAACATGTAGGTTTACCATACATTGCTATCTCAATACTGAGAAATCTAAGGCATGTGCTCTGGTGTATTTGGAAAAAGCTTTTTTGTCCTAGAAAAAAAAAGACAGAATACTGCATCAAATTCTGACCACATCAATATCAGCAAGATATGAATAAACTAGAGAAGTTCAGAGAAAAATGAAAGAAAGGAGGCAGTCACATAGAGCCTTATGCATTGAACTTGATTCTTTACAAGACACACTAAACATTTATGCAACCTGGTTGATTAATTATTTATGACATTATTGGGAGAAATAGAGTGAAAAGATAAAAATGAACATTCTGAATCAGAACAGGTTTCAAGCAGGGAGAAACTATTCTGGAGCTGTTCAGTTCCCTCCTGGAAGTGTAATGAAGCTCCTATTGCTCACACTGTTTAAAATTAAGCCAGAGCAACAAGGAATGGTGAAACATGAACAATTTTTTTTTTTTTTTTTTTTTTTTTAACACAATATGCATTTATGAGCAGAGGTTACTGGAGGGACTAAGAATTTATTTATGGAATCAATGAGATGCAAATATACTAATGCTTATTTATGTATACTAATTTTCCAAGTATCACTGAGACGTACTTCAGTCACTTCAAGGATCCCCATTACATTTTCGGTTGTTGCCAAGAACCACTTTGGTGCTGGCAGTGTCTTCACTGTGTGATCAGACTGTAGCTGCTCTTGCATCTGTATTCCCAAGGCAAAAATAACTCTGCAAGGAAACATGTTCAGCAAAATATACTTCTGCATTAATTTTAATTTGGTATTAAAAACAAAGTAGTGAAAGTTTTAACTTCTCCTAAGTGCTAAGAGCTTATATTTTAAGAGTTAGTTATTATGTGTTTGCAGGAGATGCTGCTCTCGTGAAAACATGACTAATGACCATTCCATTCATATTCACCAGCTGCAGTGTCTAATAGAGCAAACTGGGTTTATTTCTGTCCTTTGCCAAACAAGAAGCTTTCTAGATCTTTGCAGGACAATATTGAGACAGAAGATTGCTTTTGTAAGCTGAGTTACTGAATTTATTCCTAAATGTAACTGACTTCAGACATGCATGGAATTAAAGCAATAAAGATCTCCATCTTGTTCCCTAGCTACAAAATATTTTTTAAAGTTATGGAAAATTGTTATGTGAGCCTGAAAACATCAGCTGAAAAATTAAATGTAATTCTTTAGGGAGGGGAGGGGAAATCCTTATAAACAAGGATACTTTTAGAGTACTGCACCCTGTGGCCTGATTAAAACTGTTTGGAGCTATCCCAGGAATCTCTCCACCTTACTCAAGTCTGAAGTATGCCTACAGAAGGCACAGCACATCAGCCTGCCTCTGGCAGCTTAGGCTTGGGCATTGGAACAGCCAAGCGCCTCACTCAAACTTTGACATCAGGATGCCAACAGCTTCAACTGAACAGTTGGAAGAACACTAAAAATCTGAAAGTTTTCAAGAAAACTGTGCTTTGATATAGCTAAATATGATGCTACATACCTCGGATCACTTATCAGAAGCTTCATCCAGAAAAGTGATTTCTTTCACAACTAATTAGGGGTCCTGACACAACTTTCCCCCCACTGTGTGCCAGACCCAGAGCACTGCCTGCAGCTTTGCTAATGGCAACAGGTGAAGGGCAGCACCTCTTGCAGTCCTCCTTGTCTGATCCAAACCCCAGTGTTCAGCCTGAGACAATGTGAGGGCAAAAGCACAAAGAAAGTTTGGGGATTTATGAACATAACAGCAAGAAGTGGGAACAAGGACGTGACATCATTCAATATGCAGCATTGGTAAAGTCTGTATGGGAATGCAGAGAAAAAATCTGAAGATGAATGATAAATTTTGGAAAGGGCATTGAGAGAAGCAAAGGAGATTATTTATGGGCTGGAAAAAGCCCTATGGTGAAATGCCTTTTCCAGCACAGAAGTCTCCAGCACAGCAGATGATCTTTTGTCTCTCTAAGTAAGCCTGCAGACAGATGGAATGATACGGGAACAGGGATCAGGAACAGGGCTGGGAGCAGTTTCAGAAGTATTTATTCTCCACAGTTTTGTGTGCCACTATTCAAAACAACTTTTAAGACCAGCAATATCTGAAATTATGATAAAAAGGGATCTGAAGACTTCTTTTGCTTTTGCAATGAGTACAGAGACCCCTGAATAGATGTGATATGTGCAGCTCCCAATTGCTCCCTATTTTACTCACAAAGTACATACAATTCAAATAAAACAATTAACATTTGTGTATACTTGAAAGTTGTAATGGCTTTTTAAAGTACTGTATACAATTAAAACCCACTCTTTAACTGGACTTTGGGAGCTGCATTTAAGCTGCTCACACCCTTAGAATATCCTGCAATTGGAGTGGTTAAGTACAGCAATTGAACACACAGCATACATACTTAAAAGAAGATAGAATAAATAAAAATAATTTTGAACAAAATATTCATGTTACAAAAGGATTAAAAAAACATTCATCAAAGATACAAAATAAAAAACTTGGAAGACAGGGCTTTAGTATCAGTAAAATACCCCACTGAAATAATATTTTACTAATGAGCATCAAACTGTATCTTTCTAAATGTCTTCCTGATACTATATTGCTTATGAGGTGCCAGATTCTTGATTGGAGTAACAAAACCACACAGAAAATACTGTTTGTTGTTGCTTCCTCCATTCCAGCAGAATGCTCTTCCAGCAGAAGCCATCACTGTTTTTAGTATGTTTTGATAGATCTAACAGAAAGGGGCTGCAATCCTATGTGAAGGAAAATACTTCTACCCAAAATCTACTATTCTGGAGCTTCTGCTGCATTATTGACAATCATCAAATACATTTAAATAATACTGCTGAACTTATGATATTTATTAGATGGATAACTATTCACCCAGATCTCTGCACAGAGATGACTTTTCTTAAGCATGTCAACTCAAGAGTTTCACTCTTTTGCCAGTGCTTTGCCACTCCCCACTTACCCAACAACCAGCCCTGCCTATGCTCCTGCTCTGGGCAACAGAGAGGTTTGCAATGGGCCAGCAGATATGGGGTGGTGGTGTGGACATCACCAGAGACCTCCCCAAGGTCAAAAACACAAACAGAACTGCAGACTCACTCATGAAAGCAAAGGGATAAGCCATTATTTTTTAAAAAATGGGAAAAGAAACGGAAATGCAAATCTTGAGGAAGGAAAGAGTCACCATCTTCTATCCCTGGTCATATTTCAGCACTAATTTTTGAGTCAGTAACAATGCTTCTGTCATAAAATGTAGCGTGGAGATACTGAAACCAGAAAGATTTCCAAGCCATGAACAGAGTTAAGCAGATTTAGATGTATCCAGATGTTTTTGTTGAATATACAATTTTCTCTCTAGGGCATTTTCTCCTAAAGAGAAATAGTCAATTTTTATTTTTTAATCCAACTTCTGCATGCCTAATAGCTGCAGTAATTTTACTCTGTAGCTCATGTATTCTTTCAATGTCACTGACAACAGCAGCAAGAGACAACTGTTAGGAATATTTCCTACTATCTTCAGCGTAGCAACAGGACATCCCATTTCTCTCACATCTGGAGCACCACTCTTTCAAATAAAAATGTTCATCCCTAAGTGAAGGAACTACTGTCTGTAAAGCAACCTGCAAAATTTTAATAAATTCGAGATTTTAACGTCAGCACCTGAAGTGTATTGCACAAATTTCATTTGCTGCAAAGTTCATATTCTGCCTAAACCACTGTCTGCTGTCATATTTGGTGCAACTTGTTATGGGTGGAAAGATAAGCAGCAGGGCAGCAGAAAGAGGAGGTTTATCTCTGGCAGCTAATCTCCTCAATCAACAGCACTCAGCTCTGCTTAACAGCCGTTGCCAAGGAACAGGGACCAGCTTTTCTTATCGGCTTCATAATGTTTCATTGACTATTCAGACTAGAATAGAAAGCTGTGACACTCAGGGTTATAAGCAGCACAAAATGAAAATGGCATATTATGTGGTATGAAGAAGAGAAGTCTTTTAGCCCTCACCTTATCTGGACAGTGACTGTTACTCAGAAGAATTTTTTTTTTTTTTTTTTTTTTTTTAAATCATCTATCATTTTCTGGTCTATTTATTTTAATATCACAAAACAAACAGAAAAATATACCCACATAAATAAGATTACTTCTTAAACATTGTTGGCAGGTCCTCAGCAATTCATTGACATCCCTGATACCTCTTATACAGAAAGACAAGGGTTGTGTAGATCCCCTATTACATTACTGAAAAGCAAGTGTTGGCTGCTTATTCTAAAGCTATTGCAGCAGCTTCAGTGCTTTGAGGGACTTCTCATAGGAGCAGGGATGTTCCTCAATCCTTCAATATCACAACCAGAATAAGAAAATCCCTGAAAAACCAACATTTCTTTTACACTGTCATTGCTCTTCTCTCCTCACTTCATCTCTGCATAGATTTTGATTTTCAGGCTGAATATTGATACTCTTCATGTACTTGAACAGGATTAAAAAGGCCTTATTGCATCTCTTCTGATTATGAATTTTTAGTATAATAACGTTTCCTGAGTTACTAAAATTTAAATCTGGGGCCATCCAGATTCATGATGAATTGTAACTGTCATTGTATTTGCATCTTTTAATCAGCATATGTAGAATTATATTATTATCCACCACAGTTAAAAGTGGTAAATAAGTAAAAGATGATGCTTAGACACATTCACTGCATCAGAATGAATCACCTAATGAAGTACATCCAAAATTAGAAAAGAAATGTGTTTACCTTTTTTCTATCCTAGTGAATGACTAACCATGCTCAAGGCAACATATCCAGCAGGCTATGAGCCCTCATATTTATAGATGTCCAGAAACTCAAAGAAATATCCTGGAACAAATTTTACAGTCACAGTATTCTCTGCTTTTCATACAAAATTTAGATATGGACTTGAGACAGTTATTCATAAGCATTTAAGACTGCAAGTACTTCTGAAGGATGTCAAGTTACCCACTCTCTGTCTGTACAAGCTCCAATGAATCCAGTTACTATTAAAGATATGCCTCAATTTCCATTTATTGCAAGTCTCCCAGGGGCTACCAGGAAGGAAGATTTTTATGCTTAAACACAACTATTTGCTTAAGCATTTGTCTTTACTGAAGTCTCAGACTAGGACGGCTCTCTCGCTTTTCCGCAGGAAAAATGCAAAAAATTACAAGCATTGCAAAATGCTTCTAGGATCATACCACACCCTTCAGGAAATGTTAAAGCTTTGCTGTAACAGAGCCTGTGGGACGAAGATGTACTGAGGTAGAAACACAAGCTTTCTCTGCAGATGTGATTTCAAAGTACTGACCATGCTTGGGTTGAAGTGTTTGTGTGGTTATGGGACAGTGGGATAGGACTCTGGGCTCTCACATTCAGGCTGGGATAGATTAATTCATTTCACAAAGGCATAATTGTTGTCCTTTCAGTGACAAATAACTTCTGAAATATCCTCCCAAAGCTAACCACACTAGTACTAGTAAACCTGCAGTTTTATCTAGACGATGTCCTTAGATTATCTGGTGCAAGCTTATCAACTTCTCCACTTCTTTTCCTTCCATTTTCTACTATTAATGAGAAGAGAAAGTTTTCAAATGAGCAAAAGTATTCTTTCTAATAACAAACAAAGGCAGCATTACTTTTCATAGTAAATGGCCTGATTATTATGGAGTGTTTTTAAGTCTGACACATCTTACCAAACCTTGCATATGAGATTGGGCAAGTAATTAAAGGTATTTGTGACAGATTTACTCCACAGACACCAAAGAGGCACATGCTGTAGGTGATTTGGCTAAATTAAAATCTAAGTCAATAAACTGAAGAGATACATGCCTTGGTATGAATAAAAGCTTGAGGCTGAGATGACTGTTCTTTTTTATGGATTAACCATAAAAAAAAGAAAAAAATTCAAAAAATTTGAAAATTTTCAAAAAATGTCATTGATTCAGCCTTAGTTGAGATGCTCCTATCAGTTTGCATCCATTTTGGCTTTTCAGCTAATGAACACTAAGAGAAGGTGTTACACCTATTTCAATTTGTTGAGTACATTAATAAAGTAAGAGAAGATTCAAGTAGAGAGGTACTGGGTTTCCTTCTATCAGTCAAATAAGTAAAAGCGTACATTTGAATCTATTGCTTTATCATTAATTGAATATATTTGAAATTATTACTATTTAAATAATTTGGGTTTATTTATGTTTATTTTTGGTGCGAAAACACCAAAATACACTTCCAAATATTTTCACTTCACAGCACTTCCATGAAGATGTATAACCCTGAGGAAAAAAGAAACTGGGCACATAGGTAATTTTGGTTCTTCAGACTTTTGCTTTTTGCACTGAGCCAGGGAGTGACTGTGAAGATCTTGGTCATGGAGAGCTGATAAGCTTCACTGGAAGCAAATGATGGTACAGACTGAAAGAAGCAGGATGTGTTTCATCTCTTCAGTTCAGAAGCAAATGCAGCCTGAGAGAGGAGAAGCCTCTTCAGCCATGACCACACAGTGCCACACAAAAGCCCTGCAGGTGATTGCAGACTCAAGTTTCAAGTCCCACTCAAGAAGGGGCCCCATCTTGGGGCCAAGTGCTGTCATGTGAGGAAGGATATATCCTGAAATTGTTTTTTTTAATATTACTACCAGAAAAACAACTAACTGTGTGGCAATTCATAAAGAGTATCATATCTCAAAAATCCATTTAATTTTTTTAAAATAATGTATAATTGTTCCTTTACTCCTGTGCCATATCAGTAGTGACATTCCATCTGAACATTCACATCAGGATCCCTAAGGGCCAGGTTTTAAAGCTGAGCACAGATACTTAAGGAGCAAAGGAATAAAAAATATCAGATAAGCACAGACATGGAGATTCACAATTTTGTGTGTGCATAAAATCAGTCACATACATTGTGTGCAGGTAGATACTAACTGCACATGGAAGATGGGTATACCAAAATTAGGGCAGAGGTTACTGCTATTGGTTTGACTTCTGTCTGGTAGAGATTCTGCTCCAAAACTTTAATTTTAAAATCACTATTGTGTTGCTTCTGTCCCTTCACAGTTTTGGTATTGGAAGTAGAAAAAAGAGGGAAGGAATTGGCTGTATAGAAACTAATACTTCTAAACAGAGAGTGGAATAAAAATTTTGCAAAATCATTTGGAAAAAAACCTACTTGGACTGGAGTGTGAAATATTATACTCAAACCCAACAGTAATTACAGAGCTATACAGTTTTCACACAGATCCATCATTAGACATCATTCAAGCAGAAGCATTAGAAGTGCCCTCTTTTTACCCACAGGCAACGCCTTATACTAAGCTGCCTCCTTACATTTAAGGAATTGATTTTAACAGCACTCTGGGTTTGTGTTTCTTTTTTATTTTTTCATTTTTCTTTTTCCTTTTTTTTTTGTGTAAGAAGGCTTCAGAATAATTTCTACAAAACCAACATGGATCATCTTTAATTACTGCATTGCAACCACGGCTATTTAAAAACCCAGTCTCAGCAAAGTAGATGACAAACATTAATGAGCAGTAATGCACACATGGTATTGTAAATGAAAGGATAATGAAAGCAATTTATTTGAAAATTAAAATATGATTAAGAATGGCAGTCTGTTCTAGGACCCAGATGCCAACAGAAAGCAACCAATGTGCAAGCAGACTGTCATTAATTTGGGAGCCATACAAAATTGCTTTCATTTCTTTGACAGTTTTTAATATAAAGCATCTTAACTAATAGGTAGCACATATACCCTGGAAGCTACAAGACCTATAGAGATTTTTAGAAGAAATTAAGAACAGCACAGGGAAAGTCTCCAAGAGGAGATTCTCCAAGGGAGAAAGAGAGAGAAATATATTTGGAAGCAATTTCCAATTTTAGGAAGGATGAATTACACTCTGCAAAAGTGCCTCTACAGTGGCTGTGAAGAGCCTGTCAGTTCTTAGCTCACACTCAGCCTGAAGTGAGGTCAGGTGAACTCAGAGCAGATGTCCAAAGCAGGTGCTCACATCAGCACCTAAATAAGAACAGGACAGGGGTAAGCCCTAAAAGCAGGTGCACTGACTTAACTAAATGCATGCACAGGAGGTCTAAATGCAATTTGACTACAATATTTTTGTCCTTCACGTGTTTAAAAGCCTTTCTGAGATTGTGCATATATGTTCAGGCTCTAAATTGGTTCCATCTGCACAGTGTGGAATGCTAGTTCAAGTGTACATCACTTCAAGGACCTCTGAACTTTTCTCCAAGTCTGAATATAAAATACCTTGAAAACCTGAATTATTATTATTATGTTTTAAAGTGAAAATGCTCTTTTATTTTTGAAGTATGTGCCTACCCCAAGTTGACACTGACACAACAGCAAACCACACTCAGAAGACTACTATTAAGTTGTCACATATACTCATATTTAAGCATTCAAGTTTGAAAATTTCAACTAAAATAACTTCTTCAGAGACAATATGTCAGATGGGCTTGAGTTTCATGACCAAGTACTAGACTGTATGTCTCCTAAGCCTACAAATATATCAGGATGCATGGAAAAATTCATTCAGAATGGGTTCTCTTTTTTAAAAAGTCTGATTAAAGATAAGTTGGAGCTCTGCTGAACAAAACCAAAGGACTGCTCCATCTTGAGGGTACTGACTCCACCAGTTTTGTTCCAGATGCACCAGGTCAGGTATGAAACATCAGTCCAATTTCAGAAATTAAACATAGTTGTTTGGATGACTGTTCTCAGGAAGATCAAGCTCCCTCTAAGACACACCTTCTGTTACAAAAATCCACTTCATAAATGTGTTAACCTGGACCTAACACAGCACAACCAGCTGCTCAAAACAGACAATTATACCTGGAGTGCTGTGTGCAGTTCTGGGCCCCACAACTGAAGAAAGATGTGAGGGTTGTTGAATGCATCCAAGCATCCAAAAGAAGACAACAAATCTGGTGAAAGAGCTGGAAGGTTTTTCTTATGAGGAGCAGGGAAGGGCTTGGGGTCACCCCAAAAGGTGACCTTATTTCTCTCCACAGCTTCCTGAGAAGGTGAATTGGAAAGGGATGTCCTGAGTTTGTTTCCCTGGGATCCTGTGAAGGGATGCATGGGAACGGTTCACAACTGTGCCAGGGAGGGTTAGAGTGGACATTAGGAAGCATTTCTTTGCTGAGAGGGTGGCCAACCATTGAAACAGGCTCCTTAGAGAGATGGGTGACACCCCAGGCCTGTCAGTGTTCAAGGGGCATTTGGACAATGCCCTTAACAATGTGGGTTTACTTCTCATCAGCCCTGAAGTGGTCAGACAGTTGGAATGGAATCCTTGTAGGTCCCTTCCAACTCAAATATCCTGTTCTAATCTCCACAGCAGCACAGAATACTCTGCTACTATGAACAGCATTTTGTTGTATATCTACTCAAATGCTTATACAGTGTTCACAAGATACGAAGAATATAGAAAATCAAGGTAATCAGTCAATAGTTTCTTTCATTATCCTCTTTCTTGAATAAGATTGTACTTTATGTACATAAATCATTTATTCCCCTAACAAAAAAACACACCAGAAAAAAACCCAAATTTTATCAATATAGCTCCTAAGAAATGCTATTTTCCACTCTCTCTAAGGTATGAGGAGAACTTCTTATGCACAGTAAGCACAAATCCTCCTATCAAGGATATAGACTATTAAATGCATATTCCATTTTTTTTCTGGATATTAAATAACATATGTGTTACAACTGCTGAAGTAAATATTTAATTATCTAAAACAAAACTGGCAAGATTTTAGGGGTAAGACCTGTACCCCAGCTGAGCTGCACTGATATCTTCTCACCACTAACAGCACAGCAAAGACAAAGAAAACAGTTTTAACTGCAGAACTCCTTGTATTAACAAAAGGCTACTCCCTGGCCAGAATAGATTTTCCCCCACACCTCTTTTTTTCTTCTTTCTCTACTTTTGCATTGCCTTAGATATTACAAAATTTTACAAAGATACCTATAATTTCCAGCTTCTAATTATTTCTTTTCTGTCAGTCAAGCCAATCACTCATATCTTCTTAAAAACTGCTTCAATCTCTGTTCGAACAATGCCACTTTTGGGTAGGTGACAAGGGCTAATCATCAATGAAAATATATAAATAGAACCAATGGCTGCTTAAAACTATATTTTAATCCTTAGGAAATCCACTGGGATATTAACAAAAGATGGTTTTGTCTGCAAAAAGGCATTAACATAGCCATTTATAAAACTAATAGGAAAGCGAGCAGTGCTCCAGTAATAATGAAAGTACACTGCAGAATAACATTATGGAAATAGGATACCAAATTGAAGAATTGACCTTGGGGCCCTGGCTTATCCTGGATGAAGATGACTTGTGAAATGAAAATTTGGCTGTAATTTGCTCTTGCTTTCCCTAAAAGGTTGAAGGCATTTCTATTTCAAATGAATAAAATGACTGTTAATTTCCTAGCATTAAGCAGGATATTCTTAAATATAGTTATTTAAGGGTTTTGAAATCTATTTTCAAGTCTTATTCTGAGGAAACTTGAACTGGTTTTCTGTGATTTCTACCATAGTCAATTTCTAACAGTTAATTTTTAAATCACTTCAGGGAGAAATGTGTGCTAGAGCTGAATCAGTTGGATGCACTAAAGTATCAAGTGTTTATTCTTAACAGGATGCATTGGTCTGAGTATTTGATACTATAAGTGAACATGAAACACAGAACATGAGGGTATTCCTTCAAATAATCATATCACTTTCAAATATTTGTAAAAACATACAATCTATTATAGAAAATAACACCTAAAAATATGAGCTTTGTTTAACTTGAGACATTAAATTTTGGGCACCCCATTTCAGGAAACAGGAAAATGTCAAATTATGGTGGCTAAAGCCAAAACTGAAATAATTTGAAACAAAGCAGAAGTTATGGGAGGATAATATTGTATGCAAAGTCAAACATTTGCATAAAGTACTGTTTGTGAAGGTAGCAGGCATATATAAAATACCACCAGGAATCACAAAGGAGACGAACATTGTTGTAAGATCCACGAGTCCTAAAGCATGCCTTTTACATCAGTATTAATTTTTGATGTAATTGTAGTGCCTAGCAGCCTCAATAATTATTCAGGGAACATGTTTAAAATACAAATATACAACAACAAAACCCCATCATCTCTATATATTGACATACAACCAACTTTATGGTATATGTTTCTCTCTATATAGACATATAGCATACATTCATAACATACATATGTAATTTACATATTACATACACATATAAAATAAAATAACAATCTAAAATATTCTCTCCCAAGGAGTATTTATGGCATTCAGACACAGATGCATGAAGTAAGAGCTTGGCAATACCAGGCAGAATGGCAAGTAATACTAAACACAGTCCATTTCCCAGAGCATACTTTGTATGCTCCATGGAGGAGAATTTCAAGAAGGAAGCTGAAGGACATCTTTAAGTCAGCTCATGAATGGTTACAAACAGCATCTGTCAAACATGGTGGGTATGAGGGAGAAGGGCAAAGGTGCTGATTTGAAAATGAATACAAAGAAGAGAAATCCTGAAGTAACTAGTAAGACAGAAAAAGGAATTAAAACCACTATTACCTATTATTTAAAAATAAACCTGATTCATTCAGAGTCTGTATTCAATACAAGAAAAAATTCTCAAACTACATTCTCAAACTACACAAATAATTTAAATTTGTTAGTATTTCACCAAATCTAAAACACACCCCATACTGATCAACTTAGCAACCTCCTATAAGATCTTGCTATTCAGTATTACTTTCCTTTGCTCACTAAAGTGGAATCAAGCACAAACAATGAAAACCTTTCAGAAAGCCATGATTTCTAGGACAATAGTATTCAGTAGCAGCTTAAAAAACTCTCTTATATTTTTTTTCTTGTTTCAATCCACAGCAGATTAATATTTGATCTACTGCTTTACACCAAAGATAACTGGATAGTTCATGGGCTACAGCATTTCAAGGCACACCTGTATGCCAGTGCACTTCTGCTTTGACTGGAGATGGATCACTCTGTGCTGCTCAGATGCAGGGCCACACAGTGGGTTCCAATCACTTCTGTGGGCCCTATGGCCACGTATTTTTATCAAGACAATATAAACATCAGTAGCTATTGATTCTTTCCAGAACGTTTTCCTTGAAACATACAAGCATCACACAAGTACCTGACACCATTAACACAAGTGCAACTTTGTGTAACAGGCAGCATAGCAACTAAGTTTAAAGTCAAGTGTAGGATAAGAAAAATGAAAGAACTTTCCTCTGTGTTGTATATAACACATTTCCTCTGTTATAAATATACAAAGCTTCACCTCTCGCTGTTCAAAGCTCCTATCTGGAAGGTGGATCCAGAGCCCAAAGTCTTGGAAGAATCCTCTAAGTCTGGCTCTGAACCTACTCTTGATTCATTAGTTCTCATGCTAATGCTGGCCTTAAACAGACCTTTTATCTCCCTGGTCTTTTATCAACCATATACAGACAGATATCAGCGACATCATCCTGTATTGTCTGCCTATCTGGTATCATCTCTCAAGGTGTAATGTGCAAGGCTAACTAGGATGCCCTCCTCTAGTTTCCTCATTGATTAGAGACTTCATTCTCTAACATTATCATCAGCCTTTGTTTTCTGCATCCTCCGGCTTCAACCAAATTTTTTTCAATACATTTAAAAGAAAATGTCCATAGGGGTATTACAGGCAATGTTTTGTTAATGTTATACACACTGCTACTTGTTTCTCTCTTCCTCCATGTCCCAGATAGATGCATTCTAAAATTGTTCATATGGTCTTCCACAGTAACACTGTAGTAAGTAAATAAAAATTATATACAGACCCTCTCCTCCTCCACTTCCAACTGGGAAGGTTCTAATAATAGTCAAATTTTTAGTTCCTGGCTGTATCAACTTTCATTCTGTACAATTCATATGAGTTTATAATTTTACTTCTCACAGGTGCACATTCTTGTCATTGTAATATTCTTCTTTTTTTATCAAGAAAAAAGCACTGTTTCCAGACAGTACTATCTTAATATTTGCCCTAAAGTAAAAAGTAAGAATATAAAGAGAGATCTTTTAGAAAATCAATTCTTCAGAAATTCTTTTACAAAGCTAAGTCCAAGTACTTCTCTCATTAATATTTCCCATTGACATTCTATTAAGACATTGTATTCACTTCACAATTCCTTCAATAGACTTTGTACTCTGAAATTTAAATAAAAGTTTCTTATATAGACCAACCAATCTACTGACTTCCAGTCAATGCCACTGCCTTCATTTCCTGTATAGAAACTTAGTTCTCCTTCAAAAATAAGAGGACAAAGCAAAGCAAAGCTTTTCAGGTCATTGGTATGATTCACCTTGGGTAGGTTTATATTATTGTCTTCCCCTTTAGCTCAGATCTGATTCCCCAGCTTGTGTTTGCCTGCCTCAAACATAAGCACTACTAACTCTGCTCCACCTGTGCTGCTGTGTTTACAACACCTGCTGTCAGAACCACCATTCTGGAAAGTGGAATGGAGATTATACAGCATCAAGTTCCTTAAATGGATTTTCATTTAGTTGGAGTAATTTCTGGTTTTGCCAGTGTTCATCTCAGTTAACGTCAATTGAAAAAAAGGAAAAAAGGCAAAGCATTAATAGAGCCATAGTATTGTCTCCTTTGAAAATCTTCATAGGCATGAAAGCAGTTCAGCTGGCATTTCTGTTGCTGTCTTATCACCTGGAATATTAACAGCAGTTTGTTTATCTCCTGTCCACTTACAAGGCCTTGTTTGGAATGACTACTTCTGGATGGATATTTTATTGACACATGGTCCGCACAACCTCAGTCATTAACTAGACAACAGAAAATATATATATAATAGCATATACATCTTTATTCTGATAATACATTTCTTGACTAGTATTTAGAGGATTGAACAGGAAAACACCAAGAGAGAAGAATCAGAAGTCTGATATGCTACCAATGGTGTCTTTCAGCAGATTTCACATGCTAAAAGAGAAGCCTAATACATAGATGCCCTGAGGAGACTTTGTGCATCAAACACGGGCTCTTTCTTACTCAATCAGCAGAAAACTCTCAGTCTTTACCAAAATACAGCAACTGAGCTGATGGCAAGAGGAGCTCACAGCTCTATACACTCCCACGTTGACGGGTCCTTTCCCATACTTGCACACCTATTCGTTTTTCAGGAAACCACAACAGCAAATGATACAATAGTCAACGTGATTTCTGAGCCTCTCCTATATGTCTGCACTTAGCAATATGTTAATAATTTCTTTAGAAAAGAGATGTAACTATTACAAAACAAGGGTGTGCTTGTAGAGAGATATAAATACAGGTATTTCTCATATCAGTTTATGTAATTCACTCTCAGATAATGGTATTATGTCAAAGAGTTCTTAAAGAAACACTTCAGTTTTGATTCATGAAACTGCAGAACATGCAAATTCCTAAATAGGATTAAAGTATATGAAGTCAATCTATCATGTTTCATGATAAAGACCAGCAATGTGGTTAGGAAGAAATTTCTGCACTGAAATTAGCATGTGGACTGACAATTGTATTTGTTGAACCTCAAAGTACTCCCACTTTATTCTATCAGGAGGAGAATTGTTAAAGATAAAAGAATACATCCAATTTTTGCTGGCTTGCAAGTTCAAAGATAACAAACATTTTTTAAAAATCCTGCATTTGTTAAAAGTCTGAGATACAATATTTCCTTTCTACTTCAATGTAATAGCATTTTTATTACTAGACTTAAGTGGGAAGTCTAACTAAAACAAAAAAAAAAAAAAAAAAAAAAAACAGAACTGACAAAAATAAATGACACAAAAAGCTCTCACTCTCTTCAGTGTTCAGAAAAGTGAATTAACATATTTATTGAATTACATTGGCAATGAAGACAGCAATATATTGAAATTCATTGATTTTTTTTTTTCTTGACTTAAAAGCAACACAGATGCTTATTACAAAACAGCGGTTCCTCTTCTCATTTTTATCAACCCTTTTTTAACAGCCACTGACATTGACAGTTTCAAGCTTAATTGTACATTCAGCATGTACTGTTAATGACATTAGATAAATGGATCACATCAGAATGCAGTATCGTCAAAAGAGACCACGTGCCAATCTTACAAATTTAAAATCAAACAAGCTACTCTGTAGACCCTGACTCTTCAAGTTGTTTATCAACTGAGTACTAGAGAATATTTTGAATGTCATTATACATCAAAAGATGAAAGATGTGCCTACCACAGCCCATGTTCCATTTATACAATGAAATTTAATTACATGTTATAACTATGCTGTCTTAGAACTACGGTAATTAAAGGGGTACAGTACATTGGTGTTTTATTCATTGTAAGCCCTTATTTTCAGAGGGCTTAACTCAGCCATGCAAATTTACTCCCTTATCAAAGGGAGGAGTCTGTCACAAACACAGCAATGCCTGCTGAGACTGTGCTAAAACAGAGTTGAAACTTATTTGCAGCATCATTCTGGATGTCGTGAGAAAGAGCCTTAAAAATCTTTTCTGTTGCAATCTATAAGGCCTCAGAATAATACCTGTTTAAAATACCAGTTTTCGTTGAGATGGAAGTTTGTTTTGTAGACAGGTCTAATCAAATCTCTGAGCAAAATATTCTCAGCCTTATGCAAAATGTTTCTGCAAGCCCATTATAAGAACAAGCAGTGAGCTTCCCAACCACTCCAGATGCAAAAAAAGCCTATGTCCTTAAGCAGCAGGATGTTTGGATAAAATTTTCACCTGTATAGGCAGTTGCAAATTACAATCCTCTGCATCCACATGGGCATCCGAGCAAGATGGGGTGGCTGAGTGGAGGCAGCTTAATTGGCTGGCCGTGCTCCACAGGAGCAGTGGAGACTGCCTTGGAGAGGTGCCGAATTAACACATCTCACAGATTTCCCAGTCCTCATTCACTGCTCTAAAAAACCAGCCCTGCCACCACAAGTCTCCCAGACACCCCAGATTATGCAGGCTGCCTCCGTGTACGTGCGGTACCACGGAACATCCGGATCTATCTTCCATGGCGTGTGCAGATAAACCGTGAAATAAGCACTGTGCTGCCTTCCCAGACAAACTCCCTGTTCGTGGTCTCATTTCTTGGATTTCCAGTGAAAATGATAGAAGTTCATAATATCAATTCCCCATAAACTATTCGAGACTCATATTACCTTCATTAGCCAAATCTAATATTTCACCTGTTCCTAATGCAAGGATATGTGAAACGTGTGGGTGAGAAGTTTTCAGGGAATCTAATCTCACTAGATTTATTGCTTCCACTCAAGTTTTGTAGTGTAAGGTGTGTGGCATTTCTTTGTGTATGTTGGGCAAATGCTTCTTTCTCCAAACATACATACAAAATATAGAAGCACAAAGCATCAATAAAAATCCCTTTATCCTCAATCCACTGAAGGAGGCATATGATTTCCAATAAGCAGTCATCCAGTGTAGCAAAATCCTGTGACAACCAACAAAAGGGGCAATTTAAGGATGGAGCATTGCCTTGCTTCTGCAGATCTAAGACTTATTTTAAGCTTTTTTTTGTGTGCGATCAAATCAGCATCAACCCAATTATGCCTAAGGTCTATCTTCTTGTTAGATGGCAGGGTCAGTCACAAATGAGCAGCCTCTTGCAATTTTCCATCAAATCAGCTCTGTAATTTGAGAGCTAATGCAGACATCTCATGAAAACAAATCATCAGAGAGTGTCGCTTCTCCCCCTCCTTCCCAAAATGAAGCGTTCAGAGGGATTTGGGTTTCTCTTTAAAAGCCAATTCTCATCTCTGTGAAAGCCAATGCAATCTATAGTAAACAAAAGTCAGTAGTCATTTTTAGACTTTCCATGAATATTTCAAACCTCTCTGCACCTCTTCTCCAAAAGCTTTCTCACTTTGTTCAGTAAAAGACAGATTATCAACTTTAAGTAAAAAATACACCCTGGAAGTAAAGGTATATTGCAAGAAATAAGACATTTGCATGAAACTGCAAAATGCAAATCTGTTGTCATAAACTTACTTGCTGAGAGCTGAGCACTACTTAGATAAAAACAGGGAAAAAACCCTTTATATTAAGTGCCCCTCATAATTCATAAATACCAAAAATCTATAGAAAACCCCAGTTATTTCTAATGAGGAGAGAAGAACACTGTGCATAATGAACTACAGACAAAGTCAAACTTGAGCTGTTCCTTTCACCCAACCTCTGACTTCTTTCTGACAAACTAAGGCAATGACTCTGTACATCTAAACTGCCAAGGTAAACAGTAGGATGATAAGGAAGATCTCTAAATTATTCAAAGTGGTTTCTGGGCTTCAAAAGACTCTTTCGCTTTGTTCCTTTATATATCTACAGCTATTTAAGTTTGCCTCCGGCTCTGACACAGGCAGCATTGTGCCTGTGATGTTGAAAGAGAGGAGCAATTCTGTAAGTTTGGGCAGACACCTCTCCACTGGAGTGCAGGAAGAGTGAGACGGCCACTCCGACAGGCATTGGAATACAAGGATTGTGACTCTAAAGGAGCTGTTCCCTTCTGTCTGCTTTTTTATTTCCAGTTTCTCACACACTATAGCACTTCTGTGTGTGCCAGACAGAGCTTGCTAATCTCTAAGGATCAAAAAGTATGTGGGATCATGGAATTGTTTAGGTTGGAAAAAACCTCTAAGATCATTGAGCCCATCCAATAATTCAGCACTGCCGAGCCCAAGGCACGGCCTCAGTGTTGAGTACGGGGAACAATCTCTGCCCTGATCCTGCTGGCCACAACATTTCTGGTACAAGCCAGGATGTCAGTGGCCTTTATGGCCTCCTGGGCACACCTAACTCATGTTCAGCTGCTGTCAACCACCACCCCCACGTCCTTATCCACAGGGCCACTTTCCAGCCACTCTGTCCCCAGCCTGTAGCACTGCTTGGGTGTTGTGATACAAGTGCAGGGCCCAACATTTTAGTGTGTTGAACTTCATAGGGTTCATACCTTCATCAATCCAGCCTGTCCAGATCCCTCTGCAGAACCTTCCTGCCCTCCAGAAGATAACACTTCCACTCAATAGGGTATCATTTCCAAACTGACTGAGGGTATACTCAATCAATCCCCTCATCCAGATCACTGATATTGATAGTAAAGAGTACTGACCCTGAGGCACACACTTGTGACCAGCCACCAGCTGGATCTAACTCCACACACCAGCACTCTCTTGCCCTTGCCCTGGCCATCCAGTCAGTTTTTTACCCAGCAAAGAGTACACCAGTACAGAGCAGCCAGTTTCTGCAGGGGATTGCTGTGGGAAACTGTCAAAGGCTTTACTAAAGTCTGCTAGACACACCCACAGCCTTTCCCTCATCCACTTAATGGGTCACACTGTCATGGAAGGAGATCGGGTTGGTCAAGCAGGACCTGCCTTTCACAAACTCAAGTGAGCTGCTTGCCCCTTTTCCAAAGATCATAAACTCTCCATTCTCTTTTTCCTGAGTTCCAATAAAACTTTCTGTTCAGCCAGGCTGGTCTTCCTTACCACCAGCAAAGATCATCTTATGGCACACTGGAATGGCCCACTCCTGCAACTTCAGGATTTCCTTCCTGGACCACTTCTCATGTCAGGACAGTCTCCCAAGGGACACTGTCAGTTCCTCTTACAAACAGGACAAAGTCATCCCTCTGGAAGTCCAAAAAGCAGACATTCTGCTGACCCCTCCTTACTTTTCTGAGAAGCAAAAACTAATCAATGCTATTAACTGCTTAACAGCATATAGACAGCACTTCCAAAGGGGGAGGCTGAGGATTCTAAGGAGGAAAAAAAAAGATATCAGAGTCAACATCCTGCCCTAATTCACAGGTCTACTGCTGGTAGAGCTCACAAGTGTTATGCTGCTTTTTTATGCTTCTCTAATGTCTGCAGCCCCATTCTTAACAGCAGAACAATAGGCTGACACTGAGCTTAGGCAGGTTTCTAGCACGTTGCCTCTTGGATAAAGATATCTTTTTATTCTCATATCTGCAGAAAAGGAAATATCCTTCTAAGTCCTGCCAGCTGCTGGCAAAAGGCTCCAGAGCATACAGCCTTTCATACAGGCTCCCACTGAAGTCAATGGGATCACTCACATGAATGCAAAGTTGCTAAACCAGGCACTCCAGAGAACTTGAAAAGCCATCTGTTAATTAACTTAAAAATCTATTTTCATGAGATATTGAATATACTTTATGCACTTCTCTGTGTGCTCCTCAGATTTAGATCCCAAAATGCAGGACCAGGACCTGAAAACTGACAGTCAGGGTGAGGACTGGGGCCTCATACCAAGAAAGAAAAATGTTAATGCAGAAGCTCATAAAAACTTTATTCACCACTAACCACTCACAATGCAATGCCACCAATGTAGTCTAGTTTAATAAGAAGTTTCCAATTTGACCCCAAATTCATTATGTGCACAGTCTTGCTGACACAGAGATAGTGAAAGTGGAATGGCAGCACTGTGGAGAATTTTGATGCCATTGTCCTTGGAAAGATCTTGGAAAATCAGTCATGACTCAAGGTCAAATCACAAGTACAGTCAAGCAAAGGATACGGTGCCTTGAAAAGCAACACACACACTCCCCTGAACTACCACCTACTACAATTTCCANCCCCAAAAAAAAAATACAAAAAAAAAAAAAAAAAAAAAAAAAAAAAAAAAAAAAAGGCAAGGGGCAACAAGAACAAGAAAAAATCTCCCTCAGCCCTCTGGAAGATAAGCATTTTATTTTCTTCCAGTCAGAGCCCTTTAAAGCTGTTTTTCAACAGTGGTCCGGCTCTGTCTCTGCTTCCACTAGCAGTAACATCAGTGAGCTAAGACTTATAAGAAGTGAAGGTTGCTTTCTCAGATAAAAGGGATTTTCTAATGCCCAGTCTCCTGGATGTTTCTTGTGTAGTTGTTCGGCATTCAGAAATACTGCCTGGTTATTTCTGTTCCAGAAATCTTTTATACCGTAGCAAAGATGCTGCCATGTTCCACACACTCACTGGATCCTGTATGCTCTCCCTATAACACTGTGATATATTCAGAATAGAAATACTTCTCTGCAAACCTTATAAGCAGGTTTAGCTTTTTCAACACATCTGTCACAGTAAAGCCCAAATGCAATACGTCAGGTATGTGTTAATGTGATATGATATTGTCCATACAAACATAATGTGTTGCATAATAGCATAGTACCTTTACCATAATGCAGGCTAACACTCAAATGACATCAGTTTTGGAAATATCAGTACAGCATCAGCAACTACTAGCTATATGCAAAAATCAAAAGCTTTTAAAAATCAGCTTCTTGGTGGGTCTGCTAAGCTGGACACTGCAGATATCTACCATCCAAAGGAGATTTTGACATATATAGATGACAGATGTCAGATCTTCATGTTGCTTATTTTTAAATATAGATTTGAGGTCCTTTTGAAGATTTTAAAGATTCTGAGTCTGTGACTCTGTAAAAAGTATAGTAACTAAATATTTATCATTAACTTCTAATAACTTTAATGCCCCCGATACTGAATTCTTTAGTAATATTTTACAACACACATTTTTCTGAGTTTGTGGTGTTACACATATGTTAGCATCATCCATTTGTGATGATCTTTCTGTCTGCATCCCAGAATTACTCAGTAACAGCCAAAAGATGACAAATCACCCAAGTGAAGATGTAGCTGTGGTGCAATTTCCATCATGACTTTATTCATGTGAAAGAGGGGCAGAAGGAGAAAAAAAAAGCAGCAGGAGTTGATACAGCATTTCCAGCCAGGGCTGTGCCTGCATTAAAAGTCATGTCTCTATTTCTAGTGCCCTGGATTAAAGCAGATACGGTCTGACTTGCCATTTATTTATTCACACTGGGTTTCAATCTACCAGGTGCACCAGGAGCACAGTACTGGAGGGTTATTTAATGTGGGAGCTAACAACACTTCCAGGGAAAAAAAAAAAAAGTTTCCTACTCAGTAACTAAATCAGCAAGAAGTGTGCTTAAAATTACCCCAAACACACTTCCTTCTCTTGGGTATTTCCTTTCCTTGTCAGACATCTGACTTTTCTTCCTCCATCCTAAATCTTTGAATCAGATTGTGCTGATAAAATCTTGAAATTCTGCAAAGGCCCTTTAAAACCAGCAAAGCAACACAGAGATTCCCTCTTGCAAGGGCTGAACCAAGGCTTTCAATGAGGCCCTGACTAATTCCAAATCGGTGAGCAGCAAACCGTAACTAAGGGCTGACAATAAGGAATATTGCAACGTGGGGCAGGAAATGCCAAGGTCCTGCCACAAAATCCATTTATTGTACACCTCTCTCAGCAAGAGCTGCACCTCAGGAAGTCACCGCCTTTGAATGCATACTCCAAACCACCAAGTAATTACAATCAAAACAACCTGTGCATTTCATTACACAAATGTATGAGTTCTCAGCACACAAAGATGTAGAATGAGAAATTATCTGTATTGTCCAAATGACAAAGGTGCAGGACTGAGGCCTTTTGATATTGTATTTGAAATGGGGAGAAATATTCTCATGAAAATTCAAAGTTCTCACCTAAAGAAATGCAGAGTAAAATATCCTTCTCTTGCATGTTCTTTTTCTATCTTCTAGGAAGATGATGAGAACAAATCTCTAAATATAATAGTCATATATGGGATCTTGAATGTGCTCGAGTTATAGGGTAAGGAAATCCAAAATAGCAGCAATTACATGCACTACAAAAATATATTTTCAGTTGTTCTGAAAGCACATTATAGAAAATTTGTGAAGATATGCACTTTATAGCCTATAATGACAACTGAAAGAAAAATAACATTAATCTAGGAAAAAAAACCTCAGCCCTGCCATTGTCAGAGCCATGATACAACTGTAATTCAAGCAGGTTAGGATGAAGATATAATACAAAGCAAAGCACTAATATTATTTGCTTTTTCTCAGATCCTTTTTTCTTCTCAGTGGCTTATGCCACTACAGTTGCAATATCAGTTATTTTCCAATCTTCTGCAAATGGAGAAGGGGGAAGGGGAAATAAAACATTTCTTATTCACTCATGTTTGGATTTTCAATTTTTTTTTTCCCTTGATAGCTTCTCTTTTGAGTAGTAGCAGTGTCAATTCCCCAAGGGCAGAATTCAGGTCTCGGAAATATGTACACAGCATACAAATCTTCCCTAATGCTCTTTCTAATAGTTTGTTAAACTCTGAGAAATGTTATCTATGGAAATACATATATGCATTTCATAAGCCCAAAGCCAGGTACTGATGCCATCTGCATTGAGGTATAACAACCATTCATTCCCTTTATAGAAAATGCTCACAGTTTATACAATAACTGAGTTTGAATGGCTCCTGCCAAGATGAATACAACATCTATCAACACACGGACTTCTCTGTGCAGTCCCCAGGAACTGACTTCCAAGTCCACATGGAAGTGTTCACAGGCTGCAACTTTATGAAATCCTTCAGAAATTACTGGGCAGGCGTGACTTCAGACTTCCAGCTTTCTAGCAAGTTGAAGAAAGCCCTTTTTGTAGAGCTATCCACCAGCATACCTCGAGCCTGAATCTATTCCTAGTGTCACTGAAGGGAAGTTCTGCTTCCATAAACTGTGAAGCTCTGAATAATTTTGCCTATTAGGATAAAAGATTGTGGTGAGTTTGTGGTGTGGGGTATCAGAGAAGAGTAGTCACCACAGTCACAGTGGTCAAAAAAACCACCCCAAACCAGAAAGAACTTTTAAGTACTCCTGATTACAGATTAATCTACTGATGCACAAGCAATAGATTATTGAGGTCATGAAATTTAACACAGCAGAATTTACACAGTACATGCGAATGTTACACTGACCAGAGTGAAGATGATTTACTGGGAAGACTAATATTAAATCAAGTCTGAAGGTTTGCTGCAACAAAAGCACCCTGTTGACAAGAATTTCACCTGCATGTATTGTTATCAATTTTCAAAATCACCTGCAGATAGCTACCATGAGCAAAAATGCAAACATTAAGCAAAATGACAGCATCTACGCTGGTTCAGTTCCAGCTTAATTCTGAGCAATATTTCAAGTCTAAATGCTTTGTTCTATAAAACAGTCTCAACAACCATCCCAAGGCCTGAATATCTTTTTATTCTTCCTCCACATATACTTCTAACAAGCATTCTTCTTCTAAATCTTGCCCCCCTAGTTCATTAGTTTAGTTTGAAGTCACAGCCTGCAGGTGAGCAATATGAGTCTTTTATCAACCAAATATTACTCTGGTATTTTCTGAGAGATGTTTTACAAAGTTGAAACATTTTATTGAAATTATTTCATGGGTATCATTTATCACTAGCAATGGATTTAGAATTTCCATATTCTCATCCTTTACAAGTCATTAGCTAGAGATATCAACACATACATATCAATGCCTTTAATTTGCTCACCTGCAGGAACAGTCCTTACAAAATAAATCTCTAAAAGCGTTTTCTTTACTGTAGAGTGGAATTCATTTTCAAGGCACTCATTTAGAGCCAGGACTGACAAATATAGTGAAGCAGATCTCTATGCAATGCTGTCTCAGAGGGATCTCTGAACACCACCTCGCCACAAAAACAAAGTTCACAGCATGAATTAGTGTTACGTAGCTGAAACACAAAGCACAGTGCCACTCACAGCAAGCTAAAAGTTCAAAATAGCCATTAATTCTGTAATTGTAAGCCTGGTATCTGAAAATAGCATGTATACTCAGAGAGTAAATGCTTTTTGAATGCCTTTCTCATTCTTTGGCCTTTATATATAACCTTGACTGACAAAACACTTCTTAATTTTATTAACATACAGCATGCAAAATAGATACAGAGATAGATACCATGGGTGTGGAGCACAGTAATTCATCTGATAAAAGTGCAAAGTCTATCACCAGTTACTTTAAATACCAATAAGA
>WEIU01022962.1:268518-295018 GCA_013389925.1 Aegithalos caudatus | reverse complement strand
GATTTTTTTTTTTTTTTTATTGGCCGCTTTCAGACAAAGCATGGACAGTGGCTGCCAGAGCTGTGGCTTAGACTGACACATGGCAGAAAGTGATTATGGCTATAAGCACAGAGAGTGAGCAGAATAGCACGTTCCCAGATGTGCTTTCCAATTCAAAGAGGCACTTGAACTTTTCATGGAAGTTTGGTTGAAGCCCAAGATAACAAATGCTAAAATAGTACAAAGGATTACCATGTTGATTAAAGATCAAAGTTTATATTGAAAAAAAAAAAAAAAAAAAAGTAATGTTNAAAAAAAAAAAGACTACAGTTATTTTATATTGGGTTTATGAAAGTAGCCACACTGAAAAAGTTACTGGAGCCAGCCACATGTCCCATAACAACAGGATCAGTTAAGGAACAAAGCCCATGTTGCTGTTGAAACATGCTAGCCCAAGTCATCAGGCTAAAAAACACACTCTAAACTGATGTGTTAAATAAAGCAGGCATTCATTATATACTTTCTAGATATATTATCTTCCTTTACCTCAATTTTACATACAGTGCTGTCACAAGAAAAAATTGACCAAGTCACATGGTTCAAATGGAATCAGAGTTGAAGCAGTTTATTGATTTATTAATGGGACATAATTAACTGGCAATCAGTGAGCTATACATTCAGGATCAATATCAAGCAAAGAACAGATAAACCACAATACTAGGCTCTTACCAAACAATAGCAAACACTCACAATTTTCTAAACAGTCTTTTACTGCTAGACCCCCAAAATTTCTAATGCTCACGGCCAGATTCACAGTTCCCTACACACACACAGCCTACTCACAGCCAGTGTACAAGGATCTCTCTCTTTGGGGTACAGATTCCTATTTACAGGCACCTCCTTGAGGAGATGTGGGGGCTCCAGCTCAGCACAAAAACCTGTCCTGCTTTCTTCAGATGCATAATTTGCAGGCAGTGAACAGAACCTCCCAGAGCCAGGTGGGAATGCCCAGGGTATGTCGCAGCAGTGCTGGATACCCACAGCCTCCCCCAGGGAAGAAGCATCACCCAGGACAGCACAGGCTGTGACAGTGGTGGGGCAGCCTCCAGCACTGCAAACACCACTTTGATGCTGCTCTCTTCCCACTCCAGTCTCCCTGCTCTAGTAGGTTTTCATGCTTCTTTTACACTTCTTTTCAGGCTACCCCTTTTTTTGTTTTGTTTGTTTTGAAGCTCCCAAAAGTCTCTAGGTAACTCCCTAGCTACCATTTCTACCAGCTAATATTCCTGTTAAGCAAACTTTGTTCTTTTTAATTTCTGCTTCAGCGCTACCAGGTTCTGGGCAAACATCCTCTGAAGCAGTTTTGGGTGTTCCATTCACACAAGCTGTTTACTCTTGCATTCCTCTTTGCAGTTCTGCAGGCCATGTTACTAAGAGAAGGAGACATGCTGACTGATTCCATGTTACCAATAGGTGATTATAATTAATAAAACTATTTTTGTTGGACATAGGACAGGAGATGTGATAAATGAGATGGAGTTTAATGATTAAGTTCAGCCAGACTGCAGCAATGTTTATGGCTGGACCTGCTAGCCCTCAAAAACAAGTAAGTAAGAATTAATATGAGTGTTGCCCTGAGGAGAAGGATGTGGGTAGATGAGAAGCTCAACATGATGGCTACCTGTGCACTGACAGCCCAAAAAGCCAAATGTCTGCTGGGCTTCATCAACAGCAGCGTGGGTAGCAGGGGAGGAAAGGGATTCTGCCCCTCTGCTCTGTTTCCATGAGACCCCACCTCCAGTGCTGGATCCAGCTCTGGGGCCTCCAACATAAGAAAATCATGGAACTGTTGGAACGAGTCCAGAGGCTACAAAGATGAGCAGAGGTTTGGAGCTCCTCTCCTGTAGAGACAGGTTGAGGAGCTGGGATTGTGTCTGGAGACCAGGAGACTCTGGGGAAACCTAGTAACACTTTCCAGTATGTAAAATGAGCTTAGAGGAAAGATGGAGAGGGACATTTTGCAAGGGCATGTAGAGAAAGAACAAGAGAAAAGGCTTCAAACTGGCAGAGGGAAGGTTTAGATTAGATGTTAGGAAGAAATTCTTTATTGTGAGGGTGGTGAGGCACTGGAACAGGTTGCCCAGAGAAGTTGTGGATGCCCCAGCCCTGGCAGTGTTCAAGCCCAGGTTGGATGGAGCTTGGAAGACAATCTTTAAGGTCTCTTCCATCCTATTATATGATTTCATTAATTCTCAGTTCCAAGTGATTTCTTTTGTAGAAACCCCCTCTTATATAATGTACCCACAACCCTCAAGGATTAAATAAATGAATAAATAAATGTTTGTACACGCTCAGTACCGAGCCTGTATCAGCCTTATTCTGCCTTATTCTCCCCAGTCCCCATTTCCCAATTGGTGACATATTACTTCTCCCCATTGAGTAAACTAATTAATCATGTTGAAAAACATAAATAGTGATTGGTATTGCAACATGTGACAGTTGAATAATAATTGTGGACTTACCACAGGGTTTGGATAGGCTGTGAAGCATACACAGGCTGATAAAATAAAAATAAATAAGCGATGCAATACAGAATATTTACTGAGAACAGAGGGGCAGCCTCAGATGCTTAAATTCTAATAGCTGCTTAAATGTGGGCTTGCATAAGTAGAGGTCTGGTACCATGCATAAGTACTTTTGGAGACTTGGTCCACTGATTCTCAATCTCTTCCAAGCATGAAACCACAGGACAGAAAATTGTATTCTCTCTCCCACTTACATCCAAAATAAGTCAATTCAGAATGTTAGATAATAAATATCACTTGTGACATCATCCTAAAGGGTAAGAAGCGATTTATATTTATATGAATAGACATGGAAGACAAATATGACCTATGGGAATATGTTAAATGTCTTTATGTGAAAACCAGAACTCTAATATTAACAGAAAAATTGTCTCTCTGAAAGATATCTTCTTGCATCCCAACCAATATCAATATACACATCTGCTAACATTTGTGTTGAGTAACTAGATTCACACACCTGATCCAATCTTTCAAAAGGGGAAATGCCTCGGTTTCATCAATGATATACAAATACTTGACAGAAAAAGAATTACATTTAAGATTATAGATCTACTAAACTGGTTTGGAAGGCAGCAATATAAAAATTCAATTTCTAAAATTCTCCATAGTTTTGAAACAAAGAAATATCGTTGTTACCCATTTGAATAGACTTTGCAGCTTTATTCACGTTGGCAGGGAAATGGATTCGGACTATGGCGTATGCCTGGTAAGCAAACATCTCTGAGGAAAGAAAGCAGGTCCCTGGTGCACAAAGTAGATTTGGGAACTGTTTAACTACGTTTCTTCTCAATATTCATTACAAAGCAAAGCACCCAGGGCATCTATTTGACTTCACATTGTTTATTGCAATTTCCTCTCCTGAGAGCTTTAGACCTTGACAACTGAAGTCACAGCCCCAGCCCTCAAACCAAAGTCCCTCACAAAAGAGCAGTGTCCACATTCAGTGGGACTGTGGGATCCCAGTGAGTCTCACAATACTCAGTCCTGAAATGCTTCTGGGTTTTGGTCTTGACACAGCAGTGACACCAGCACAGCACACAGAAATCTCTTTGATAGAGACTGACTTTTCGGTGAGTTTAATAAAGAAAGAGTTCTGCTCATCCCAAACTATATCATGTGATGTTATTGACTTTCATGACACTGTATATGGGATTGACACAGAATAATTTTGGTAATTCTAAATTTTGTACTTTCATCAAAAGAGTATTCACTTGCATTTCTTTTCTCTATTTTGTTGTGTTTTCTTAATGAGTTTGACCTTAATTATCAGAATAAAGCTCTGGTAATTGGGAGACCTCTCTGATGAATAATAATTCTCCTAAATTCAAAGCCCTCTTAATGAAAGGCATGGTAGCTAGTCAGTATTGTAACTCAACAGAAACAAATCAAAACACTACTGGAACTCTTTTTTTCCTGTAAATTCTTCATCTCACTCAGGAAGGATTTACTGTATTGTCAGTGAATGAATAACTTCACTTTCCACCAGGCAATGTTGGGCAACTGTTCATTTCCAATAATTAAGTAATTTCATAACTAGAAAACAAACAAGTGCAGAGGGTTTTGTAATTGCTCTTTTCCCCCCAATAAGCAGAGAGCAAGAAAAAGGAATAGTAAGAGAATAAAAAAAGAGTAAAAAATTGTATACACAGATACTGTAAGATTAATATGCACCAAAAAATTAAATATTTCCAACAAGAAGCAGAACTTCTCATCACACCAGCATAAGCAGCTGGAAAAAGGCCAACACAGGAATCTCAAAAAGGGTGGAAAGTATAGGTTTCAGTGATCTAAAAACTTTTCTAAGGGAGGAAAGAAAATTAAAATAGTAAGAGAAAAGCTCTGCCCATAAGTTCTGTACTTTGACCTTGACTTTTCTTGCCCATGAATTTACATTGTGTTTTTGACTTTTCTGATAGTAAACTGATGTCTTATGATGTCATCGTAATATCTGATGAAATTTTATTTTCCTGCACATTCCTGAAAATATCCCTGGATTTTCTGCAGTCACAGATATGAATGGTCACTGAATTAATTCTCCTGATGCCCTCTGACTATTCTTTAAATTGCTTTTTGGAGAGTGTATTCAGATTGGGGGCTTCTAAGCTATTAATGGTTTCATGGAGCAGCTGGGATGGCTCATTTTGTGTTTCTTCAGCCACTCAGGCTAGACAAAATGGGGAAGGCAGCCCCATACAGCCTTTTAGTGGCAAAGCATTTCCACAGAGAAAAGACAGAGGAAACACGGGAAGAACTGGGCAGGATATGCTCCTAAAACTCTAACTCTATTAAGATTCAGGATTCTGTAACTCATTCCTCTATAGACACAACAAAATTCAGGAAAAATCCTAGTTTTTTGGAAACAAATACAGCTGTACAGCCATGGAATTCCACCACTAAGTATTCACGAAGGATTTAGCATATACCTAAATACTGTTGCTGAATATTTAATAGATTTCCACTATTTCCCTTCCATTCTGCTCTATCCCAAATAAAATACTACATTCAGCGTAGCTTTATTTCACATAATATCATAAAAACACTCTAGTTTAAGGACACAAGCACAAAATCTACTTACTTTCTTGCAGAATTTAAATTTGTCATTCCGCAACTTAAATTCAAGCAGGGACATATCTTCAGGCAGATATGAAGGCATCAACAGTGAAACAACACAGTTTTTGAATCATAAATGGAATCTTTTGATTGTTGGCATTACAAAGACTTTGGCACAAAAGCACTATATTTTGTATTCAAAAAGCAGTAATTAATTTCACACAAAGCCAACAGCTCACTAGTGATACAGTTCTCTCTAAATTTTCTTCAAAATCTTCATGGTAAGAAAATAAGCTGGCTTCATTCAGTAGCTGCAAACATTTCTACACAACTACACAGTGTTAGTCAAACTGACAACAACTGACACAAGCATGGCCAGCAATTTGTGACACCTGCTATTCACAGAAGAGAAAAAACCCTAAGCAACACACACCACTGATCATGTCTGCCTGGGATGCTTGATTTCCAAACATGTCTAAGCACTAAGGTAAAAGAATCTCCTGAGAGAGAGAGAAAAAATGATGAAATAAAGCCCTCAAGTTTGCATATTTGTTGTGAATATATATTAAATAGCATTAGCAGAAAGAAATAAATTGATTCTTGTTGAAATTTTACCAGCCAACCATTCTGCTAAGGATTTTCTCTCCTGCATTGCATTTTTTATGTGCTGTACAAAGAGCAAAGTTTGGCATGGCAAAGGTACCCTTGTGATCTACACATATAGAAGAAGTTACAGGAAAAATATTGACTTCAAAAGAATTGGCTGCAGCAGAATACTAGTGAATTCACTGCCAAGATAACGTCAAACCTAACTTGTATTAAAAGTGCCTACAGAATTTGGTCTAAATTTCAGACATGTAAGTTCATTAGAAATGATTTATAATGCTTTCCTCATACCTTGTCAGTTCAATTAATTCCTTGGCTGAAAAATGGAGAACACCAGACTGGAACTTTTTAAATTTTTTAAGATATTAAGTAATGTGACAGGTCACAAACTTGAGTTGACTTATGAGACATTCCTTCATCCCACCATTAGACCACCCTTCTGGCTATGTANATACATATACTATTTATGAAATTATTCCTGTAGATCAAATCAATGTACAACTCTGAAATGTTCCTGCAAGAATGTGTTAGCTTTCTTCCATTTCTTTAGCTGAGGCTTAAGACTAAATACCAAAGCTACTGAGGATCTGAAAGACTGACTTGGATTATCATTTGGAATTTCATTACTAAAAATATTGCAACTGGCACTGACTGACATGAAGAACAGGCTTTCTCCATATGATTGCTCTTTTGGGTTTACTACCTATTTACAAATATTTTCTGTGTAAAATAAGATTAATCGTTAACTCATCATCAAAAACCAAAGGGTAAGGGTCAAAAGATGTGCCTAGTTGGTTTTTTCCTGAGCTTTTTATTATGTCCAGAATAGAACACATGGACAATGTTTAGCAAGATGCAAGTTCTGGTAAACTGCTTCCCTTCAGCTGTCTGGGATGCCAATATTCCATGAATTCGGCACATTACATTTGAGCCTGCTCTAAAAGTGAAATGGGAGATCAAATGATAATCATCAGTTCCAACTCCCAAATTCATATGGGATTTTTTAAGTAGAGCTTTCATTCTAGGGCTAACCTCAGAGCTACACATCAAATTCAGTCTTTAGCTTGATCCAAGTATCCACAGCACATGTCCACATTCAGCTCATACCCACTGCAGCTCTGTCCCAGCTGGCCAATATGCAAAGGATTCCTTGTATTTTCCCAAGACTAGTGGCATCAGCTGTATCACTCAGTCAGCTACTACAAATCTTGCTTCATCTTCTTCCCTACAATTCCAATTTTCCCCATCAATTCAGTTAATTACTTCCACCTTAAAATATTCAAGAAACTCTGTTTCTCCAAGCTGAATTTTAGCTTTTCACTGAGAATTATGATCTTTTTTGCAGAACTGGATATTAGCACAAGCATCCCTTTGGGAGGATGCTGCACTAGGGCTGGACACAAGTACATGGCAGTAAGACATCCATTCCCTCTCTGGGTATGGAATAGTGTTTCTTGCTAAGGATAACCCATGGGGCTTTGGTGGATTGGACCTGTAGAAGAATACTCTAAAAGTTTTGGAGAATGACCACAAGTTCCCAGTGTCTGCAGTGGATTGAGAAATTTTCTGCAATCAAAGGATCCCTTTGCATGAGGAGTATTTGCATGAGGAGCCTGTCCCTGCTTCTTAGTGACAGAATTACAGATAAGAACAATCGTGCCATCCATCTTCATTTACAATAATTTGTTTTATATTTTCATCTTTAACTCACTAAGCTCAGATTTCTACAGCTCCGTAGATCCTTGTTTAAGCAGACAATTCTTTGCATGGCTTTCTGCTGGATAAATTTCTTCTCACAATTCAGTGATGCACACCCACAGCACTGCCAATTACTGTCCTCACTGAGCTCTCAAGGAAACCCAGCACCAAACCTTTCATCATTTGGTGGGTTATCAAAACTACTTGCAACATAACATTTCTGCTGAGGTGCTGGAAGATACAGTGGGGACACAGTTATGTACAGACTCACTAGATGGTGTGTGCTGCAATCTAATCCATTTCCCAGCCCTGAGAACACTGGCCTGCATCACCCCAACAACATTAACTGTTACATTTTAAAAAGCCTTCCAACTCCATATAGAGGTTTTCAGACTTGGACAAGGGACATTCTGGGGCACTCAGTGAATGCAGACCCATATTAACCTTGCAATGCTGTTGAAGTGATACCTTAGGTTGCTTTTAGCAATCAATTAGGTGGCTTTTATTTAAAAAGTAAATGTGTTTGTTCCATCGTAAAGCCATAGTCTTCAGTTTTGTATTATGCTTAGGAATAGAAATATTTGCAGGCTTTTTTTGCTCCTGTTAAAAGTCAAGGCATCAACAACATTCGAAACAGCAAAAATGCTATGACAAAAATGTCTGAAGTCTTTGAAACAGATCAAAAGTACAGTGATTTGTTTGATCTAATTTGCTTTAAAAGTGAATATTGAAATATTTAACATGCTTAGCTCTCACATAAGAAAATTACTGTGCTGTTTCACTCTTTCCTCTCTCTTTAGATTTTTTTTCCTGCAAAAACATTACTTCTAGATCTAAATATGGTAATCAACAGGAAGAAACAAAATTAGAATTGTGCAGCTATATTCCGTTCCACAGTAGCTGAATTCACTTAACCTCATGATCAAGATGAACAGTACACCTCATTATTTGCTCTCATGTTTGTAGGAAATTAATATTCTATCTAGGTGCACTCAGTGTGTGACTAAATTCACAAATGATGTTATCAACAATAAAATAAATAAATCATGTTTCATAGTAAGACACCATGGCTATTTTTTAGATGAAAAATATCCTTGAAAACAGACATAAAACATAATCACACAGACCAAGAAAAGAATAAAAGAAAATCTCAGAAAGGTTTAAGCATTTGAGATAAAAGACATATAAAGCAAGTTTTCATGTGGGGGGGGGAAAAAACCCTACTTGAATAAGAATTGTGAGAAATATTGAACAGGTGCAATACTTTTGTGCTTCAGAGTCTCTTTTTTCCTTTCAGTGATCCCAGTGAAACCAGTAAGAATTTATACAAATACTGGAAGAGTGACAACAAAATATGCAATAAACAACAGGAGAAACCCAAAGGTTGCAAGTACACTCAGTATGTGATGAGGTATTTCATTAAAGACTGTAATTTCTACTGGTATTTCATAAAAGTCTGTCAACAGTAAAGCAAGAATTACAGTGGAGAACACTGAATCAATTTTTCTTACCAATAGGTAAACATTTTCATAAACCACCAAACAAAACCTACCATTCATTTTTTTAATACTAGATATTGGAGCACTACTATACTACTATATTCGTTAAAAAACTTGGGCACAGTGCAAACCCCCTCAGTACTTGTATCTCAGCCATGGAATATGCAGTCACAGTGAGATTCCATTTTACTGCTAAAAATCTAGTTTATAAAATTCTTCTCAGTCACTACTGGGTTTGGCAGGGCTCCCTTTTAGGGCCAGAGCTCTTCAACATCTTCACAAAAAATTTGGAAGCTGAACTTGAAGGTACATATAACAAAAAATCAGCCCCACATCCCAGACACTGCCATGTTAAGGCACTATCACAATCTTTTATTGACCTTAACTGCCCTCCTCACATAAAACCCAAGTTCAACACAAGACCAACTTCTGCTCAGTGCATGTGCAATAGGTGAGATTTTTTTTTTTTTTACAGATGTCAAAAAAGTCCCTCGGTTCTCTTAGGACTGGGACCAGAAGCAAAGTCATTTCCACACTGATGAGAGTCAAGGACTGGGCTGGCCCACTGAAATCAGCACTTCAGAGGAAAGGACAAGTGTTTCAGAGACTGGCAAAGGTATGGAAAAATATTATCTTCCTTCCTACCCTTCTGAAATAATTTTTCTGGCATTATTCTCAATTATCCAAGTGGGAATTGCTAGACAGCTTGCTGGGAAGCTGAGAACCCACAGCCTGGACAGTGCCCAGAACCTAAGCTGGTGCCCTGCCTGTTCCCTGTTCAGGAAGAGTCTGGCCTTAGGGCAGAGCAGCATTCCAACACCAAATGTTTTCCTTTGTTTGAATAAAGCTTTAGAAATTAATTCAAAATGCAAATATCTGGGGATTACTTGAAACATCCTGTCTCTCGGGGTACTTCATTTTATACGCTTTGGGACTAGTTTTAAATATTTTAGAAAAACGTTCTAGCAATGGTGGGAAAAAATACAAAATCCAAGTTGAAGCTAAATCATCCTCAACAATCAGCCTTTTGAAACAGAAGTATGAATGAATCCCATAATCAACAGGCACTGGAGCAGGTATTTTTCTACAAGTCTCTGCCAGAAAGTTATGGAGAACAGGAGGACTCTACAGGACTAAAAAACTGAGAACAATGATGAAAGACAGGCTACACTCAGACTAAGTCATCAGCAATGCCTTTCAACTTGGCACAAGAAAAATTAGTGGAAGTTTCCTAATTGGCTAAACCACATCTGTCTAACATTTTGACAGAATTAAAAAGAAGTCTGTTGCTGCCAATGCAGCATGTTAATAGAGATCAGAAAACTTGCATGATTATAAGACCATCATTTTTTTGTATGTTTCCATGAGAAGTAGCATTTTCATAAGTCTAAAAATCTAAGATCTTGAATGACACAGCTCTTTCCTGAGTGAATTATAAACAATGGCTCTACTGATTTATTTAACCAGTATGCTCCTAGTGAGCTGGGATGACAGAATAGTACCCCACAGAGATAAACAAATATTCCTGCATGTGAGAAACAACAAAGACCCCCAAACAAAATAAACAAACAAGGAGGAAAAAAAAGAAAAAGTTCTTTCTGGCCCCTTATTTTCCCCTTCAAATGCATATTTACTCAATGCAATGCAACATCATATCAGAGCCAAGCTCAGCCAAACAAGTACATTTATACAGCACCATGCAGGGATGTTAGCTGAGGTCTCAGAGAGAATATAACCTCGTTAGAGCAACATTGTGCATGGGCTAATTAGGCCTGCCTCTCAAGCAAAGCTAATTATTCCCAGTACAGCACCATACTGATACTGCTCTGCTCCTTCTGGGTTCTGGAGCTCAATTTTTCAGCAGTATCTCAGGGATCTACACCCCACACTGAATTCAAAATTATAAACAAAATCATGAGAAATGGATGTATCCTTCTGAGATAGCAGCATGATGCACTGCACTGTCTCAATTCATCTATCAAGGACATCAAAATGAAGGATTAACATGCTTGTGCACCAACATCTCCACTTATGTAGGAAATTCCAGCAATAGACCAACAACTGTAAGTTGGGAACAAATATTCCCAAACCGGAATCCAGAGTGGATACAACCATCTCATTAGGCACATGCCATGCTCAGCAGGCCCTAAGAAACAAAAATTGGTAAGCAAGGCTAGAGAGAAGCTTCAAACTTCTGTTTTTCTTAAAAGACCAGCTTTGAGTAAAAGCTAGTGCAAAACAAAAGGTTTCTTATTCTGCTGGCAAGGCAGAATAAACTGCTCAAAACTCCAACAGTGCAAAGAGAGCTCCTGTGCTGTAGTGAAGCATTGAGCACAGTTAGCCTGAGGGACCTCAGGATGTCTCACCACAAATTTCAAGGTTTAGGAGAGTTTGTCTTTGCTGCTTCAGATGCTAAAGCTGAGAGCAAATCTCTGTCAGCATGAGACCTCACAGAGCCCAGACTAAAATACAACAAGAGAGCTGGGAGCAGAGCCAGCTGCCCTGGAAACATGCCAGGTCCCAAGTCCGGATGCAGTTGCAGATGGGACTTTGTGCATCAGGTGGATTCAACAGAGAACAGAGTGATCTGCACCAAACAGGGAAGAGGGGACCATCTGACACACTGTATAACAAGAAATTCCAGGCTTTTACAGAAAATACACATAGAGGAGTCAGCACAATTTTTGTGCATAACTCGGAACTTTTGTATTTATTCAGCGGAGAAGTTTTCTTTGTACCTTAATTCAGCTATCTTCTTATGAAAAAAACTGCAAATCTTTGAAATCAAAAGGCAAGGTGAGGTTTGTCACATCACCACAGAACTGCACACATGTTGCTCTCACACATTTCTGAGAAGCAGGAACAAGAATGAAGACTTAAACTCCTCCAGGATTTGAGCTCTGCATTGCTGACACACACTTCTGTGATAAGACTGAATTGCCAAGAGCTTTCTATTAAAGACAGTGGTTTTGTTCAGTTCTTGTTGTGATGCCAGGTAGCAGCAAATCTAGTGTTCAAAAGAAACTCTAATAGGAAACGTGAAATAATAGAAGTATGATGCCAGTATCAAGATTTGAAAGTACAAGTAATATCTTCTAATGAAAATGAAAAAATAAAAGAAAAATAAAAAGAAATAGAGCTGAAAATCCAGCTTGGTCTCCGGCATTACAATAGGATTAAACAATCGGTTTTGATGAAGGGAGCACAGGGACAAGGCAGAAAGGCACCATCAATTTAAAGTCAATTTACCTCTGTGGTTATTGGGCTGTAAATGAACACCTCTAATAGCATAAGCAAAGAATTCATTTGGGGTTTTTACTTAATACCTGCCTTTTATAAAAGATAGTAGGCAGAAATTCTAAATCTTGGCCAACATGTATTAAAATAAGTCACAGAATATCAGGATTAATTTGGTCCCATCCCCTCCTTCTATTCAACCTGTACACTGGAAATCTTTTTATATCTTTTTGTTTTTCTTTTACCTGTGAATGGAAGACAATGCATCACATTGCCTACATCTCTCATGGCACAGTTTAGCCCCCCAGCAATGCCCAACACAGCATTCCAACTCCAGCAGAAGAGTGGCATATGCCATTAAGACCAGTAGGGGTTGGGCTATTGCAAATTAACACAAACAGAGGCATGAAATACAGAGAAAGCATAAAACCTTAGACATAAAGAAATCATTGATTTACGGAGCAGAAAGAGGAGAAAACTTGTTTAAAAAATTACATCATAAAGAACATTTTAAAATCCCAGCCTATAGGAAGGTAAATATTGATAACAACAGAATATTTAATTTCTAAGATGCACATCCATTTTCTACCACATTTTCAGCAATGTTGGTATCTATTCTGTATCAGTTAACAAAATGCAAGGGTTTAGTAACTCAAAGCTTATCCCATCCAACCTCTGCACTTATATTCTGTTTAACATGCTAGTGCCTGATTGTTCCTGATAGAAAGATATCCTATAGCTTGTGAGAGCTGGTGATGTGCCAAGTACTCAGTGACACAGTGACAAATTGCCTTCTCTATTCCTGACAAAATACTCCCTCTGCTGTACAATGCACACTGTTACATAAAGCCCAATGCACAGCTATGCATATTTAAACTATGAGCAGGTCATGGGTATAGATAGGACTCATAAACCAGAGAAACAATTTACTCTTCCAGAATGGTCCTGCTGAAAATAGAAATAACATTTGTATCCACAAAAATGGAAATTTATTTGTAGCTTAGCAAACAGACAGGATGAATTAATCTACTACAGTACAAACTGGGTGCCTGGGCCTTAAAGACTATAACATGCCTAAGTTACTTAATTTTTTTGTCAATGCCAGAAAATTAAAGGCCAGATGTCCTGTTAAGACATACATAAGTCAAAATAGAAATATTTAATATAAGGAATTCAGAATGAAGGAATTAATTCAGCCACAGTTTTGTTTTGCTTTTCTTGTATTTTACTGCTTATATATCCAGAATTTGCCTTGATTCGAACCTGCTGTGTCTACAGTTTCATAGTGCTTCTATATGAAAGAGTAAGGTGGCCAACAAGACTGGAAAGCTCAACAATACTTATGGGCTGGAACAAACCTTTTGAGATAAATTTTCAATTCAGAAATGATGTGGCATAAGAAAACTTGAAAAACCCAATTGTTTCAGGACACCTCACCTGGAACAAACACAATCAGCTGTGTCAAGGGCACCAAATGAAGATTTGTTTGTGTCATGTAAAGACCAGCCTACAGAGCTCCTGGAGAGGTATCCACATGCCATCCATGCCATGGAGGCTCTGGGCCAAAAAGCATGGAATGACATCCTCAAGTTTATATCACAAATCTGTTTTAATATTTAACAGATATAATCTCTCCTCTTCCTCAAGAGCTGAACACTTCTAGGAGAGCACCACAGTACATACATTGGCACAGAGTAAATCATCATTACCCACAAACAGAGGTATAATTTTAAGCTTTCAAATAAATTAAAATTAGTTTTTAAGGGTAGAGATGAGTGTTTTTTTGCATTCAGAAAGTCCACTCATTTCTTTTAATTTATAATAGTAGTGCCTGACACAAACACTCTCTCTCTGCTCCAGGCTCTTCCACTCATACAATTTCAACTTCTAGAAAGGTATTTAAGAAAACAGTAATTGGGGAACAAAATCATCTACATCTCATGTTTTCATTATGTATGTTTTGGGCTTATTCCACAGAGGTATTAAGAAATTTAAGTTCTGAGGTCTATCTTAAGGCATATTGTCATTAAAAATTCAAATTTTTATCTGTCATGAAGACAACTTAAAGAAATTAACCATTCCAGAGTAGAAAGATTAATACACTGCAATAAAAAGAATGTTGGCTTATCTGGGAATATAAAACCAAAGAGAATTTCTTTCCAGAAATTCCATTAAAAGGATTCTTTTTGAAGTAAAAGCTAAAGAAAAAATACTTTCAAGTGTATTAAGTAGAATTCAACTGCATGACTTTTTTTCTTTTTTGACTTTAACATTAATAGTTAATATAACTCCTTTTTATTTCAGAAATGCATCAAGTATATGGAATTATCCAAAGAGCTGTAGTCAGAAGAAATTCACATTTTCCTCTCAGGAAGCACAATAAACATCATCATTTTCTCACAAAAAAAGAAACAATTGCAGCTAGCTGCACTGTGCTAAATTGCATATACAAGGGGGGAAAAATCTATGTGGTTGATACCAGAAGTTTGAGTACTTGTGTCATACACCAGGAAGAACAACTCCATTCAAAAGAAGGGCCAGGGTGTGATTCATTACAGAAGCACTTTATAGTCAGAGTTTAAGCAGACCAGGCCAGGCCCTTTGCAGTGTATCAGGATTGCCACGGGATGGCAGAAAGAACACCTGATAATTCTCTGCTTTTGTGAATTCCCAAGATGCTGCTGATAACCTACAACCAGCCGAATCCTCTGTTGCACTGCAGAACAAGCACCCACTAGCAAAAATTATAAATGGTTTTAGTAAAAATTAAAAATTGTAAAAATTATGAGTGGTTTTAGTGCTACTCATTTCCAGAGCTACAAAAAGCCTAGTTGCAGTTTATAGCTTGTTAGCAAAGAGGAATCAGCTGAAATTTCAATTATCAGTTGGTGTCAAGTGGGACTTCCACTTGTGCCAGTCTTGCAGCAAAATTATCCTGTGAGGCACCTCTGAGCACAGTCCCACAGATGGAAAAACTCTGTCAGGTAACTCTTTAGGCCTCCTGTTCAAGGGATGTGTTGTGTGTACACAACACCAAGGAAAAGCAGGATGCTATGGAGAACAAACCACCAGCACGTTCACATCCAGTGTTTCTTGCCCTCAGGCAGAAATTCATCTGAGGAGGTATTTTACTTTTTCAAGCAGTGTACTACCACTAACAGGTATTTAAGAGATGTAGAGCAATTTGGAGACAGTGACTTGACAAGAGCCTGAACTTGGGGGGCATGTGCCCTAAAAGAAGAGCTGGCTTGCATGGGACATCATTGCTCCCACAATTTGTATGTTCTCCCCGTGCTCACAAAACTAGCAACAGCCTCATGATGAGCAGAAGTGGCTCTGTACCCTGCTCTTCCTTACAGCACTGGGATAGGGAGCCTCCAGGATGCTGCAATGTGTCTCCATCCACAGCAATCTGATGCTCTATGAGGGAAAGTTTGAGGGAAAAAAACAAAATAAAACAAAACAAACAAACTGTGGGGAAACTTCTAAAGTTCAGAAAAAGGAACCACAACTCTGTTTTTTTAAGCAGGGATTATTGGATCTTTCCAGTGTAGCAAGACAAGGAGAGAAAAATTTCATCGCAGACCCCCGTGGGAGATTTTAGAGAGATTTTTTTTCCCCCTTGGAAAGGAATATTACAAGATTTCATCTCAGTGTTTTTGATCCTCACTGAAATTATGAAGGGATTTGTTTTTTTAGGATGGATAAAGTTTGTTGTAACAACAGTTGAGACTCACTTCTTTCTTGCTGCATCAAGTAATAGCCTGAATTTAATTTCATTTCTATCTTCTCCCTTTGTACTCTACCTACAAAATCGAAGACTTTTCACATTTGAATTGCTGTATCTCCTTCCTTCTGAAGAAAAAGACAAGGAAGAAACTGATATTGCAGACAAGATCTCTGTTTTGGCTGAGAAGAAAACTGCTGCTTGCTGAAAGAAAGAAATTATATTAGTTTCAGAATACTGATAAGAACAAAGAATAGCTTTTTCCTAGGTTTTGGACAAGGATTCAGCAATTTCAGTCCAATGAACAATTCTTACATTTTAGCTAATCCAAAGGAATCAAACTGCTTCTACTACAGAACTTGAGAAAAATGTTAATCATAGCCCTAGTTTGGTCCTTCCTGCAGTATTTAGAGTGTAATGTATTTCCAGTTGTTTGGCAACAGACTTGCTAGATATGTTCAGCTGGTTCAAAAAATCTTTTTCCCCAGCAGAAAATCCATTTCTGGATTTAAGCAAAGGGAATTAATGAAAGCCTCTAGAGCAGACTCTACTTTCTTCCTCTTGCTGCTTCCTTGGAAAGTACTGCACTCTAGGCTCTGCTTTAATAAGGCACTGACTTAACCAATGTGAAACAACCCAACAGCAGTCTGAAATTAATTCCAGTGTCATCCATCCCCTCCCCTGACATCTGAAGATGACAGCTCATGGCAGGTTCTCCTTTAGCAATGTTATTTAAGAGTGATACATGATTGCAATTTCCTTCCATTTTCTTGGACTGCCAGCATAACAGTAAGCCTGGGGACTTTTTGGGTTTGCTGATAGTTTTTATGATGACAGATATACACCTTTAACACTTATGGTAATATTGGACAGTGTGGTAGGAAAGTACTCGATTCTGACCTGTTCAGCAATTCTGTCTAGAGCTGTGTCTTCATTTTAGGCTTCACCACGGGCAAAGCTACTGATTTTTTCATCATTGCAAGCCCTAGTTTTGTTATCTAATTAGGCTTGAGATTTGCTATGTTTGGTTAAACAAACACATCCTGGATTCCAGCTGGCCCTTTGGGATCTGCAGCTACACAGTGACATGCAGACCTTTGAAAGTACAGCCATTGCTAGAGCATGTGGGATATTAATTTCTCCCTCTTTTCTTTTTTTTCTTTTTTTTTTTTTTTTTTTTTTTCTTCACTAAAAGAGAGTGCATTTCAATTGACATTTTCAAAGAATTCTTTTCTGATTTGCTAGATCAGGGAAGTACAGAAATGGGCACTATGAATTGCTTTTTCCTTCTTTCCGTCAGCGAACCTTTGAAATTGCACGGATTGCCCTAAAAGCAGCAGTAGAGTCTATACACTAGCTCTGGAAACAGTATCTTTGCTAACTGCTTTTTAACCATGTTTAATTCATAATTCAGTGAGGGTTTGGATTTGCATTTGAGCAGTCTCACATGCTTCCTAATGGTTTTACAATCAAAATGTCTTGCTTTTCTGTTACCTGCTATTGATTGCTTCAAGGGGGTTTAATTTATTTAGTGACTATGAAGAGAACCCACAACATTAAATAAGTTTTCATGTTCAGCCCCACATAAATTTCTGCTAAAAATAAACATGAAAGGAAAAGCATAGCAACAGTACATCATACACTGGAGCAGCTCTGTTAAAATAATAACTGTATCGTGAGCATGGATGAATCAAGAACAATTGTAACACCTCTCCACTGAGCATGTCACATACACTTTATTTTTCGCCTCATACATGAATCAAGAATAATTCAGTCCTTACATCCTGACAGGAGGGGAAAAATATCACTCTGAAGTGAATTTCCAAGTATCACTTTGAGTTTCATTTCAGAAAGATAGGTGGTAGATATTTCAGCAAGGCTCTGCTTAACTCACTCTGTCAAGAGACTGGGACTGTTGTAAAGAAGCACAAGGCAAATCAAATCTAATGTCTGAAAAATACCCAAAACCTTCCTGTTCCCATCAACTCTCAAAAGTCTTGCTCCAGCTTTTCACCTGTATGAGACATTGGAAAATTTTCTAAGCATTTTCTGTGATGTTAGCACTTTTCAGGATGTAACTCACTTCATGCTATAAATTAAAGATAATGCTCAGCACCTTTACCACCAAAAGGTAATAGAAACAAATCTGCTGGATTCTTATATTTCAGGCCTCATTATGGGTCCCCCCTGACCCTCAAAGCTCTGGAATATCCCAATTTAACCATCTACCAGTAAACATGAGATAAACTTTGTATTTGCTCATTCAACTTTTCTCACAAGAAAATATCCCAGGAGACAAAGTAAGCCTAAAGCTAGAAGCATGTCTAGAACAATAAAATAGAAGAAAATAGACCCATTTTAAAGAAATTTGAATCTGCATTTGAATTTTCACTTTTCATTTTAAAATTTTGAAGATAATTTCATGAAGCAAGTTGGAAAGGGACTCCAAAACCACATTCTTAAATATTAAATTCTGCATACCTCTCACTTTGATTATCTCTAAATAAGAGGTTTATGTAAGAAAAATACTGGTAGTGATCTCACATAAATCTACAAGAAAATGATCTTTCAGTATTAAATACAATAGTCTGCTGCAAAGTTCTTCACTTCAGTTGTCTTTTCAATGACCAGCAATGGGTTTCAGAATAAACATCATTCAAAGATTACTGGCATCACATTGTTTTAAGCAAACCAATTACTATATATGAGTTTATCTGATATCTACTCATTACAGTAAATACTACTGCCTTTATCCTGTGCTGACAATTTAATTTTCATAACTACAGTATGAAACAATACAATACCCATTTTCATAACTACAGTGGTTGAGAAAGAAATCATGGTAATGGAAATTTTGATTTCAGAACACAAGATGGCAGCCTCCAAAAGGGAATAGGAAGTCATCCCAAATCACTTCCAATAATTATGGACCACAGTGACTGTAAGGGTCCCAGATTTATCATCCCCTTCATATGCATTCATCACTGAAATCATTATTTAAAACCAGAAAGTAAATATGAAGCTAATATACATTCATTAAGAGTAATGCATATTAAAAGTAGCTCATGGGAAATATTTTGCACATTCCAATCTATGACTTCTCAAAAGGCTTTGCATCCAAAGGCATAAAATGCATAATCCATAAGCAAAACTGATAGGTAAAATTTGCTAATACACACATGTAGGATCATCCAAGAATGATATCCAGATTTGCCATGTAAAAATATAAATGCTTCTTCCCATAACCACTCCAATTTTATTAATGTGTGACTATATCATGATTTACAGGGAAGGAGATAAAAGCCAGATTTCACTTACAGTTATAAAGCTGGATAAAACTAATCCCCAATAAACTTCATTGACATTGCTGATTAGCTGAGACCATGCTAAGTATGCTATAAACTAGCACAGTTTACTTTCCTCCTTAAACAACATGCAAAATATTTGCATGCACTCCATGGATGCAAATATTGCTGTAACTTCTACCTACCAAAGTCAGAGAAGTTTTTTCAGACCCTCATGTACCAGAGAAGAAGATTAAATTACAGGTTTATAAGGAAACCTGGAGGAAACAGAACCTAAAAGCTTATTTTTTACTTTATTTAACCTCCAATCAGCTTATTTGCACACTTCTGGCTCAGTCATAATATATATATGATCCCACAACAAAGTACAAGTAACTATTATTGCTGCTCCATTTGAATTCATATCACAGTAACAATAATGATTTAATTATATCCTAATAAGACAAAATATCTTTAAAATACATGTATGACTAAGTAATAGCAAAATTTTATTATAAAATCTACTCAGCTTTTTCTCATCTTCTAAAGCAATGCATATTCCGAAACTAATAAACCTACACAGCACAAAATTAATTACTCTAATGGGTAATTAAGAAAGAATAGACACTTCCCACATCAAAGACAAGTGACACTTTCCCATTCTTTTGAAACCAAAGATTTTACTCTCTCCTTTCTTTCCAGACACAAAGTCCTTTCCTTCAAAATTAACCATTAATCCTCATCCAAAGGCACTTATTGCCATCCACTGCCTGAAGGAGAAACCTAGAATTGTTTAGGCTAAATACCTAAACTTGAGTTGCCAAAACTATATGAAATTAATCCCATATTCTAAGCTGAAGCATCCAACTGGATAGGTCCTGTGGTGACAATACAAAATGCCAATGTCAGTGACTAGAAAATGAGATTTGCTGTACTTTAGACATTAGTTTAGAATACACAAGGAAGAAATTAGAACAACAACAGGAACCCTACAAGAACCACTTTAGCTGGAAGACTTCTATACTTCCCCCACAAGCCATGTGACACCTCAGATGAATTGCAATGTAAAAGACCAAAGCAACAGAAAACTTTCTCTTGAAGTTTAAAGAGCATTTAAAGCTCGAGGCTGGGACACCAGAGGAGTGTGTAGGCAGGCAAACCCTTTGCAAGAGCAAGGCCTGTGAGATGCTGCAGTGAGGCTCATCACTACTGTGACAGATGGCAGAGCACAGAGCACACTCGTGTTCTGGCACGCTGCAGGCACTGCCTATCATTTGGTTGCACCTGTGTCTTTCTCTACTCAAAGATTAAAGTCCTGGGAAGCTGAACATATTTTGCTTCCATTTTTTGTCTCTTCCACACAGTTCCTCTGGCTCTCGATTCTCCGAGGTCTCCACCCAGGCCAGCTGGCATCTCAAGAAAAATAGGATGTACATTCTGAGAGTGAGAGTAGACAGCCCATCACCCACCTCCAGGCAGATGCAAAAATCCCTAATCCATTCCTATAGGCTATGCCTCACCAGGAATCCATTTACATATTCATTGTCTCAAGCTCTGGATATTTATCCTGATGCCTCATCTTGATATCCCATGATGTAGCTTAAACTACAAGATTTTGTCTTACTATAGGGAGACCCTTTTTCTTCCCTATCAGGCTTTTCTTTTTCATATCACTGATTCTTTCACTGGTATTTCTTCACATCATTTCTTCATTGCTGAAGCAGATCCCTTCCAGCACCAAAACAGCATTGCTCCAGAATAAGCCTCCCTAAAGTGCTGACTGAAGTGGAAGCATTATCACCCATACATTCACCATAAAATTCCCTGCTAAACATACCTTTGGGATCCTTAATATTTGTGCAAAAAGATGACAGGACTGACTCCAGCACAGTTGGCAATGCATTTTACATCCCAGAGTGTTTCTCCCTTCTTAGTTAAGTCTTGCCCCTTCCTTTGGGCTATTTTCCCAGATATTTTCTAAGTCATTTTGTATTTCAAGTGCCTCCTTTCACATTGGCAGGCCCACCTGTACATCACCAGCAGATTCCATAATCACATTCTGAAGTGTATCGTGCAAACCTTTACAGAATGCTGAAAAGCAACTGCAAGCAAGCAGAAGCTGCTGGTCAGTGAATGCCCCCAGGAAGACATTTGCTGAAGTCACAGCGTGGAAGGACTCAGTGCCAGCAAAACCTGGGGATGCTGCTGCCCACAGGGTCTCCAAAAGTAGCAGATCCCCTGCTGGAGTGGTTTTGCTGCACCAGGTTAATGATGCATGCACCAGGTTAAGGACTTTCACACAGACAGTATCTGTACAGCTTCCTTGCAGGGATCCAAGTAACAAAAACCTCAAATGCATGATTTAATCATAGGCTTAGACTGGTTGAAAAATAAAATTAGGTCATATGAAATCCTTTGTGGGTTTTTTTTGGACAAATCCATCTTATCTGTTTGTTACTATCCTATCTTTTTTCTTCTCTCTCTCTTTTTTTTTTTTTTTTTAAATCAGGTAGAGATTTCTAAGCAGACAGATGAAGTACACATACTTTAGTGTTTTCCCAGAAATTAAGGTTATTTTTTTCTGGAGCCTTTCTCTGACTTCTCAAGAATTGCTGCTCTAAGACAGTATTGAATAAATTTCACTGCAAAGCACCTGGAAATAAAATGAGGCAATCTCATATTATCTCACTTAAATAGTTTCTGGCTTTTGCTGCTACCAAGTTCCAGCAGTGCTGTTACTCCTCTGCTGCTTGTGTCAACTATGCAGAGCTAGTCTTTTTTGCAGACATTGTATTGAAGAACGGAGAGAAAACCATTTTTGTTTTCACAATAAACTTCCATTTTTATCTCTACACCAGGTAGCAAAACAACTTTGTGTTAATCCATGCAGCAATGTATGAAGAAAGAAGTAATAAATATTCTCATTTGATGTCTAATTTTTTTCTCAACTATTCACAATTTTATTGCATTGAAAGGTTTTATTTGTTTGTCTAGCTTTGCTTTTTATTCCTAATGAGAAAGAGTACCCTTAAATGGGTTGGAAAAAAAATTGATAGAAAAGCTCTGGATGATCTGCCAGAATCTCAGGTCCACAAATGATAAAGGTTAAAGTAAAATCAGACTGATGTACAAACCTGCACAAAGAAAACAGGCAGAAACAGGAGCTGAAGACAGTGTTGTGGGAAGCAGCTCAGCTCTGATTGTGGGAAACAATCAATAAGCCTGAGAAGGAGGAACACTGCTGAAAAATATAACAATAACAACAGCAACAAAGCACCTCAGGAACCAAGGAGTGCAGCAGTGACTGTCAATAACAACTTGGTTTTGAAAGCACCTCTGCACTTGCTCTGTTTTAGAGGATACTTTCAGCATTGATTAAAAAATGCTGACAATATGTAAGCACAATTAAAATAAAATATCTAAACAAACAAACCAGACTTCACCTCTTCTGCCTTCCTTTTCTACAAAATGGTCATATAATAGTTTATACACTTCAGGGTTTGGTAAGCATTTCAGTAACAGAAGATGGTGCTGGTAGAGCATTGCCACCTTAAGCTTTTCTGTCCAGGAAATTCCTTTGATTTAATACTAGGAAACATATTTCAGACAAAACCTAAGATTGGATGGGGTTTCCATAAGAAATTTCACATTTCAAACACAATCTTTGGCATAAAAACTTAGAAAAATGGGAGGAAGATGTACTTACAGTACTGTTTTATTTCACAAGACATATGTTTTTGCAGCAAATCTCTGCTTCACCCTCCCCAAACACTCTTTGGTTTCCACAGAGGAGTGCACACGTTCATCTTTTTCTTGGAAATAAGCACTAGTGGCTTTCAAGCCCTGGCATGGGACCAGAGGTCTTGCAAGGGAAAGCACCTCCTGAGATCTGTGCAAGCCTGGATGTCAGGTTTGCAAATCAAGTGTTTTGCTTGGTAGGTCTGCTCCAATTGCACCACATTATGTGCAAACATAAACACAGCCAGAATCTAGCTGAGAAACATTTTGTCTTCCTTCAAAATCTATAATCACATTTACACAGTCTCTTTCTCTTTCCTTTGCAAGAAAACATTCTGTCATACCAAATGTTCCCACACTATTGATATTTATTCGTTCTGTGAGTTTTGTTCTCTCCAGAATGGTAAAGTTCGGATCTCCTCATACCAAATGATTCCTGAATTCCATAGATTCATCTGTCTCCCCCTTGTGGGAGAAGGGCTGAGGTTACTCAGGAGAGTGCAGGCCAATATTTGAACCTAATGCCCCTTTTCACACCGTGTGGTTGGAGTGCAGTAATGCTGTTTGTTCACATTTCAGCACAGGAGCTCTCAGCAGTGTGAGCACCAAGCTGGAGCACACACAGCTCTGTCCCACACCAGGCCCCAGGCTAAGGTCAAGGCACAGGTAGGATAAATGGAAGAACAACACAGCACGCCTGTTACAAACACACTGTTGCCACAACAGTCACTGCAGCCTGCACAGACGTATCCTCAGGGGTTGTGGCACGGACCAGATGGCTTTCCATTCACATTTCCTGCTGTTCTCATCACATGGCTATCCTTAAAAGGATTTATTGCCAAGTAACAAATGCACCTATTCTCCTGAATAAACTCCCAAACATGCTTTAATATTCCTGCCAAACACAGCCCTACATTACCAACGTTAGGCTTTGTTCTTTGCAAAGAAACAGAGAGCAAGAGGTGAAAGTGAGAATAACAAGGAAATAGATGCTAAGAGATTTCCTTCTGTCAGTGCAAACCGTGGATGACAACAGGGATGGAACTACTCTTGACCTACTTTTGTCAGAAAATAAGAATGGAATTCTGTCACGTACTTTTCTGTGCAGAGATGAGGTGCTGGAACAAACATGTAGGATGGGAAGCAATAAGGCATAAGCCTGGTAACATCATCATCAGAACCAGGATTCAAAATGACAATTATGCTTGAGGTGTCACAGGCAGGCGTGACAGGGTGAGAGAGACAGCAGGTGATATTTTGAGTTTGCTGAAATCGGTAGGATTTATGCATCAATCTGATTCATGGTGTTGTGCTTCAGCATTTCCACAGAGTAAATCTCACGGACTAAAACGTATTGTTTGCTATTTTTATGACAGATCACCAACACGACTTAGTATGGGAGACTGAAATACCTTGTATTATAAAGCTTCCATGCTAGTATTCAAAAACATCTCGCAAATAAATTGAGGTCAAGCCCCTACAAACCATAAAATTTTGTACATGCTAAAACCTGAATATCACAGCATCTCCTGTGTCATACCTACGCCTTGTAAAGTGAATTACAAATATTTTCAGAAATTACACATCTGCTCTAAAAATGTCAGATCTTGCTGACACTAGGAAAAACACAGGAAGAGTTATGGGAGCAATATGCCACAGATGAAAATTCTCCAATGAGTATGTTTTGATTAATGCTGCTGTTGCTGCATTCACTAATGAATGACAGGCAAGGTCACAAGTAATTTCAGTAGTCCTGTATACTACAACCTCTGTATAAAGCAAGCCCCATACCCTTCCAGGAGCTTTTCCCTGAGATTTTACTAAAATACTTCAGAAACCAGCAATATCTATAAAGCTGTGGCATTTAAGTCAGATATTTGGTTATATAAAGTCATAAGAAATCATACCTCATATTTTCATATGAAATATCAAGAAATCTTAAAAGTCTCAAAGTTATTAAACTCATTTTTCTTTCTACAGTACACTGTCTTATTTGAAAAATTTAGGGGCTAAAATTAAATGTTCAGCTTTAAACCAGTGAAGCAAAAGTCTGAGGACAGGGACTACCTGGAAAAGCCAGACCATTATGTTACTTTGCCTGCTGAGACAAGCTTAATTAAAATGTGTCTACAAAAACTCTACTACTCTTTATTTGAAAAGTAAATTATAAAACACCAGAAACCCATTAGTTACTTGTACCTTCCTGCCACTCAGACAAACCCCACTTAAACAAGACTTAACTCTGGAGAGAGTGAGATGAGCAGTAAGGAGTTTTTAGTTTTATCTGCATTTCACAAGGTTAAATCCCCATAAGGGAATACCAGGTTCATACTGTAGCTTTAGCAAGTCCACAACAGTATGGTTAACTATTTGAACTCTCTACACATTCTTCACTCTCATGCTAAAATTCACCTCAATTCATTAACAGCTGAGAATGATTTCTGTCACATCAGTTCTGAACCACTCCAGATTGTTTGTAACAGATTTTATTGCCAGCTGAAGAAGAGCTCTACCTCCAAACTGCCCTCTCCCAGCAGTCAGCATGAAACACACAATGAATAAATATTCTCTCTTCGGCCAAGAGTTTTATTTACCACTATTCTAAGCAGCTTAAGAATGCTAAAAGTTGTTTACTTTTTGGACATATTCAATGCCACCTGATTTTACTGGGATCTATATCAGCTGCAATTCCTGCTTTTAATCTCAACCACTCCTATTTGCATAGCTAAACAGAAACAGACTACTGCAGAGGAGGGAAGGAGGAAATAATGCATTTTATGCATTTAATACCTGGCCATCTGGTACCTCAGAAATGTGTTCAACTTCAAAACAGCAAGAAAATAAAATGAGGGAGCCAAAAGAGGCTTTGATGAAGCAAAGAATGCATTTATTTATATAAACGGCAATTGGCAGCTGATGCAGAGCATACATACATAAATCCAATTGCTAATGCACAGGGATTGTATGAATAGAAATGCCATAGGTAAGCAGTAGCATTGGAAATTAGAATGAAGTCTCTGCCCATGCCATCTCTATCTAAATGACTTCTTTTTCCCCAATTTCCTCTTCTGTGTGTCACTGGAAGAGGTGCAAGAGAACAGAATCCTTAAGATGCTTCCCTTCGCTAGTGAAGAAAATAAAAGAAATGCAGAAATGTCCAGCAGCTTCAGCATCCTCAGCATTTGGTGGATGTCTCAGGAGAAACAGAAAGAGTAGGTGAAATTTCTCATTAGCAAGACTACATGACTGAAGTACTGAAGGGAGTCATTCTACTTTGACCAAAAGCCCTATGTCAGGTACAGATAAATGGGTTTATCTGTAGAGAAAGTGGTGACTGCATCACAGAAAGAGCTCAGATAGGAGAAGGCTTTCAGTAAACTCCTGAACTTCTCTGAAGCTCTCTCTTTTTTGCCCCCTGAAGGATGCATGGGAAAAAAATATACCAAGCTGTGTTTGATATGAAGCCACAAATTTCATGATAGCTGCAAGGGAGCTACAACTATAAAATTTCCCTATATAAATGATTTTTAAATACAAATGGCTTTGAATTTGTTTCAGCTGTCATCTGCACTAGTCAACAACCAAAGTTCTGTGATT
>WEIU01022962.1:199838-268491 GCA_013389925.1 Aegithalos caudatus | reverse complement strand
AAATGGCAGAAAAAGAGTGGTGCTACTCTCCCTGGTTGGGGCAGGAATTATGAAATAGTACAGGGTGATTCTGGAGATAAAGATAAAATCTGTATAATGTAATCTAGATTAGTTAGATCTAGGTTTTAATAAAAAATACTATTTTTATGTGAGTTCACCCAAATTATGAAGCTGTTTAATACTTGAAATTTTTACCAGACACACCAAAATATTTTGCTGCTCTCAAACCCAAGTCCTGTAACATTTCAAGATGAGAATCTCAGTTTTTACTGTCAAATAAGTTTATACCTTACTCAGCTGTTCAGAAATTGTATGGAAAACAAAAATGCACAGAGGAAGGCAAAGCATGAGCATACAACCTTTTCTACCACAAAAATGTTATTAAAAAGACATTGCCTTACTGTTTAACTCTTTAAGTTCCTTGCAAATTATGAAACTTGACTAGATATAATGAAAATACTCAGTCTTCAAGTAACACCATTAGATTGCAAAGCACGTACTAACCTTTACCAATTCTGAGCAGAAAACAAAGCTAAATCAACATTCTCCTTGTAGTTTGTTTGCACTTTGTAGTCATACACAATTCTCCAGGCATATATTTCTATGTATGCATACAGTACTGAACAGCATTTTACAGATTTCTAATGCTTCATAATCAATTACATCAAAAAAAGGAAAAAGTCAAGAACGCTAAGTACAAAGTAAAAGAGAACGACCAAATGCTCACTGGAAGCAGAATGCAGCAGGACACTTTGGTCTGGTTATTTATATAAAAGCATGTGACAGCAATAGAAAAATACACTCAGCAGCTTGTTCTGGCAAAAATAAGGGCTTTTCAAGACCTGTCAAAGGAGGTATGGGTGCAAAAGATGGCAAAATGGCAAAGGTCCTGATTTCTTCCTAAGAGAAATCCAATGAAGACTGGAAACACTAATTTCACTGTGCCTAGAGATGTGGCAGGTAGATGAATCACAAAGTCTTCAAAATAAACCACTTTAGAAGCCAAGTTAGTAAGTAGGAATATAAAAATAGCAAGAATACAATGGCACAAAGTCAGAGAGATGAAAGTGTAGCATATAATATAAAGGAACAGATAAAAAAGATATGTCATAAAGACACAGAAATAGTATGAAAACAGTCGTGAAACAGATGGTTCAATCCTTCCCAGTTTCTCTTTCTATGGTTGCTAGATCACCTCAGAAGACAGTCCATATATAACAGTAGTGAAAAGTGACAAGGGGTAATGGTTCTAAACTACAAGAGGGTAGATTTAGATTAGGTGTAAGATAGAAATTTTTTTACAGTGAGTGTGGTGAAACACTGGCAGAGGTTGCCATTGGATGGAATGATCCTGGAAAAATGCAAGGTGACGTTGGATGGAGCTCTGAGCAATCTAATCTACTTGAAGATGTCCCTGCTCATTGCAGGGGTGTTTGGAAAATAAGTTTAAAGGTCTCTTCCAACCCAAACCATTACATGATGAAAATTACCCATATAGACTTTGAAAATATTTGTACAATTGTCTGGGTAGAAAAAAGGGGGAAAAAAAATAAAATCCTGCAGTTGGTTCACAAATAAGAGCCATCATAGCTATACCACAGGAAATATACATGGATTGTTTTTAAATGATTAGGCAGTGCATGGATTTCTCTGGGACCTTTTTTATAAAAATAAGTGCATTGAAAATAAGAATTGCACATTACTCAGGAAAATTACAAATAGATGACCATGAGAAAGCACTCAAACTGCTTCAGCTTCATTTTTCATTAGGAAGAGAACTGTGATCAGACAATTAATCACTATGCACTAGGAAAAAGAAGAAATTGAAAGCTAAAATGAAGTGAGCATTTAACATATTCTACATTTGCAAATCACAGGTCTGATGAAATTAATTTTTAGAAAGCACACTAAAGGAAATTCAGAGCACTTAATACTTAAGAGGACTTGTGGGAAAGAAATGTAGCTCAAGGAGGTTGGAAAATGCAAATCAAAATACTTCTCTTCAGAACAAGAGAAAATTGAAAGTTTTGGGGAATATAAACTACTCAGTTTAAGCTGAAGCCTCAAAAAAACACTGGAGCAAATAAAAAGCACCCAGAAGACAGGACAAGTTACATAAGTATTGTCAACATGAATTTTTAAATAACAGATTGCTGAATCAAGTTGATTTTCTCCATGACAGATAAGAGCCCTTGTGCAAAGGAACAAGTCAGTAGATGTCTTATTTTCACCTCAGCAAGGCTTTTGGTACCATCTCACATGACACTCTCATTAGCAAGTCTAAATGAAGCCTCTAAAATTGGTAAAACTATTTTGAAAAACATATTTAAACCTAGCAATGGATAAATGTCAAAACAGCATGGCAGAAAAATCAGTATCAAGGAAGATTGTGAGGCAGGTCTGCCCTGGGTCTAGTAGTACAAATTAATTTCATTAATCATTTAGATGATGGAACCTAGTGAATGCTTATCAAGTGTGATGTTTCTCTGCACACAACACGGCCTGCAGCTTCTTTCAAGCCCCTGGAAAACAAGATTTGGATCAAAATAATCTCTTCAAATTGGAAAAATGGCATAATAAAAAGGACTTGATTCAGTAGGGAGAAACTTGAGATGCTATGCCTGTACCTAGGAAGACATAATGAGCTGTACAAGATACAGAATAGTCATCTTGAATCTTCCTGATGAGAAATTTCGGAATTTTAATGGACTACCTACATGAGACATCATTATCACACCTTTACAAAGCATAAAGTTTAATAAAATAGTACTTGTCTTTTCTTAAAAGAGACATTGTTAGGAGTCCTAATGTATTTAAATTTTCAAAATATTTAGAAATCCTTGGATGAAAAATAAAACTCAAATTTATAATAATTCTATATATATTTTTGTGAAAGAGAGACTTTTTTCTTCCACTACACAAAAATATCAGGTTCATGTGAGGCAGAGAATCTTATAATTATGTAAAACTATCAGTCAGGGATGAATCATCACCAAAACAAGGTCTGACAATCTCTTTTCACAAGTAGATGGAGGAGCAGCTAGTAGCCATCTGGAAGCAGCAATTTCAGATGCTCACTTGGTAACTCAAATCAAGTACAAGACTTACTTTCCCACCTTGGGAGCAGCAATGCCATCCTCAGATGCACATTACCAACAGAGCATGAGCATACTTGCTTATCACAAGAAATGCTTCCAGTTGGATTGCTGTAGCTTTAAAAAAATTGAGCAAAACTCAAGAGATCAAAGATTTAAATAACCTTTCTCATCACAAAGGAAGCAAAGTGGATCCCTCCTGCTGTTACAATTATCATGCTTATAAATACATAGCCACGGCTTTCATGAAATGCCCCTTACCTAATTTATTTTCTCAACAGTGAATTTTTATTCTGTAAAGCACTTAATGATTACAAGTTCAGATACCTGTGAATTAACAGTTTGGTTTTTACTTAAACAAAGGGAAGTGGCAAAACTAGTCCTCCTCATATCTTTAGTTTCTACAGCCAGTGTACCTTCCAGCTGTTTATCTATAAGATTAAAGCTCTCAGGATTCTTTAGGAGAGAAAAATTTCTGCAGAGAAAATATTTAGTCCTGGGGATAAAAGATGACAAAACCTTTATAAATGTGCTAAATTTTTTATCACACCAAAATAACAAATTCAAGCTTATATCTAGAATTTTAAAAACTCCTTTTGATTATTTAATGATCATACATCTCTAAACCCATTCTAATTTCTGGCCTTTGCTGAGTTTTAATCCCACACACAGATACATTAGTACAAACACACAGAGCAACTTGAAGCAAAGGCAAATGATAGATGAGCTGTGAGGCCATATTGATTCCCTCTGCTGTAGTGCAAGTCAGGAGTGAAGTACAGCATCCTTATTAGAGATGCTGTCCATTAACTTTTCCTTGCTCTACAAGTCCTTAATTATAACATATTAGCAGTGTATGCCTGAGTGAGCACTGCTCTAATTTGAAACTGAAACAATGCTTGCATCCCACCGTGAGCAATATTAATTAACATCTTTCTTCTGTTTTCCCTGAACTCTCCTCCTGACATTTCCAGGTAAAGTTAAATAAAAATGTATGTCAATATGTAAAAGCTGGCTATTGGCAAATGGGTCATGTAATTGAAGTAGGGGATGTTGAACGTCAATTAAAATAGTTTCCCTTTGGAAATTGAGTCTGTTTATCCATAATATATCATCTTATGGTCTTTGTTAACAATGATCATGGCAGGCAGTCTTTGCACATTTGACAAGTTGATAATATCACAAAAGATACATGCTTGCTTAAGTAAGCTCTTAAGTAAGGTAAGAACTCGTTTCTCCATTTATTGATATACCAGCTAAGTTAAAAAAAAAATACATAATTAAAAAATTGCAAATTGAGGTGGTCCATTACTATTCTGATGACAGCCAGATTAAGTCTGACTGTGAGATTCAAAAATTCAAATTATGTCAAATTAAATATTTTCTAAAAGTGCCTCATATTTGAGAGAATACATTGGTAGGCCATGAAGATTTTTGGGGGATTTTTGCAATTTTTTTTCTTTTCTTTCAGCTACCTGGATAAAAGATCTCAAAAATGTAAAAAGGCCACACTGAACCACGTTCTAAACATAGTTTTTCCATCAGAAGTATTATATTCCTATGTAGCATATAAAAAATACAAGCATATCAATCAACAGTAGCAGCCACTTCTGCTTCTTTTTTTTCTGCTGTCTGAAAACCAAGCCAGTAGGTTGTTTTAATGGAGCACCTTTCTACAGAAAACAGGTTCTTTGTAATATAATTATCTAGTTAAAAATATGGGGGGAGTGCCAGAAAATAGGTTCTGATCACCTTTAACAAGAAGAACTCAATTTGTAATTTAACTGCCCCCAGTGTTACTTAATATAACTTTGCAATACATTTTCAATTAACATGTAAGCACATTAAGCTCATGTAAAATTCAAAGAGCAAGAAACTGAATTAATACATAAATAAAGTTTAAGATCTGGGAGACATTCCTACGGCATGCAGAAACAGAGCCTTGTCAACAGAGTCTGACATTATATTAATTAGCGGTGGTAGGACAAAGGGAAATGTTTTATAAAAGAGCATCCTTTGAACCACAGGAACAGTACTTGTTATGTGGAAATAGGTATTTTATAGGCTATGAAAAAGGGTGTGAGAATGTAGTTGAAGGAAGGAAAATATTGAAAAAAACCAGAAACTTTGGTTAGTGTTGTTGCAAACACCAATGGAGAGTTATGACAGCAAGTTCCACAGACAATTGCTGCAGTATTTAAAGTTAAATCCAGCCACCTTCAAAATATAAAATGATTCAGGGTAGTCAGAAATATAAAACAGCTTTCCACAAAATACTTCAGTATTTGCACAACAAATTTTCAACAAACCCACTTACAAGTAGGTGCAATTCCCACAATAATGATGTCCATGTTTTAGTATAAAGCCCAGTGATTCATAAACAAATCACTAGGTGTCTTAATTGCTGCCCTTTAACTAAAACTAAGAAAAGACTTTTGAATCAGATATAAACATTCACCAAAAGCCAAATCAGTCTGCTGTGCAATCCCAAAATAAGGTACTGCTATACTCAGGAATTTCAACATGCTGTGTGGAACACAGCTCCTTGCACCATCCTCAAATATCCTCAGACTTGTTCACTTTAAAAATCACTTGGAAATGAGTCAAACACAAAAATCATTGTGTTTTGTCACTAAAAGAAAAATATATTTCTTTTTGCAGCTTTACATAGTATATAAAGAATATCACCTGCTGCACTGTATACCTGTGCGTGAGGCAGGACAAAAAATAGCAGTAAAAAAATTCTAGTTTTATTTATTTTAGAACATAAAATGCACTGCAAAAGATATATATAATCTCAGCATTAAAAGCCCAGAACCACACAGTCCAAGCCATTCATTCTTACACAGACTATTTACTTTCTTAATTGTTCCAACCTGCATTCACTACAAAAAAGCAGTATTACAATTCAGACAAATCACTTTATTCACAATAGATCTGAAATCATGCCCTCCAGTCCAAATCTGTGATATAAAATCAAATCTTTTGAAAGACTGCAGAATGCTTAACATCCAAAAATACCACAGTGATTTGCAGTGTACCAGCAATACCCAAGCCAGTCACATCCCATGGACATACTCAGAAAAAGGCATCAAATTCCTTTTCTGTATCTTGTCAGGGCAGGAATTGCAGCATCCCCCGGTGGGCATAACCAGAGAATTAAAACCACAACATACATTTTTACACAGATGCAGCATAAGTATCACTCTCATTTACTGAACATTATCAGTGCTGTTTGCCAGTGCAAATCCCCAGTATGAAGTCACTGGGAGCCAGAGTGCAACTGAAAATCCATCCCATGTCCAGCAAAGATCAGCAAAGCCCTGTATTTTTCTGCTTTGAAAAAATATGATCCCCACTACCATCATTCTTGTGACAAAGAATGGCAAAATGGAACTGCCTGTGAACAAGCCAGGAGCCCAGTTCACTGAGTGTACTGACAGCACCTACTGGATCCAAATGCACAGAGGGAGGGAGGGTATTCTCAGCATCTTTCTTAAAAGCAACTCTTGGCTGGCAGGAACTGAGAGGAAGTTACACTTAGGCATATATATTTATTTTTTTAATAAATATATTTTCATATATAGAGAGAGAGAGAGACTACTGACTAGCACTTGTACTCAAGAAATAAGGAATATACATTCTTCAGTCTGCAGATGGTTCACCCTCTGATCTGCCATATCACAGCACAGTCCCAGGCTATTAGATTTTAAGAGGGACTGGGACAACTCCTTCTTGGTGAAGCCATGTCAATGAATAGAAAAGCTGCATAGAGTCAGAAAGGGAGCAAAAGGAAAAGTATGACTCTGCACCTTAATAGGATATTCAGCTGGAGAGAATGCAATTATAATTTCCAGCTTCTTCCCCCAGGATTGCTAATGTATTGTACATTGAGTAGCTATTCAGTGAAAATTTGACATAATCTTGGGAATGGGACTCAATCATGGCATAACCACAATGGTACAATCCTGTTCCCTTGTCTTCTTTTTTCAGCTCTGAAAATCTTGTCTTTTCTATACAATGGCTTTAGCAAAAGTCAAAGTCTGTCTTTGCTCCGTGCAGTCGGTAGCTTAGTAATTATTGTGCTGCCCCCTAGGAGTTAATAAGATCCTAGGCTGTACTTGTGGGTGTTCCTGCTGACATTTTTAAACTGCTGGCATGTCTAATCAACCATGGTTTGAGAGGGGAAGGGTGCAAGGCACCAGCTCCCAGGGCCAGCAAAGGTCTGTTCTCCCTGTTTGCTTGTTGTGTCAGACTCTGTGGCCAAGGTTATGCTGAGTTTTGCTGTTCACTTGCCCAACATGACTGGTACTTGCTTTACCTAATTAGAGCAAGTTTCCTTCACAGGGGGTAGGTTTTCCATTTCCCTTTCAGACAATCAAAGGAAGGAGACAGGAGTTATCCTGGGGAGTGCTGACTGCTTTAGGTACTGCTTAGCTGCCAGATCTTTTGTTTTGCCTGCCAGTACCAGGAACTGGCCATTATCCCAGACAGCATGGATGGGATTCACAAGGTTATAAACAGGTCTCAACAGCAGACACAGTCATTCTGAACACTGTGTTCGCAGAGATGCAGTCAAGGGAACAAATTATTTTCTTTTACTGAAAAGATCTAAAGCATGTTAGATCAACTATCACCTAAAACCTGCCTGTTTTACTCTCAACTATATAGCAACATCTGGGGCAATCAGCTCAGAAGTTGACATCCAAACTTCAAATATTTAAGGTTAAGACTGATTAATTCCCTTCCATATGTTTTTTTCTCTAACTTCATCCTTTCCCCTCCTGTCTGCTGACATGAACCTACTGACCATAATCCTTCTTTGGGCCAAAGAAGAAGACAAACCAATCCTTGAAATAAACTGGGTTATTTAGTGGCACTTTGGGTCGATTTCAGCTTCAATAAGCACTGGATAAATCTTATAAACTTAGAGGTTCTCTTCCAGTATCTCATTCTCTACTCAGCTCTCACTAATTTAAATAGCAAACTGAAGTAACTCTCATCATCAGAAAGTCCAAGTACTCCTCACAAATTTGCAGTTCAGCTATAAACTTAAATCTGTATGTTGTACCCAAAGGAAAAAAGAGAACACAGTTCACCCATTAGATCTAATGAAAAATTTCTAAACCCCATTACTAGTTTTGCAAAGGAAATTAACATATATACCTACTTTTTTACCTGTTAAAGATGTTTTTCAAACTGGAATGTCAGATTGCAACTTGCCTATACCATCAATGCTCTGGAATAACATTCTCATTAGTGACAATTTCTTTTCAACAAAGTATAATTATATGGACTAGGCTAGGAGTGGCTATCATATGTAACCCAGTCTTTTTAACGTGGTAAGAAGGCTGAAATAAACCCATAAATTATTCTGAGACAAAATTTATGCAGAAAAGATTAATTTAGAAACCTGACTAGCATGCCTCCAAAAGTGAGATACTAGACTTGGCCAGGAAAAAAGTGTTCACTCCAAAGAAAGCAGTCAACAGAGGATTAATTTAGAAAGTGACCCAGGACTGAAATCTCCTAGACTTTCCCAAACCTCCTCTGCTCAGAATTAATGAAAATTCTCCCCCATCCTCGTTACTGTAAAGTGCAGCTTTGCTGCTAATGGCAAGGCTATGATTAATGCAACGGCCCTGCTCTAAGAGTTGGGTTATTTAGATCTGAGGTGATCAGATCTAATTAGGACCATGTTAAAAATGACAGTGATGGCTCAAACTCCATAACAAGCTGTGTCACTCACAGTAGTATGCAGTTCAGAAACAGGCCAGAAACAGTGCAGGACAGGATTTGTCTTGTTCCAAATTATATTCCAAATGTCCTTTAGTGCAGTTACAAAAACCTTTATTCTTGAACAGCAGTCTGTGTACTCCTATGCACTGATATAGCAAGTGACCCAAACTGCTCCCTTGCTTTGTAAAAATTGGACAGCCAGAGTTCAGAAGAGATGATTTGGCCATTTAACCAAACTGCTCATGCCTCTCAGACTCCAGCTTCACTCCTCTCTTCTTATCAACAGCCCAAAACTGCAGGAAATACATATTCAACTCAAATACATTTAGGAAAAAAAATTTAAAAGACAAAACGATGAGGCTTATTTGAAGACAAATGATAAATAATCTATTTTTCTAGTCTCAGTCTTTGCCCTCCAATTCACATTTAGACTCTTCTTTATTTGAAGAGATACTAATGTGTGGTATCTGCTGAGCATTACAATACCATCACACAATACTCATGCAATCCCACAACACTCTTTGAAAAAATGAACAAACTGAATTTTATGTACTTCAGTGTTTTCTCTAGCTTAAAATAATTTCAGCTACTTTTGTCTGTCTCCATTCCAATTTTTGACAGCAATTTAAAATGTTGGCATGTCAGTTTTATGCAGCATTCTCATAGCAGCCTTATCATTAGACTTGCTGAAAGTTAAATCAAAGCCAAACCCCAAGTTACTCTCTGTTCTCACATCATGAATTATGCTAACCTTTTTTTCCATAATGCCAGAGTAAAACCTGTATCCAGCTCTTTGCCACCAATGTATCCATGACCAAGGACCTGCCTGCAGTCTCTCCTCAGCTGCTCTGCAGGGTTCCCTTTCCCCTTTCAGAAGGGCCTCTTTCCATTTGGGTGCTTGGAAGCACAGAAACAGCCATCAAAACTCATTCCCACCATTACCTGGGTCATTCACAATTATTTGGTGTTAGGAAAATAATTATACATTTTTTTCTTAATCATTTTCTAATCAGAATAAAGCTGAATCCTATGTTAAAATCCAGTTCATGACTGGTTTGACATTGGTCAACTCTAGCTCAGAACAAGGCCAAACCAACCAAGCCGTATTCCTACTATTTTTTTCTTAGCTCCTACTTCAATATATTTTTGTGGTGTAATTTAGAAACAGATTATCTATCTGTCAAATTAGTTTATACAATGGTTAGATTTTTCCCCAATAGTTATACTGAATTCATGATCCTAAAGCTCTTTAGGAATTTTTATTCCCAAATAAATAATATATAAATAATAATAGCAATGACGTTACAGGTGAGTTTTCTTTACTTCACTAAAGATATTGAAGGCAAGAGAGAGCACAGGACATGAANAGAGCACAGGACATGAAAAGATAATTACATCCTGCATAACTGGAAAAATACATTTACCTTCATTAATAGTTTTAAACAATATAATTTATATTTTAATTTAAGTTAATTTTATTAACATATTTAAAATATTAAAGAAGCAGAACTTAAGAAAAAACAACCAAAGCTTCATAGACCCACATTCTGGCTTATACAATTGTATTCTCAAAGTATATTAGATTATTACTGCTTAGTTTTGTTTAAACTTCCCATATCCTCAGAATCCTTGCCTGTCTCCTTTTGTTTTCTATGTCCATTGGAAAGAGGCAAGGAAGCTCCTTTCCCTTCTGCCTGTGTTGCATTTACTGCATGACTGCATGACTGGAGCTCCCTGCTGCTGGAGCTGTACAAATGGTGAAAACATGGAAGCATGCAAGAGGTGAATATGTGGATTATTCATTTATACAAACACAAACCATACCTGAAAATTCACATTTTTACAATTGAAATTCCGATTGAATTTTTTTAAAAAACCAAACAACAAACCACAAATCCCCAAGTCCAGCTCTGTGTTCACTACAATCTCTGTTGCAATTACAGATCTAGTTAGCTTCCTAATTTGCTTTCTGAGAACTTAAACTACTGCTTAACTTAAATTTAGGTGCCAGTTTCAATGCAGATGTTCAGCTTTCTGCTTGGTTAAAGGATTTACAGTTACATTCTGTAGATTTGTTCTTAACTGTCAGCTCTATTACCAATAAAGCAGAACCAAGTTCTGGCTCAGTGTCATCCCTGGCTTCTTGAGTTATGCATGAACCTGAGCTTTTTGTCTGTTAGGAAAGAAAAACAGCTGCAATAATGGAACTTAATTTATTGAAAATAAAAGAGAAAATTAAGAAGTTAAGGAGTTGGGTTTTTTTCATTTACGCTTCTATACCTCAATATATTCTTCATTTTTATATAAAATTTATGTGTTTATACATGTATTTGTTGGGGGATTTTTAGGTGTTTGGGGTTTTTTTTGTTTGTTTGGTTTGGTTTGGGTTTTTTTTGTTTGTTTGTTTTGGTGGGGTTTTTTTGGGGTTTTTTTGGTTTTTTTTTGCTTGCAACACCTGGTCATTCAATATGCAAACTCTGCTAAATTTAATTATGATACTGTACATCTGCACTTCTTTCAGTTGCCAGAAGGCATTCCTCCCTGAAAATAAATGAAATAAAATAAAGGAGAGAAAAAGCTGACCCTTCACTTCAGAAGATTTGTGCTTTGGCAGGGCTGTCCCTTGCATTACCAGCAAGATTTTTCATTTATTAAATTATTACAGGTTTAATTTCAGAAAAATTCAAGTAATTTCAAACAAGACTAATGATAACCAGTTTATAAATACTTGCAAAGATTTAAGATTTAAATTTTTTGCACTATAATGAAGCAATCCAGAGCCTACCAAACATATCAGGTGTTAAAGGCATTGCACCTTGTTGCTGGAGTTGGCACTTCCCACACTGGGACACCTGGATTTGAGGTTTTTCATTACCTCATTGTACTGGGGCTTAACAACCTTTAATATTAAGACCACAGGTTTATAGAAAAGTGATCTGATGAGTCCTGTCCAACCTTTAGGAGACAGAAACAATCTCTCCTATATATGACAAGTAACAATCCCAGCTGGAGTTCTGGGTAGCAGTGAGATCAGTAAATGACTGGACAGAGACTGATTTATCTTTTCATTTCACTCAAATGAACCCAACCCCAAATAGCCTGAATCCTCTCTGAAAAGCTTTCCCAAAACTTTTCTTCAAAATTCAAATGAAATCATAAAATCCAGTTCAAGAATATGTATTTACCTATTCCAGTACTACTGAAATTTCATTGCTTGGCCAAAGTTTCAGGCCCATTTCATTGCCCAAACTCATCCACAGGAGTTTCAATTATGCACTAGGCTTACACCTTTACAAGCCTTATTCACTGCAAGATAAAAGTAGCCAGTTAAGTAGCAGCATCCTCCTACACCACACACCTTACAGTGAGTCAAGCACAGCAAAATGGTTATGTAATTTAATTACACCCTTGGATAATCTCTTTAAAAGCAGGTTGCACTTTTAGAGATTGAAAGCCACATAAAGCTTTCATAGAAGTGCCATGAGTCCAATACCCATTGCACAGTCTTCTGCCAGGACCAAGCTGATCTGTGAGCCGAAGAATTTCAAAAGAATTTCAGTTAATTCCCATTTTGCATACTTAACTCCAAATTTAAACAACAACAAAATCTATTTCTAGCAAATATCAAACCTCTACATATTCTCAAAGCAGAAAAAGTTTAATACAGTGCCTTGTTTGTAAACAAAAAAAGCTCAGCCCTTGCACAGAAGTTCCAGTTTATTTTCTGCAGGCTGTTTCCATTCTACAAAAAGGTTCCTCTTTTGGGGAATGACTAGATTTTTTTAATAGTACAACTATTTATTCCCTAATGATATCATTAAAAGGACACATTTACTCTGTGAAGAATGCAGTCCAGCCAAAATATGTTATTATTACAGACAATGGTGAGCTTTTCCATGTTCCCAACTGTGTTTTAGGTTGCTGACTCAAACACATTTAATAAATGATAGTAAAGGCTTGATTTATTGCTCAAGTCTCTCTTAATTACCTCATCTGAAAAAAAAAGAAAAATAATTAATTTGATTTCTACCTTCTATTCATTTATACTATTTAGTTTCTAATGTGGAAAAATTGAGCATTTCAAACCCTACACTTCCCGTAGCAGCACGTGAACCACAATACAGATGACAAGTTCATTAAACTCCATTATTTCAAATGAGATTGCAGAACAGTAGGAGCAGAGGCCATGGCTCCTCTGCAGTGAGAGCCAAAGTGAAATGCCCACAAAGCATGGAAAAGTAATTCTGGTTCTGGAGCTGAGCTAATTAGGAAGCTGCTCAGCCTCACGGGCAAGGCAAAACTGCAGGCAGCAAACACAGAGTTCCCTGTTCCCCAAACAGCTTTTTGTGGATGCCTGTCACCCTCCCTCACCTAACTATGCAGGCAAGGTCCTTATCCACCAGGCAAACTTACTGAATCCCAAAGGATTCTAAAACCACAGAAGAAAGGTCTGACCCAAGGAGACCACCAGGTGCTCATAGCTGGGGAGGAAGGTGAGACAGGAATCACCCCAGTGGTGAATTCCTTATATAAAGTACAACACAACGACACCATGCAGCAGTACAAGATCCAGCTTCAAGACCTGTATGGTCATCTTCATTTTGCTAGAAAACAAATTAAAACAAAAGTTTTTGTGTGTTGCCAATGTAATTTGGTCTGCTTACTTTGCAAAGGGAAAGAGTAAATTTAAGGGAAAGTCTGAAATCAGTCAATGTTGCACAGTATTCACAGAATTCTTCAAAGTGCTTAATTTTGTGAAATTTCTTTCACAGAAGACTTTCCCCCTCAGACTGCATTGTGTTTCCTCAGCTCAATTTTTGTTCCATTTACAAAGTAAAATGGACAGGGAATTAATAATTTACATGCTTATGTCAAAATCATTACTCTAACTTTACTGTTGAGAAAAAAATGCAAAACAAAACAAATTAATATCTGAATTTGTCACAAAAGTAGTGGCATGTTTGACACAATTGATTTTCTCATTTTAAATTAGGATGAATCAGGTGAATCGATCTAAGATTTTTTTTCATTTAAGATATTTACCAAATTTCATAAAGGTACATTATACATGCTAAAAGTACAAACCAACTCCACTTCTGCTGTACAGTTTTCTTCTTCATATGCAATACAAAAATCCCATGCATGAGAACTTGGAAAGACTTGAAACAGCCCTGAAGGAATTTACATTTAGTTCAAGTGTCTTACCAACAGAGCAAGCATTGCAAATTAAAACATTTACCATATAGATGGTAATATGACTGCTGTTGCTCTTCAGAGTATCTCTCAGAAACACAACATTGCACTTAAAGATTCTAATATATAGCTTATACTCCTTAAGCCAGTCCTTTGTAGCTACATGTTATGAAACACTATTTTATCCCTCTAAAACTACTTCCTCCTTCATAGTTTTTTCCCCATTCATCTCAATGTAGCCGTGGAGGGTGTGAACTGATTTCTTGCTGAATAAAACTTTTGTGAATTCAAAAGTAGCACTTCCTTGTGGATTTCCACTATAGCATCTAAGATAGAGTGCAAGGTCCAGCCATAAATGAACATGTATAAGCAACTCCAATAGCCTGAGCAGGAAATATTCTCCCGTGCGGTTTGAGTTGGGTCTCTAATGGTTATTGCACACTCTCCATTTCTGCTGATTTATATGACACCTACTGGGTATAACTTTGTGCTGACACACACCTGAACAAGTTTTGGATAAACACATACTGGCACTACAGAAACCTGTCCCATCACACATTTGTGCTAGTATGAATTAAACAACTCATTTCTGTATTCTGTTTGTGGTCTCTTGCCACCTGACTGCTAGTTAGAGAGCTGCATTTTGATCTCTAGCATTGTACACTGCCAACAAAAAACACCAACTTGAATCCTTACCTCCAAACCTGAAAACCCAATTACCACATCAGGGCATTGAGAACAAAGCTTCCCCACTCACACCCCTGGCTTTCCCAAACACAGCTAAATAAAGACAAAAGGAAAGTAGTGGTAAAAAAAAGGACAAGCCCAAAATGACCAGCTACCCTTTTGAATCCACTCCTCCTTTGGCACTTGCATCTGATGGGATGTTAATTAACAGCCACCTCACACCCTTACAAATCAGTCAGAGCTCACTGTGGGTTTTACAGCTCTTTTGGCAAGGCAGTTCCTTGCCTGTAAGCCAGTGCCTTCTGCAGGATTTGCTGCTCCTGAGGAAAGGTGCTGCACAGCCACGATGCCTGGGCTGCTCTCCAGTCAGCTCATCCAGAGATGCTCGCAGTGAGCTCATAGTGCCCAAGCCTCTCAGCCTAAGGTTTACTTTTCAGTCTCTTTGCCTTTCTCTGGCACAGGCACAAAATGTTTTCCATACCATCTGCTCATCTATGATATAAGCAGGGTCAGCAAAATGTTACATCAAAGTAATTTACACCTATTGGTGCTGAATTACCAATAAGTAACACATCAGTACTAAGATGAAGATATCTAGAGCCTTCCTCAGGTGGACAAGCCTTTCTGAGAGTTTCCCCTTGCTGCACATGTAACTGCCAACCACACACAATAAAAAGATTTACCAGGTACCATTTGCTCCAGCTGCCTTCGAATATTTAAAGGCCAGTTATGCTGCTGCTATGCTGTAACAATCCTAATTTTAAGAACTCAGCTCTGCAGCCTTCTAATAGGTTGCTTTTCTATTAAAAGCAAAACCCAAAGAAACAAACAAAAAACCACCAAACCCTACCCTCTCCCTCCTCCCCCCAAACAACAGAATTCATCAAGTCTTTCTTAAATAACTGAACAAGATGGGTTGTGGGGAGAGATGGCTGGTTTGTTGAGTTTTTGAAACTTAAGTTGCAAAATTCTCTTTCCTTGCACAATTCCAGGATTTACCACAATGGCCCAGACCACAAATTCTGCCATCGAATCAGCCCTGCCCGTGACACCCTTCAATGACACTCACAGGGCATATTTGGATCCTGAGCTGTGCTCTCCAGTCTTGCACTTGCTTCTGAGGGATGCCTGCCTCAGCAGGGTACAAGAGGGAGAGGCTGATGAGGAGCCAAGAGACAGAGCTGCATTAATGCAGAAAGTAAAAGGTCAATACTCAAGGAGGGACTAATGAAAGGGAACAGGAGGAGAGAACAGTTCATTCTGGGGGAGAACATACTGTTTGCTATTTTAAATTTCATGTGAAGAATTTTCTCTTAAAATAAATTATTGGAGTTTTTTTTCAAGACAACAGTACTGATAGAGAAATTCCTTTTAAGTAAAAGTAGTCCTCTTATAATGAAAAACTATGAAATAAAACCCCACTAAATAATTATAATGCAAAACATCACATTTTGCTGAAACATTTCATTTCCCCTCTACTACTACCCAGAAAAATATTAAAAGCTGTAAAATTATTGATGAATTTCAGCAGTTTTCAGTTTTCCCTACTTTTATGCGCAACTATTTCTCATATAAACTAGCAAATAAAAGATACAATTTTGATCATATAAAGCTTTATTCTGCCCATTACCAACCGAGGATGAGCAGCTACTTAAAATACAGTTTGCGTATATTTGTAACACCTTGAAAAGAAAAGTGCTGACAGACCCTTAACAACAACAGGCCCCCTAAACACCTCTCATATAAATTCATCTGTTTAATAAGAATGTCCTCTAATAAGCAGGTCAGAAATCTGCAAAGCAAACAGGGCAGCTCTGCTGCTGCTACTGCTCCCCAGACAATACCCTCATCTCATACAAGATAACCATTATACTGTAGACAGGATTATTAGAAAATAAGTCATTTTAGATGTACATTTTCTGGATACTGAACACCGATGTATTTTCTTCTTTAGAAATCAATTAGTTTGTTAAAGCCATACTCTTGGATGTGAGCACTGCATCTCCCTGGACTCTCTGAAAACAGGTCCTTAATTCTGCATCTGAGATTATTACAACAGAATAAATTTTTGTGTGTATGGGAGAGGGAAATAAGGGTCAGAACCGTCCCCCAAAGGGTACAGAAATATTGACTGACTATCAACAAAGTAAAGTTATGCTCCAAATTATGTTCCCAAAGTACTTTCAGCAGAAGTCTTATTGATGGTTTTCAGTTTGGTGTTGGAAAACAAAATCTATATGAAAAGTACCACCTCTGCTCTTAACATGGCTACAATGGCCTCGTGCTGTGGGCATATCTCCAGCCACAGGATGATTTCCCAAAACCACATCACCAGCCTGGCAGGGCTCACCTGCAGCAGGGAGATGCCTCCCACCAGCAGCACAGCAACAGGCACAATCCAGAGGAACTTTACGAACCAGTTCCATACTTCCATGACCCCCAACATAAATTCTGGCCCACCTGGCAATCATACTCCCACAGCCAGAGATGGGCTGCAAATCTGGGTCTTTGTTGGGTCAGGAGGAGAGAAGGACATTCTCCAGAGCAAAAATGGGATTTGTGCTCCTACTCATGGATTTTCAGATCATCTGGATCATCATGGGGTATGGAGCTGTGTGAAGGGCAGGACACACTCTTTAAGCTGGGTTTAAATCCCAGTATCACCTTAGCTCTGTGCTCAGGGGTCCCTGAGGTCAGCACACAGGACTCTGCAACACCAGACCTCTGGCTGACCACTGCAGATTGGCACAAAGATCACGTGCAAGCTACATAGGGACACATTAACCTGCCTCTGGTCAAGCAGAAGACACAACCCCGCTTAATAATCAATCTTATTCCACCTTTTTTCAATGGAAACCAAAGTCTGAAAACTAGGGGTATTCCTGGGATGAAAGCAAGAGGCACACACCAATGGCCAGGTTTTCATAAGGTGTGTCCAGCCCAACAGGCAACCCTCTTCATCCTAATGCCCACTGGACTGCAGAGCCCACGCAGGACACGACCCTTGCAGGGTTCAAGGTGAAAAGGTGACCCCACATCCTGCCTGCCTCCATCAGTCACCAACACTGAGATGGACAATCCAACCACAGCAGTCAGGGAAAAGAAAAAAGCAAGTTCTGCCTTCACATTAGCAGTATTTCTGACCGGAGAAGGGAAAAAATAAAAGGAGACTCAGGATAACACCCAGGCTGCCTGCTTTTGCTCCTGAAGATGCCTGGGAGGATGAGAAAGGACCATCTGGAGGTTGGAGAGAGCAGCCAGGAGTCTCAAACAAAGCTTAGGATTTAGAAGGGGCATCCTGGCCACAACAGCACAAACAAGGTGGATTTCAAAGAATTGTATCTTCTGAGGCCATGCCCAAGACCACAACATCTTGCCCAGGTAACAACTTCTTTTAAATATGAATTTTCAAAACCCGTAGTAACTATATCACAGACATGGATAACACATACATAACAGTAATTTCTCTTTTGTGTAGTCAGAGAATATCTTGATTCTGACTTTTTGCACATCATTTTGCAAACAAGTACACATAAACATTACTGTAATGCTGGTAGCATAACACATTTAAAAAATTAAATTAAATTAAAAAAAAAATTTCAACAAGTTATTTCTAGGACATTAGAAAACTTGTAAGTTTTTCCTGATGTACCAGTGACCTTGTACCTTACAAAGAGTTCCCAAATACTTTTGAACAAACAATAAAGTATCAGTCACTGCTGCCCCTTGCAGCTGATGCTGAACCATTCTAAACAGCAAACATTTGCAGAGTTGCAAAGGTCCACACAAATACTGTAAAACTTTGGCATCTTGAATTGCCTTTCTAAGTACTGGTGATTTTATTCTTTCTTTCCTTTGATATCTGCCAGCTCTATCAAATTCTCTGAATATTCTGCAGCTATGAAATTCTTTGCTACCTCTACTGCCTATTACCAAAACCACACCTGAATCCATCAGATTTCCACATCCCATTATGTCATTACTCCTTGCTATTGCACACCAATTTCACCGATTCACTTCCATTCTCTGTCAACTAATTTTTATGGGAAAGGTATATAGCTGAATATATGACAGATTAACCAGCATTTCTAGATCTCTCAGGCTAATCTTAAGCATTAAAATTTCTTTGGATTTCCTTTTTATCATATATAATGCCACTACAGCTGCTAATTCAATTATGTCACAGGAAAGAAAAGAGAACACACATCAAGTATTAGAAATTCAGTACTAAAAGATACTTTTGAAGCCATATTACTGTTACTCAAGATCACCTTAAAGCAAGTATTTCTAAGAGACTAAAACTTGTTAGAGTAGTTTTAAAGGTAGTCACTTTTGCAACTTTCTTTCTTACCATTTTCACATTGTCTGCCACTGTAATAATGATGGACATGCCAAGAAGACCATTAGGTAGTTCTGGAATAGAACTTGGCATCTGGTTGTATCCATTCATCCAGAATTTCCCACAATATCAATGGAACTGCCTTTATGGCACCCATCCACCACTCCACATTGGCACCAACCCCTGACAGAATACATTGCTGCTTAAGTGATGGGGTTTTTCTGCAGACTCACAGGTTATGTTGCTCCATTTATGCTTCTCTTTGCAGTAATTTCTGTCCTGACCCCAACACTGTGGGGCTGTCACTCGAGCCTCTCCTGCTACCAGCTGTGCCCTGCTTGCACCCTCAGCCTAACCAAGCAACCTAACAAGGGCATCAGGCAGAGAGATGCTAATGGGATTGAGAGATTGCCTAATTCATCCAATTGCTGTTGAACCACTGCTGGTTAGGGCAAGGCAAGGAGAACAGACTAAACCTGTCTAAACAAGAGTGATGATTGACAGAGGCAGACAGAAAACAAACCTGCTGTGCCTGTTACTGCACTGGTAACAAACAGACTCTCAGCTCCCCACAAATCAGGTGAAAGTCATTAAAATGCAAACAACCACTTGAGCTCATCACTTAATGTCTCCTTTGTTGACTGACTAGGAAAACAAACAAGCAAAAAAAACCAAACTGGCCTCCCACAATGCCTACAGGACAAGAGGGATGTCCATACAAGTGATGGATGCTACAGCCTTTTCTGACAAGTTCTTGCAAAAGCTCTCTCTTTAGAAAAAAATTTAATTTGCTATTTTTTCATACTTTTTATTCTCTCAGAATAAGACTTCAAAAGGATACATAAGATTCAGGAAAGTAAACTTTCTTCTCACTGTGTGTCTACCTTGGATTATCTTCCAGTATTCTGGCACTGAAGCTCGTTCACTTCTCCCAAGACTTTTGGCCCCCTCCTTACACAAGCACTTTTGATCTAAATAAGCAAACATCATCTCACAGAATAAAATTAGGGACCAAGGCTACAAACTATATTTCCCAAGCACTCTGTACTTTTCCCTCATAAAATGCAAGTTTCCTATTTTAAAAGTAAACATTCTTGTAAAAAGATGAAAATAAAATATTTGGGATATTTTAAAATTATAAGTTGTGGATTAATTTAAACATAAAATAATAGTTGAAAGCTATTTACAGAAGAAAGCGTGTAGATCTTATTTCTGAATATATACAAAAACCCTCATTAGGTTCCATTTTTATAAGTTTTTTTTCTTGAAAATTGCTGGTGAGGTGTAGTTTTACCACACATAATTTATCTTTCAGGTCCATATAAGCTTTACTCATACACCCTGACAGTTGACTCAGAAGTCAAAACCTAATACAGTAATTTGTGTGGAGGGCTCCTTCAAACTTGAAGAAAAAATATCTGAAATTAATATGAGTTTGGGTTAGCAACTGACCCTGCACCTTTGGGGATGGAAGCAGAGTATAAGGGAGTGTAAATGGAACCTGTGTCCAAAGTTTACCTGTAGAGATCTGGTATGCTAAACAATTTCTGGGCTTTTGACCCACCTGGCTGCTGCAGAAGACAGCAGGTAAATTTACCTGAGAACCCAAGAGAAACAGCTTCTTTATGCCAGTCTTGATGAAGTAAAAATAAAAGTTACTTACACTGATTTCACCCCCCTCTCCACCATCAGGCTTTCTCCATAGATGTCCTTTTCATGTCTTCTCCTCACCCAGCTCTGAGGCTCCTTTCAGTGCTTCAGAGTTCCTCAACTATGAGGGCAAAACTAAATTTCATTGTTGGTGACACCCTGGGAAGGAAGGGTGAGGATGCACATGAGAAGAAGGCTTGGAGGAAGCCAAGGTTTCCCCAGCCTCTTATGGCCTTTGGGATTCCCTCATCTCTTCCTCCATCTCGTGCATGCCTCCAGGCTCCCTCCACAATCCTAAAGAGCCTCTTTTCCCCCATTCAGAATCTTTTCAGCATCCCCACACTTGATTTGCAGAATAGTTTTCTCTTCCCCCAAGGAGCAAGTGCTGCTCACAGAGAAGATGCCAGGCTCTGGCAAGGACAAAAGGTGGCAAGTCATAGTCAGACTGCTCTGATAAGACAAGGACAGCATGGTCAGATACAGAAAAACTCTGAGCTGAGGGGTTCTGGGGGACAGAGCTCACTGTGATCTGGGTGAAAGAAGAGCAAACCACAACTTCTGCTGCCCCTGTCTCCAGTGCCAAATCTGCTGCAAGGACAAATGAAGTCAGAACATCTCATCATCTCCTTCTCAGCCTTGAGAGAATGAGCTGCATTCCTCAATTGAGTCTAAATTTGATTCAGATATTGTCAACAACCAAAGATGAAATTATGAGTTGTTTAAGTCTCACTCAGATTCTTTTTCACCTTCCACGAAAACAGCCACTAATCAATATTTTCAGTGACTTCAAGTGCAGTGGTGTAAGATGGGGGGAAAGGCAGCTCTGGGCACACAAAGCTCAGACCTGTGCAGAGCCCAGCCCTGCCAGACAGCACGGCTCACAGGCACAGGCAGTAAACAAGTAGAAATAAATCAGTCTGTTCCCCCATAAAATTGCTGCCACTTGAACTGCAGTATCTCACACACTGATCCTGTAGATAATTCGGTTTCATCTTGATTACGACCTGTATTAACATCCAAAGTAATAAAATCTTTCACATTCTCATTTTACTGAAGCCAAAGGACAAACCCTCTGCAGTGACATATGGCTCTGCTCCTCTGCAAGTATGTTAGACTGCTTACAAAATCTCCTTGTCTAGCAAAGGATAATGCTTTGTAAAATAAATTACCTGCATTAATTTGTATTTTCCACCAAGAAAACCTCACATATCATCATAATCGTCTATCTATACAGATATATGAGTTTCTCACATTGTTTGCACTTTTTTTTTCTCCTTTAATAGGGTGATTTCAGAGTATGTCATTGATTATATAGCTGTAACATGCAATTTTTTCCAGCACAAGAGTCAGCTTGGGGCTCACAGACTGCAGAGCAATTCCCACATAGTTCAAACAAGATAAAGAACAGTCTAGGGGACATGAATTGAGATGAGTTTAAGTTTTGCAGAACTTTGAAAACAAGAAGTATTCATAGATGATTACTTAAGTACAACTTTCAACCTCAGGGGATTTTGGTATTACATATAGTTTGGTGTTTGGTTTTTTTTAATCCAAAAGCTTTCTCTGTAGCATGTGTTGCACTGTAACATAAATTAAATACAAACATAAATACATTGTTGCATAAAGTTTGGGATACTCACTTTGGTTAAAGACTCTCCTGCTCACTTCCTGGCTGCATAATTCTTCCTTGTGCCCCTGCAAGATGACCAGCTGCCTTGGGGAGAGAAGACTATTCTAGATCACTGTTTTAGGAGCAAGAATTGACACTTCCAGCTCTGTGAGGCAGAGACAAAACTATGGTCCCTAACATCCTGCAGTAGATTTCTATAAATGGTTCCTTGTAAGATTTCTTTGTGGCTAGGGACCAGATTTTATTTTTGTGTGATGAGAAAGTATTTCTCTGCTTGAAGAGGTAGTTCAGATTAAAAAAAAAAAAATTAGGTAAGAAAAGGTAAAAATAAATCTATTTATATCTTCACTTGTTTTTTCCATCTAAAAAAACTATATTTCCTAAAATATCCAATTTCAGATGAAGAAAATTCTGTTTATTCATTTTTTTTAACAAAACATCTTCTACCTGGGCCAATGACCTTTAAATAGCAAACAGGATGTGAACTGCATGACATATAGGAGTGGATTTTGGTTAGCAAATGCTTAATGTCATTGTCATGGTTCCTAAGTAGGCAGCTTGCAGTGGCACTGAAATTTGCAATTACTGCAGCTTAATTAACAAATGCCCATTTCCCGTTTACATCTCCTATGGAGACATTCTAGTTTAAAAAAAGGGAAATATTTATTCCTGTACTACTGTACATGACTGAAATGCATGATGAAAGCCCCTTAGCCCTAGAATTTTGAACTATCATTTCCTTTGGTCTATCATGAACTAATGAAGTCGTTCTCCCCACAATTGGGGAGAAATCATAGTGTATTATTTGAGCCAGCTGATCCACTTGTTTTGTGGGAATCTTGTCTAAGCAAAGCAGGAGGGAACCACAGCATTAACTTCACAAGCCATTGCAGCCCTGTGAAACCATGTCATGTTTTAACCCAGCCAGAATTTAAGCACCAAACAGCTGCTTTTCACTGCCCCCCAGCAAGATGAGAGGGAAGAGAATCAGTAGGGTCAAAGCCAGAAAACAACTGGGTTGAGATAAGAGCATCTAAATAATTGAAATAAAATAATAATAATTATTATTATAAAAATTGTAATGAAAAGAAAAATAACAAACCCAGAAGAATTAAAACCAAGAAAGATAAATGATGCAAATGGAAATGCTCTCTCACCACCAACCAGCTGATGTTCAGCAGCCCCCAGGTTATGATGCTGTGGGGTGTGGGACATGCCTGTGGGCAGCTGGGACCAGCCCCACCAGCTGGGTCCCCTCCCAGATCCCAGAGGTCTCCCAGACTCTTTTGCTCCCCAGACTCCTCCCTGTGGGGTCACATAAGGAGCAGAAAAGGCCTTGATACTGTGCAAGCCCTGCTCACCAGAACTGAGAACATCCCTGAATTACCAGCATTGATTCCATCATGGATCCATAATAGCCCCATCCCAGCTACTGTGATGAAATTTAACTCCAGCCCAGCCCAAGCCAACACAGCGTGGCCTCTTCAGAATTCAAGGATTAGTTAATGTGTTGGCAAAGAGATGCCTGGGGATAGAAGAAGAATGCTTTCTGTTAGCCTGATTCTTTCCACTGATTTTTAAGATGAGATGGCATTTTTGAAGTTCCAGCTTTCTTGCCTTCTAAAATATGCCATTAACCTCTATGCCAGTCATAACTTATTTTCAATTACTATGCCAACAAAATACATTGAGGAGAGTAAATCTTTTTTGGCATCGTATGTGAAGGGTAATATTTCACAGAACAAGAAAATAATTTTAATCAATGACCTTATTCCTGGGAGGGGGACAACCAAAATTTTGGGGCTAGTATAAATCTCTTGAGATACTTGAAATAAGGCCCAGAGAGAAGGCCTGACTTTTAATTGGGTATGTAGTGGATCCAGAGACATGAAATGGGCACTAACTGCCTGATTATCTTTTTAGTGAACATGGATTTATAATTTGTACTGCAACATTAAGCATGTCCATCAACCCTTTGCCACTGAGAAAAACAGTGAAAGAGGAATCCTTTTCTGCCCAAACTTCTTTCAGAGCTCTCAATTTCTTCAGTTATAATAATTTCTATCTCAGGTGTTTGGGTGGGGGAACTCTAACTGGAGGAGCAAAAGGAAAACAGATGAAAGAAATCATAGTATTAGACAACTTCAAACATTTGTAACAAAATCACTGTGTGGAAGTTTGACACCTAAAGTTAGATCTACCATAACAAAATTGAAATTAATAAAAAATAATTTCAGACATGGAATAGGACTGGTATTTTTTAGCTGTCTATTGATCCATTTTTGTCCAACTATTATTCACAGAAATTTTTAAGTAAGTAAAAAATAAGTGAAAGAGTTTAAAAGTCAAATATTTCGAAAGAAATCATTCACCAAACACATCAATCAAAATTACAGGTAAAAATTGAGAGGACATTTTTCTAACAGGTACTCTCAGCAAAAGAACAGTTTGTTCCACTAAATTACTCAGCATAAGCCATCACCAAAATTCCACTAATATGAAGGCAAGCTGTCAGCATAGTAGGAAGACTTAATTATTGTAGAAATATAGTAAATCTAAATATCTCTAACTTGGAAGTGAAACAACATCCTAGAAAGAGAGATTAAATCAGAAGACTAACAGAAGACTATTATAATTTGGAAAGATTTGGGGATTTTATAAGTCAGTAAGCAAGGAGCAGCCAAGTTTACTACTTAAAGCTGGAAAATTAATTAAAATTTAAAAACAACCACCTTGAAAGCCACTCCTCCAAAGAAAACAAATTGATTTAATTTTCAAAGTACAAAAGCCATTTAAACTGCTTCCACTGTGACTGGGTACTGCAGATTGCTTTCTTTAAGTGTTCAATAAACTATGAAACTATTAGCAGTCTTGCCATACAAAAATCCATTCATCAAATTGTCCTGCAATACCTTTCCTATCTTAACCTCACAGAAATAGAGTTGCAGCAGCATAATGTAGAATAAGGAGAAAGGACTACAGGACAAAGACAAAAATCTGAAAGAGTTCTTATTTTTCAACTTCTCTCAATTTATTTTTCCCCACCAGTACATTATAGTTTCTAGTTGGGTAATACACCTCTTTTTCATCTACTGTAGAGTTTATGATACAGAAAACATCAATTGCAGCTCAATAACAGATAGAGAGAAACAAAAATATAAATTTTTGCCACTGAAAAATCACACAGTGTGCAGCTGTTCACAATCATACCTGTCCTGTTACTTCCAAAAAAGAAAAACCCTAAGATGATACAACATTCCCTCTGGAAGACTCAGTGGGATAATGCAGTTGAAAGTCTAAATACAATCCTTAGAGGGTTAACATTAAATAGAATAAATCAGGTACACATTTTAAACCTTATCATAATATTAGAAATTCATTACTAACACAAATGTTTACTGCATTACATTTAAAGCATTTTGCATTGTACCTTGAAGAGTTACACACATTAAATGTTGTATTCCCTTACTCAGCCTCAACATCCACTGCTGTTGCCAGCCTCAAATCACACTGATCCTACTACAGGGCACTAGAGGAACACGCTGACACTGCAGCAAAACCTACCAAATATTCTCGACTTATGCAGAGCAGCAGCCAAAGCTATTTCAGTAAAGACCAAACTACAATAAATAGTATGGGACCACAAAATATATTTATTGTTCTGTCTACCTCTAGAGCAACTTTTGTTGCTGTTGCCATGGGGCTGGAGGGAATGAAGGAAAACTCTGTTTAAATCAGAGGCTTGGAATCTCATATAATGCAGGATGATTTTTCATTAACAGGTCTCTACCTGTTAATCAACAGCACTGTAATTAGTTCACTTTCAGATTGTTCTTGTTTATTAAATGAGGACATATAACAATAAAAGCCTCTCACAGTTCTTTATTACAAAGCATTTGTTCTAAGCACTAGAATAAAGAGAGGATATATTTTCTCATTCCCTTTGGAAGAATCAATCCAAATCAAGAACTCTAAGTAGTAGGTACACAACCTGGGGAAAAAAATTCTACATTCTTTACTTAAAAATATTTTTTTTAAAAAAAAAACAAATGTTGAACCTCTTTAGTACATCTATTCAAAACAATCATGGCAATTAAAAGGTATTTTTGTATACTATATGTTTATATTTATCATGTGCATATAAACTTGAATCTCCTTTATAATATTGTAAAGTAATACCTTCCTCCTCAGCTTCTTACTTGACAAAATGGATGTCAATAATTACAACATATATTTTTCACACACAAGATGTCTTGAGACAAAACAAATCTCTACTTCATGCAGGCTCATCATTTTTACTCTGCTGCAATAGATACACTTTCATGAACCATGTCATAAGGTTTTCTACTCATTTCTCCAATAGTCTCTGAGAAGCTACTTAGCCAGGACCACAACATCTTCCCCCTGAAAACCATAAATATATTTTTTCCTATTATGTTTACTTTCTAAAGGCAGACTGAGAGTCAAAAGACTGTTAGTGCTTGTCAAATGCTATGATGTCAGAAACAAAATTCTGTTCACTAAACGATTATTGTAATGTAACAGCAGTCAGGTGATACACAGTTTGTGCAGCAAACGGGGAAGAATTTTAAAAGAACATTTGATGAAAGACAGAAAAACAGGTAAAAATATGGCATCTTCTGCACAGAAAAACTTGTAACTTGTGAAGAATCTTGTGAGGAATCATCCAAAAGAATGTTACTCAGAATATACTTAAGAAATCTACAGCTTTGCCTCCTACACGCTCCAGAAAATGCAGAGTGAATAGTCGAGTCATTCATTAATGTCCCTGCAAAACTGGTACATTTTGAAAATATGTTTGATTCATGACCTCATGTCTTAAGCTTATGTACTGTTAGACAGAATTACTGAAGTTTTCAAAAAGAAAGACACAAGCAGCATGAATATTTTAAGAAGCACAATTTTCCCAAGCAGAGGACGGGTTCAAAGTTTTCTAGTCTGTCTTCTTTTAGACATTCCCATCAATGCCTGAGTTAATTACCAAAGTACCTCAGTAATTAACTAACCACTGCTACAACTGAGGCAATAGTCGCTGATATTTAGGGAGACAAAGGCAAGCACTAGTTTCCCTTCTTACAGAGAATAGATGAAGCCCAAAATAAGCAAGTAGTTGTTAAGCACTTCGTTTTTGGAACTACACATTTTTAACCAACTGAAAGGCTAAGTAGAAGGTATCCTTTAACACCAGGAAAAAAGGTGCTATCTCACTCAAATCTGGGGCTGCCCAATAATCACAATATGGTTGTGTAGCCATCACTGCCAACTCATTTCACATCTCTTCCCTTTTGACAGATTTTATTACTACCTTTTGTTCATTAAAAAATTTATGCTGTTTTATTGTTGATGGTGTTTTGGTTTTTGTTTTTTTTTTTTTCTTAGTAAAGGTGAACAGTTAAAGAAAAAAAACCTCCTTATTATTCTATCTTTTCAAAAGTGTAGCCCAAACATCTTAATCATCATAAAGTGAAGCACACTTGTGAATGTCCCTTGACACAAGAAGAGCACAAACTATGATGGATTTAGAGCAGAGGCACACTGCTGCAGTGTCACTCCAAAGCAGGATTCATTTGCTTTCCACCTCATTGCCAGAACATTACCCCTTGGTGTTCTCTTCTTCTCTCCAGACCACACTGTCCTTTTCAGGCTCTCGTGTTTCATCATTCATCAGGCTCAAACCTTACTGAGACTCCCTAATGCCTTTATCAAACAGGCTGTACTTTTCCATGGCCTCTCAAATGTTAATATTTTGTGTGTGTGTGTGTGTAATACAGTAGTGAAATAGGGAATGTCTCTGAAAATGCCCAAGGAATGTGCTGCCATGTACCTTACTCAAAAGGAGTTAACAAAAAGGTCCACCACACACTGATAAGATACATGAGAAAAAAAATATCTCTGATACACAAATATATTTTCATGGAACATTTAGCATGCTAGTTTACCATACATGTTCAGAGTTACCCTAAATTGTGTCTATGATGTCTAGGACATATCCAAAACCAAAAACAAAACAAGCAAACAAAAATAAACAGCAGAAAAATGAGATTTTTAATTAATATATCTCATAAGGCTGAAGACTTCATATCACCTCCAATATTCCAGGGAGGAATACTGAATCTAAAAGAAAAAGAAAAGGCAACTCCAAAAATTTCATATTGTTAATCCTACTTAATATCAGATCATTACATTAGATTTTAGAAATTCATCCACCTTATCACTACAAATGTGTAATTTTGTATAGAGTGATACCAGATAACGATGGTTATTCTCCAGTGATGTCAAACCTTCCACCACACACACCCCACATTCCCCTCAACCTGCTGGTGGAATCTTGTAATTGAAATTCTTGACTCAAATACAAAAGCCCCCAAAATCACTCAAAACCACACTGGTTAAAACATTTTCTTACAATGCTTGCCCTGGTTCTGTGATGCCAAGAAAATACATTACCCCAAGTTACAACACTAAGCACTAAAGCTTCCTTGTGACGACACAGCAGAATTCGTGCCCGAGCTCTGAGGAAAAGCAGATCTGTCCACATGAAATAACACTGTGCAGCACTCAGCAGCTCCAAAACTTATTTACTAGCACAGGACATGGGAATATAAAGGATTACCTATGGCTGGGGGGAGATTTATGGCTGCCTCTCATACCTGGTGCTGAACAGCACACTGCCAGTGAAGCCTGAGTGATGCTTTCCTGCCCTGCAGGAGCTGCACCTTGAGATTCTCCACAAAAAAGAACCCCCACCAAAAGGAGGGGTTTTACTGACAGCTGGGGCAGTGGATAACCGCAGCTGCATCATCATGTTAAACTTCTTTTCCTAAGAGTGTAACTTCACCTTTGATCACTACCCCAGTTCTACTGCCAGTTGTGCTGTGCATTTCCATCCCACCATCACACAGACAGCTGTTTTAACACCACCCTGAGACAAACACAAGACACAAATACACAGTTTGGAAGATAGATGGGGCTTTTTTCAATGAGGAAAAACCCCCACCACACTCTTTCAAAGAAAGGGGATGAAATCATCACTGCACTGATATTTTAACCTTAAGACTTAAAATGTTAATTTTTCACCTCCAATACCTCAAATAGCTCAGGGGAAGTGAGAGCTAACGCACAGGAGAACACAAGCTAATGAGAAATTGAAGTCTTCCTCCAAAACTAACTCCATTCCATGTAGTTGCTTTTATTACACAATTAACATGTAACTTAACGAAGAACAAGTGTGGGGAATAAAAAAATTGAGCCAATTTTAATCCTGGCATTTATTACCACAAACTTGTTTTAAAAGGTGTGTGCATTTCCCTAAAAATTATAAAATATTCCTAATAGCTGAGACACCATCCTCATATCCACAGATTCTCAGCAATATTTAGGTGTTAACTCAGCCTTGATTTCAGCTGAATGAGGTATAAAAATACTTCTAAAGATGTGGATGTTCAGAATACCATTATACAATGTCAGATTTTAAGCTTTACTACTTGAGAACCACACAAGATTGTGACTTCTTCTGACATTACTTATTCAAAGCATATTTAAAAAATTAAGTGTCAGGCAAAAATGTCCCATTATTTCTTTGAACCGGTATGGAAGAACCACTGGAAGTAAATCTTAATATTTAAACAATTGGTCAGGTTTTTAATGGAAACATCCACGCACTCTCATTTACATCAGAATTCAAGTAAGAAATGACATCAGCTGGTATTTGAACTTCAGTTATTTGTGAAGAATCCCTGTTGCCCCGTTCTTTTAGCCTTCTGATTGTTTACATACTTAGGAGATTCTCACACATTTTCTATAAACAATACTATTGTTTACATTCCTCCAGTTAGGAGGGACAATTGACAGACACCTTCTCAGACCAGTGGAATTGAAGAGGTTGAACCTCTATCTTCCAATGTGGCCCATTTCTGTGAAATGTATATAAGGTGAAATCAAAAAAGTAAACTCCTCTTTTCCTCCTCTCGCTCTGGCTCTGTCATCTCTGCTGCATCTCATCGTGGTGTTCCTGCGTCAAATCCCCACATCCTTGAAAAGCACAAAAATTCTCTACAAACAATACAGCAAGTGCATGCAGAGGTACCACTTAGTGCTACTCCTCAGGAGCCTGAATTTAGTTATAACAAGTACTGACGTTCACTGAAAAGGCTGGGAAAGCTTAGGCCCAGATTTATGGTGTCATTTGACAAAAATTCAATAGCTTTTGGACAGCAGCGCCTTGCAAACGCAGATGTTGCTGCAGACATCTGTTAGCTAAACAATGCCGAGGTGCATCTCCCTCTGCAATCCCACCCTGCCAGGCAACGGTCTGGAAAACCTCAAAGCATAACACATTAAGTTCAAGAAACCATTTCAGGGATCCTGACTTCTCTCCCTTATCATCTGTAGCACATGTTTACCGTTTATGGCTCATCACCAGCACACGCAATCACTTATATTCCAAATGTTCAAGGAGCTCTGTAGCCGAGGAAGAAATCGCGTTAATATTCTGAACTACCTGCAGAGATCCGGCCTTGGAAAGGTTCACGACTTTGCACTGCAATGCTTGGGTGCCTCTGACACACCTTGCTAACCTAAGTCCCTCCTAACAAGTGCAGCTTGCATACATAAAGCAATATTGATTCAGCTGTGCAGTGCTGTTTGCCCAGCCTTTCCCAAGCACAGCTTCCTCAAACACTGCTGCAGGCATCAGACCGTGTCTTCCGAGGAGAAGGTTGGTGTTTGTCAGCCAGGCTTGACTTAATGATGCACTCTGCGCCAACCACTGCATTTAATTAACTTTTCTTGGTTGGCCTCACAGAGTTGTTTTCTACTATCTGATCTTGTCTGCGTGAACCCCGTTATGATTTCATGCAGGAAGAAGGCTTGCAAGCCACAGCCTCTTTCATACATAAAACTGCCCTGATTTATAAAGGATCTGTTGATAGGAGTGAAGGTATCATGGTATCCATGCCCACATAAAAAAGCACAAAGCTGTTTTCTGAAGCAAAATATCTGGAGATTAAAGCTAAAGGAAAGAATGCCACCCTTCTGAATGAGCAGCTCAAACAGTTTAATAAAGAGAGGAAAGAGGTCAATAAGGGATGGTTATTTTGAAATGAACACTTTTATCTGTACCACACGGTGTCTTACCCAGTGACACCGCTAGAATTCAACAGCATGATTTCATGAGAAAGAATAAGAACTTGTCTTTGTTTTGCTGTTTTCAGGAGCCAGTTTGTTTAAACCTTCCAACAACAAAGATACACGAGCTGATGTTTTACATGAACTGCTTTATCTATCACTTAAAATGCAAAACAAAACATGACATATTCCTACTTATCCAGCTGTACTAAATTTAGTATATAAATACAAGGACTGTTCAAGGGTAAGCAAAGGATTCCTGTCTCAGAGATCCTCTAAAAATTCCTTCTTGATGCTTTTTTCTTTCCTTTTCATACAAACACATTCTAGGCAGAACTGTTAAGGCAAAATTATACACACAGGCAAACTCTATTGCTTTAACTTCTAACCCAGACAGCAAAATGGATATGAATATGTGAAAGCCATATCCCTCTTCACCCACCCAGCTGCGTCACCACACACACCATGACTGCAAATACTATTCCTCATATTAATATTTTCCTTCCAACTATCTTTTTAAGATGTAATTTGCTTTATGTTGTATCTGTAACAGCTTCCCATCATTTATTGGGGGGGGCAAGCATTTCCAAGCTTATAGTATGCCAGGTTACTTTCTATCAGAGTCTGCAGCTCACAGGCATATTCACCTTTCCCATCAAGTTTTTTTAGCTGCTGGCTTTCAATCTTCAAGCATTTTAGTTGGTTGAAAATGTTCCTCCAACTCTAAGTTCCTCCAACTCTAAGAAAGAAGCAATGATAAATACATGACGTCTAAGTCACTTTACCTCTCAAAGTTGTGGTTTTGTAAAGGAAGAGTCCAGGAAAACTAACTCAGTCTTTTTGCCTGGCTCATCCTTATGCCATTAAAATTAACATGAAACAATATGTTCCTTTTTAACCATTTGATGAGTCAGTGCAGCTCAGAAAACTGATAAAAGGTTTGTGGAAATAAATTAATATTGCATGAATGCTTCTGGAGCTATTAAACAAACATAAGCAAGAACCCATCACTGAAGCCAAAAGAGACCTTTATGCTATGAAGGAGAGTGGCAGAAAAGTCAACAATCATTACTACAGCAGGCCCTTTACCCTGCAAAAATGACATGTGACCTAAAGAGATGTAAGCAGTGCTTATCTCAGAGCTTACAACTCTATTACATTGCTTTTAACAATACAAAATCCGTTCTTTTAACACCATTTTTTTCTTCATGGAAAGGAAAATTTATCAAAATCTTTCAGTCAAAACCTCTCTTCAGAAAAAATGAGAAGGGAAAAAGAGTAGGGTTTTTTAAATCTATGAAATAGCACAGTATTGGTGTTTTGGTTATGCTTTTACAAGTCTGATGCATGCAATGCACTTGAAATCTACAGTTGATGACAGATGTGAGACAGCAAATACTGTGACTTATGTCTTCAGCAGTCAAACCTAGCTTTCTTTCTGAAAACATGGTCAGTTCAGTTGCATCTGCTGGAGGCAGAGAAAAAGATCAAAATTATCAACTTTCCTGCAGGAGTCAGGAGCAGATCTGCAGATCACAGATGCATCAAAGGTGCTATAGAAAAGCAGCTGCTGTTTCTTACCCACTTTCACACTGTACTTCAGAAATACCCACTTGTGTGACAAGAAAGGAGGCAAACCTTTTCATGACCTTGAAATACACAAAGTAAGCTCTACTTCTGAGCACAGTGACCTCCACAAACTTCAGTTCTCAACCCAGCAAAGTGGCCACATTTTAATGTATCAGAATTTCTGAAAAATTTCAGAGATGCAGGTGAATCAGCAGCAGTTTGGGCAGGAAAAATATGAAGGATTGCTCAGAAGCAAGAGGCTATTTCCTTTCTGCTACATATAAAAAAAGTAAACTCTGATAGTTTCTAAGTACTTCAATGTATGATCTTCCAACAATCCTGTTTATTTTCTCAAGAACGGTTTATCTTCACTTGCATCAAGGACAGCATTTAAAATACACTCTAGACAACACTTGGGACAACAAAGAATTAAATATTTTACAGTTATGTTAAACACATTGACAGAATCCCTGCAAGTATTTTTTTTTAAAAACAAGATCAGACATTAGGAAATATTGTTGATCAACTGTCTTATTCCTTACTGACATTTTGTTAAGTTAGTTATCAAAATATGAGTAGATCTACAGCAAAGGTCCATTCAAATTCAAAGATACAACTTCCATAATTTAATTCTGCATGCTAATGAGTGTCACATGGTGATTTTACAAACTGCATTTTCATTTAACAAAACAGGTAGAGTAAGAAGTTAGGAAGTTACATGTACAAAATCAGAAGTCTTCAATTGAGAGATCTCTTGAAGTACAGAAATTGTTTTCCTCTGTTGCATAAATTCTCCATTATGCATTTTCTGCCACATATAACAGCTGCCTATGAGTAAACCTGATTAAAACTGATTAAACCTGCTTGCACTGAGGAAGACTCCAGCCTAGGCATTGGAAAATACTAATAGCAAAATTCACCCTGTAGAAATCTGTAACTGCCCTTCCTGGTGTCAGTCATGGAAATTGTCAATATAAAGTTCTTACACATTTGCATTTGTCTGATGTTAAACAGTACTGGAAATTTAATCTCATTTCATCTTAAATGTTCATTAGGTAAATCTTATTAATAACTTAATTTATTAATAGACCCTATTATTGTTTCTGTTCTTGATGGAAAACAAAACTTCACTATTACAATATGAAGTCACAAACAAAAATTTCGTATAAAATACTTAATTTAAAAAATTAACCCCGCTTATTATAGATCTAGATATTGCCATTTATTTCCATGTCAAAAGACACTATTGAAACTGTTCCCTTCCTCCTTTCATCACGTGTACACATTTTTAATAACACTTAGGGTTTCAAAGATCTCTCTCAAAACTTCCTCTGTCCTTCACTTGGAATTAAATTATTTCAAATAGCACATTTACAACTATTATTAGAAAACATCTTTCCTACTATTCCATTAGCCTCATTCATATATTGTGTTGGCTTTTTTGACTTATTGAAAATAAATTATGCAGGACAGCAGAAGAAAGCTGTTTCTGCATAATTCAAGTAAAATCACAGAAAAAGGAAGCAGTATAATCAACAACTGCAGTGCTCCTTTGAGACCTTCTTTCTTATTATAAAAAATAGTAATCTTTTGAAGAGGAGACTGATAATTACTCAACATCATCCTCTAAAAAGAACAAACCGAAGGTAACAAAACAGTTATATTCACCCATATTACAACAAATTAAATGTGAGCATATTTCAGTGTGTTTAATTAAATTAAAATCTCTTTCACATAAAAGTAAATGGTTTTGCTCAGGGTTGAAAGAATATTTATTTATTTATAAATCTATTAAATTTTTCCCAACTGTTGACCAGATTAGTCATACCTGGTACCTTTTATTTTCCCCTCCTTCTCACTCACATATGTATTTGGTTTATTGAATCAAACATATAGCAATTACAGTGTGGAGGACACACCAATCAGCAAATAAATTATGGAAGACTTACCATTTACACAGACTTCAAAAGATTTGCAAAGGTCATCCTCAAACAGGCAGCCTGAAAACACAAAAGAAAAGGTAAAAATTAATACAGGTGTCAAACTGTGGATAGTGTGTATTGAAGACCTGTTAAATGCTCTGGAAGAGTCAGACATTTGGTTGGCCTTGGCAGTTCAAACTGGGCAGTAGAGAAAGTCCAGAGCAGGTCTGGTTAGACAGCACATCTTACTAACTGGCTATGTCCAGAATAACTTTGATGGTTTTGCTCCCCTCATTCCTCTCCTGAAGCTTCTGTTTTTCCATGCATGTCTCTCTCATTTAGTAATTTGAGGGACTTTATGTTCTCTTAAATTTGAGTACATTGTTATACCACAGCACAGTAATGCTGTAATGCAACAGAATATACACTGAGAAGCCAAGAGCATCCTGACAATATTGTTACTGTGATGAGACAAGCCTATAAATTGCTCAGATTAAGCTTGGATTTATAACTGCAACCACTGACCACGTCTAAGACTTCAGGAGTGCTAGATCCTTGGAGAAAGGCTTCCAAATGAAGCCATCCCTACCAACACCCTGATAACCTCACAGAGAGCAGGCAAATCAGTATAGGGACATGAAAAATATCCTTGGATGTTTTCCAATTAAAATAGGAAATTTGTTCCCAAACTTGCTGTTTGATGAGCCCCTGCTGCACAAGCTCTACTCTTCACCCTAGAAACTTCATCCAGGTTGGCAATCCCAGCTCTTTCACTTGTACACATCTTCATGGATAAAGTATTCTGTTCCCTCGTCACCAAACAGTTCTGTTCCCTTGCTGTCACCCAACCAGGTACTGAGACAATCGTGATTATTGCCTTTATCCTTAACCAAAATGAGTCCCTGCTGATATTTGTGAAGGCAGCAGGGAAGTGGGCAAGATGTGTCTCTGCTCTGGTCACTCCACACTGGGGCACAGGGACAAGGATCAGGTTTAAAAGCACTGTGAAATATTCTACCACTGTTAAGGACACTCACTTTGTTAACCCAACCAGTAGTTTCTTCATTTTCTGACAAAGCTAAAGAGCTAGGATTGGACAAAATCTGAGGAATTAAGCTGTATTTTGGACACAAACACTGCCCTTACACATTTCATAACACATTTTCATAATTAGGCCTTTTAATTTTCCTGGAAAATATCTTGTTTATAAATGGATACACGGAGTTACAGATATTAAACAATATTAAACTTTTCCACACTTGGCATCAAGAAACCAGCTGGGAACTACACCAGATCCAAACAACTGAGCAAATCCTCTCTCCCCAGCCATGCCTAGCTCCATGAAAGCACAGAGTACAGCACCTCTATTCACAGGAAGTCCAGTGGATTATTTAAGATGTCCTTAGAAAAAGAACTGAAAGGCTCAAAACCCTCTGACCATGAATTACCTGGCTCCTAATCCTGCTAAAATAAGAGTTTGGGTGAGATAGAGTGACTTAGGAATTTCTGCAAAGCCTTTCAGCAGATAACAGTATTAGCACATCATTAAGCCTGAAATAATATGCTGGGTGTCTCAGCAGAATTTAGTAGCACATGCTAGGCAAGCCAGGCAATCCCAGCTCCATGAATTCAAGACATGTTGGAGAACCAACAGAATCCTTTACATCCACCCCTCCAAAGACCACACACACATAGCCTTATGCAGATATACAATATTCACACACCTTAAGCAGATTTACAATATGCACATGAATAAAAGAGTCCCCTCATCCTTTTACCCATGCCCCAGTAAATTGTGGATATATATTTGGTACCTTTTAAAAGAGAATTTTCAGACCAGGAAAGCTTCTTCACACAGAGTATGGCAGAATGAAATGTGCCTACACAGTACACAAATTGGTTTGTAACATATTCTTGAGATGTGGCTGATTTTGCCCCAGACAAGTCTGCTGTAAGAACAATTTGACCTGAAACAATGTCTGGAAACTCACTGGAGATACCTGACTGCAGCTCTGACCCAGCCAAGGGGAAGATGCCTGAACTGTACACTGACTCATAAAGAATATCAGGCAAGAGTGATGACAGGCAGTGACCAAAACACATCCACACACCTCATAGCACAAGTCTAATTAAAAGAATAACAATGATCACTTTAGAAAGGCATTCTTGCAGAAAAAGAATAAAAATAAAGACTTCAAGCAGTAACATAAACTAGACATGGAAAGGTATACTTCAGTGTTCCTGTTTCCAGATATCTGATGTTATCTTTTCTAAAAAAAAGCCTTCTGCCTAGGAAAAAATCAGAGTTCCTTTTTTCCCTGAGAGATTACAAAATAATTAAAACCAGAAGCCTGAAATATCTGTTTCAGACAAAATGCTGGTGAATTTGTCCTGTGATGGAGGGAAGACAGACAGTTTATTTCCCACCCTGCAGTGCTGTGGATTCAAAAAATGTCAGATGAGAAGTTTCAGCCAGGGATATTTCTAGAGTGGCACGTTAAAGCAGTGACTGGTTCACCTGGACTCTACTGATTTTGAAGCACCTGGGAGCTGGGATTACAAGCACCTGCTGCCTGTAGCCACCTGCCAGAGACAGGCCATCCTATAATAACATACTGATATCCTCAGCAGTGCAAAACTACAGATACAAAATGAACAAAATGAGCCTGCTTAGATACAAAGAAATCAACAGTTAAGCTACCTCTATACAGAATTCTGATTTTGCTTTATTGACTAATATTTTCCATGAAAAGCACAAAAGAAAACTGGCATTATCAAGTTTTAGTTTCTCTTTTAATAACTGTTGTTTATTTGATGCTCAGTACAGCAAGGAATCTGATGAAATTTAACCTGTAAACCCACGTCTTTGAGAGCAAATTAATAAAGTCAATGCATAGTAAAATATATCCATGTACGATTACCCTAAAATAGACAAGGACCTCCAAAATGCCTTGAAAAATATTTTGTTTCAAGTTATTCATTGCTAGAGATGATTGTTATGCATATTTCACCCAACCAGACAATATGCTAATTTAGCTACTAATTTATCTCCTGCTGTTTGCAGGAACATTAAGAAGCATCATATTTCATTTTAAGTATCTACCTACTATTAGTAATGGTGGCAATAAGTAAACTCTGAAGAGTGATGTGGTATCATCTCCAATATACATTTATTTCAGTTCATGCCTTATGGGAACAAAATTACATTGCATTTTCTATCAAAAAAAAAAAAAATTTCTCTACCAAAAATAATCTCCCAGTACACATAAACTGTTGATGCAATACTTTCAAACACCAAACCTAAATCCCCAATCTCACTTCACACAGCAGCCCTGAAATAACAAAGTCTCCATATAATAAGTCTCCAGCATACCTTGCCTTGCTAAATTTAGAATTTAAAGAGTTTTCTTACCTTACTTGCTTTGAAATTGAACACTTTTCTAACTTTTGCATCATCTCCACATCTCAGTAGTGATAAAACAGTGCAATATATTGTATATAGTGTATAGCACAGTACATGTATATGGTACATTATTAAATAGCCATAAAAAGAGATTCCATAGGGCCTTGCAAATTCTCCTGCCTCCCTTTCCTCCCCTTCTATATCTCCAGTGCTGTTTCTCAGAAAGGCAGGAAAACATAATCACAAAACACTGCTGCAAGTACAGAACCTAAAAGTTTAAATTTCTTTTTTCCAACTTATTCTTGTCATGAGACACTAATAAAACTATTTCCTTCTCTTCATTACACAGGAGTTCTGCTTTCCTAAGAAAAAAATAGGGAAGTTTAAATTGCACTGGAACATATTGTTTGTTTCAATCTATATGAGGAGCCTGTGAAGGTTAGGACAGTCAGATGAAATCACTTAAACTTTATCTAGAAAAAACTGTAACACTTCACTTATCAGGAAAATATTTTTTAAAAAATTGGCACCAACTGATGATGCAAATAGATTGCATTAAGTTTATTTCTCTGTCCTCTCCCCCTGTTAACCAACTTATTATGATCCTAAACTAAACATCCCAGAAGATGAATACCATAAATCTTGTAAGGATTTTTCTAATTTAAAATTAAAAAGTAGGTCATAGACCCTGTTCACCAAAAATTGTCTTCTAATCATCAAAACAAAACAAAACAAACCAATTAAAAAAATCAGGCAAAAACAGCTACATTTCTTCTGAAACTGGGAAAATACCAACCTCTAAAATCCTTTGTGTTGAAGGTTTCCTACCTTTCCCTTTCACTCTCTTTCTCCCCATCACAACATTTTAGCCAACATTTAGTTCCCTTAATCAAAATATGCCAACAATCTTTAACGTTTTAACAGTCCAGAATGAAAGTGCACCCCACATTTACCTGTTTATTTCACATTAGGTTGCAAGATAAGGTCAGGAGACCTTGAAGGGTGAACTCATCACTGCTGGTGAGGGTCACATGGGCAGGTTAATGCCTCCTTGGGTCTTTATCCCCAGCTGTGGAAGACTCTAAATAGTGGGCCCCATGTTTATTTTTCCATGTTTATAGTAGGATTAATAAATACAGTCCAATAATTATTTTAGAAGTGCTCAACTCACACAGCTGGGATAGCTTTAACTGAAAAAACCAAGATGATGCCCAGCAATAATGAATGATAATCTGAACACATTGGTAGGAAAAATCAAACAAGGTTTCTTGCAGAAAACTGATGGGAGAAGTCATCTGTTTGAGAGAGAATTATTCTGCTCACTATTAGAGGTGAGAGATAAATTTGCTCAGTCTGCTAAAGCTGTGATCTATTCAACACATCCTCATCTGTCTGCCTTACATGTGTGCTTAACAAGTCTAGAATTACCCAAAATTGCAAGAATGTCTGGGGGAAATCTACTTTAAGCTGATCACAGGCTTGAAGCAAAGTTCATCCCATTTTCTCAAACCCTGGGGTTACATAGGCATGTGCACATGCAATGTAAGTATATGCTTATTACTCAGAACTTACCAACTGCTTGTGAAAAATCACCTGATCAACTGCCTTACTTTTCATTTTGGCATTCACTTTGATTTAAAAAAACCCTGGATATTCCCTTTTAAATTTTCATTCTTATCCCCTTTCTCCCTTGCTCTTTTTTTCTGTTTCAAACTCCTCCATTCTCTTCTTCAGAAGTGTTTTTTGAACTCTTCTCCAAGAAAACATTGTCCCAGCACTGGAATGCCCTTTCCTGACCCTCCCAAACACGTGCATGCATCCCCCACATGGTGCCCTGTCCTGTCACTCCTGCAGGTGAGCTGCTCTGTCCCTTGACCAGCACTGATTGCTGGCAATTTCTGGCAGTAGAGTGCACCCATGCCCACAGGTGGCCTCCACATTCCTCATCCACCTCCCTTTTGGTGTGTGACTGGGAGAGAGCTAAAGAGACAGAAGGTAAAAGGGCAGAATTTTTTTGCCACCTCAATTCACAGATCTTCAGAGCAGGAATATGTTCAGTTACATTCTGGTTTGTCTCTTCAGGATATCCAGAATGTTCTACACTGAAAAAGGTATTTTATCAAGCCCTCAGAACCTGTGGTGGTTTATCAATAACTGCTTGTATAATAGTTAGGTGATGAAAGAAGAGTAAATCAATGTGGTCAAGAATTAAAGTGGTACATAATATTAAAGGGGGTCTTTCTCCCAAGAGGGAAAGTGAGAAAAACATGACAGGATAAAATGTACTGAGCTTTGATCTTCTTTCTTTACTCCACCTTTTGTTTTCTGAATGTAATATGTGCCTGATGTTTTTGTAATACTGCAAACTCTTGAGAGAAGGGTTTTTTTCCTTTCTTTTTTTAATTATGTGCATGTACAAAAGCTTCATACAAAGACACACTCATCCCTGGTGAAGAATCCAGGCTTTACTCTAATCCAAATTAACAGTCATAAAGATGACAAAAGAAATCCCTGCAGTGGTTAACTGCAGGACTGTGCAATCTTTTACATGAAAAGTTTCCAAAGTAAAATAAGGAAAGATTTCCCATAAGTGTTACCATATGGTGCTAACACTTCCTCATCTCAGATTTACCCCTTCTTTCAATCATTTTTCATACACACTGATTTGTATATTACTCTAGCCAGCATAATTCATCACAGAATAGAGTTTTCATTCATTTATGAAAAATTTCAGTTCTAAAATTACAGCCAAGATTTGCCCCTGAAGCCTCAGTGACATTACACAGCAGTACTTCAGTTACCTTTTTTGTATCACTTTGCCCTTCAACATGTATGGATTGGTGCATGAAATAAGCAACATAGTACAGAAATGCTGTGGTGTATATTATTATTTTTCACTATGTAAATCTGTACTTTGTCCTCTATGCATTTAGGGGAAAAAATAAATCTTTTCCTTTGCATTTAAGTAGTCTGAGCATGTTCACCACTAAAGAAAGGAATTGGTTTGTGGTGAGAATACTATTAGCTTAGCTGATTACTAATGCCATGATTGCAATGATGTAGGGCTTTTCTTCTGGGGAGCACTGAGAAAAGGTCACTACTAAGAATAATTGAAGATGTGAGCAGTAATAACAGGTCATGAAGAGAAGAGACACTGAAAGTCCATCACTAAGAAAGCTTTAGAACTGCATTTGCATCTGCCCAGGGCTCAGAAAGTGGCTCATACCCCATTTGATGTGCCATATTGTCATTTTTTCACAGTAAACATTAAAAGAACTTGCATTATCTCCTCTGAAAAATAATTCTCTCACTGCTACATTGTCTAACTCTGTTTCTTTAGCAAGATCACCATTCACTCAAAGAAAAATGGGGAGCACAGATATAATCTGCTAAACAAGTAGCTCCACTATTACTTACTTATACTGAACACTAACATACTCTCTCTTTATATTTAAAAAAGAGAAGATGAATCCATTATTGGAGAATAAAGAGAAGATAATTTTAAAACATGGCAAATGTTACCTCAAGATCATGACTGAAATCTTTTACCTTTAATTGCGGAAGAAGGGGTCAAATGTGATTTATTCAAGTAACACAGCCACAAACAAAAGATTTTTGCCATTTTAGTGTCCCCTATTGAGGAAAAAAATAACATCTTTATAATATAAAATGTAGGATCTGTTCCTTCAAAATTACCAATTGTTATTTGGTCAGAGCAGGCCTTCAGTCACTGTGATTCAATACATTCTGGTCACCAGTTGCTAAAATTAAATTCCTTACTGGGCAGGAACTGATCACCCAACACCCACTGAAATCCCAACTGCAACTAAGCAAAACTTCCTTTTGTGCCTGGCAGAGATTTTGAAGGCTGAACACCATTGAGCCTAAATTCCACTTCACTGTTTAAATACATCAACAAGCAGCCTGATTTTTTTACCCACCATTGCCTGTACAATATCCGTGCCCACAAAACCTGTTGGCAGCAACACCTTCTGGTATTATCCATAGCCAAAAGCTATAAAAGGTATAACACTGAAGCATCCATAGATCAGAGTGTGACATTAACAGGAATGCCTTCCTCCATATCATTGCACACAAGCACTGCACTGCAGAGGCCTCTGTGATATTTATTCCAAGAAAGAACTGCTGCCATCATTATATCTGTCAACCTCATTTTGCCCATCACTAACTGCCAGTCTATTCCAGCATATTTGTTTTACAAAACTGCAGTACAGGAGTGAATTCTAAATCCTAATTATAACATAATTCTAGATGTCTTCCACAGTGAGGGTTAAGACAAGCTGGGTCAAAGAAGTAATGAGCCATTAGCTAGAGGAAACAGGAACTCTGTCTGGGGGTTATGTGCTTTGGAAGATAACTCTTTCAGGTAAAATATCCAAAACATTTACAAGGTTAAGGAACTTATGTCACATCCTCTGAAGCTACCCAGTCTCCAAGAGCCAGAGTCAGTGAGAGGGTTTTTTTTTTTTTTATGGTTCATTAAAGTTTTGCCTCCTGTTTTGGGAAAACTCCCATTATTTCCATAATCAAAGCAAGGAAAATAGACATGTTTATCATTTCGCTCTAAGAAGTACCAAAATTTTCTTTTCATAATTTGGCAGACATTCTTAATGAGTATCTCCTTGGTGCTTAAAAAAACATAACTGGAATTTACAGCAATTCTCATCCACTTATATTGCCTCTAAAACTAAGCAATTACCCAATATTTAGGGGTAATATTCCTCTCCCAGCAATATCTTAAGCAGACTTCAAAGGCAGAAACCATTTTTTGCAGAGGACCTCTCTGCTATTACTGCCTTTTCTGTTCTGTTTTACTCAGAAAACAGTGCAGCATCGTTCAACCAATGATACCTGTACCAAGAGCTGCAGTATGACCAAGTGCCTGCCCCACAGGATCCTCTCTCTTTTCCTTCCTCAGACTTTTTTAAAAATCCCTCTCTTTTTTGCTTTATCTCTACTTCACAGTTAATTTGATCTGGTTAAATTACCAGCTCTTGGAACTTGAGGAAAAACAACTTGTGGACTTGGCAAAAACAACTTAGAAGGAAAAAAGAAACACACAACTCCAAGAAGTCTGAAGTGCAAGGGGCTAGTTCAGAGTAATTTATTGCAGGGAAGTAATTCCAACCTGGACAACAGCACCCATGGGTGTGGGAGCTACACTTACAGAAGAGCTCCAAAAAGGAAGGCAGGACCCAAACACAGGTCTAAATCTGTCTGTTTCTCTGTATCCATATGGAGGTCTGATAAAACAGTAAAAAATGCTGTTTGGAAAAACAACTTCGTGCCTTTATCATGCATTTCTGAATCTAAATTATTACAATGTAAATTTAGAGTGTTGAAATCACCTGTGTTCATCTAATGGAAGAGACACTATTATATACACTTGGTAATTTCTTTAATAAAGAGTTTAAACAGTCCAGAGTTATCCACATCAATTATTCATGTAGTGGAGGAACATAATGAAAGTCAATGAAGAAAGTCATAGTCTCTTGGAGTTCTTGAGGGAAAAATAATAATAATAGGTAAAATTCAATGGACTGTGACATCAAGATTTATCTCCACAATTTACTCTGGGAATCTGAATTGCGAATGAAGCTGCAGCATCCTCTAGGATGGGACAGAATTATGAGAAACAGGTCACGCAAGGATAATGGTATCACATCAAAGTTAACAGTTCTTACTAAGACACCCAAAACTTTTCCCAGTCCACAGGGAAAAAAAAAAAAATCATGTGTGTTTATTTACTAGATGTTTTTTAAAGCTACCAAGAACTCAGCTCTCCCTATCAATACAAATTATCTCTTGACAAACAATCCATGTTCAGCACCTTGTGGCTTTGTTCAAGTCCTGTTGGGCTGTAGTGTTTGTAACCACCTACATGCACATCACAATGACAAGGGACAGAATTAGGACAATGTTTTCTATGTTGATAAAGAATTAATCTATTATGTATTGATTCAAAACTCATTTCAGGCAGATGTTTAAATTTACCACAGAGTAAAATTATCTGCTTCAACTTACTTTTGTGAAACTGCACCTATTTGAAAGAACTGAGAGTGAATGGTCTTGATTTTGACCAGTAATTGAGCTCTAATTACTCCTGACTCATCCTGATGTTTCTGAGGCTGGCAGCAGAGCCAGCTGTCCTAGAATACATCCTGCTGTTGTGGCTGTGAAGCAGCTCTGCCTACTCTGTGAGACCAGTGAGATGTTTTTCCCTAGGCTAGTTGTTGAGAGGCAGCCACAATAATGACACACATCAGAGATGTAGTTAAGAAAAAGCCTAATGATTAAAGCAATTTGGGGAGGAAGCCAAGAAAATTAGAGATGATTCTGAAATATGACAATTACTGTGCATGCTGAGTAGCACCAGAATTCATCTTCTGTTTCCTTCCTAAAAAGTACACGGAAGACTATTTTTCTCTGTCTGGAAAAAACAGTAAAATATCATTAGAAGGCTAAACCTCTCAGATTCTAGTTCATCTTTTACACTTCTTTAAACACCATGGAGAAACTGCACTTAAGCAAATCCATTTTTGAAGGAAAAAAAATCTGAAGGCTGGATGCTGTCAGGAGTTTATATAGGTGCTTTTCCCCATTAAGAGTAGACAAAAGCCTTTGCTACACTGTAGCCATAGAGACACCAGATCTCAATAACTTAGCCTCCAATGCCTATTGATTTTAATGGAATTGAAGTATCTGAGCAGGGAATTAGGGTCCAAATGCCTATTTTTTTTTTCTCTTTAAGTTTTGTTGGCTTTGCTGTTTTTCCTTTGTAAACTTTATTTCTATATTACAGACTCCACTCATTCCCTATCCTCTCCTGGATATTCTTTGCTACTGAGAGTTACCAGGCAGGAGGCAGATAATGGAAAAGAGAAAGGAATGGGGATTCTCACTTCACTATTCACAAACCAGAAACTTCCTCCCAGCCTCTTCCACTCCTCCACCAAGCTGCTCTGAATTCCAGAGTTGGTTCTGTCTGCTGAATCCAGCCTCTCCCTAGTAACAATAATTGGCCTAGGGCATACACAATGAAAAAAGAATGATACCTATTAATTCATAAAGGGATTATCAACATTTACTTCAGAGCTTTTGTTTGGTTTTGTTTGTTTTGGTTTGGTTTTTTGTTTTGTTTTATTGGGTTTTTTCCCTGTATGGAAATAGAGAGAATCAAGAGGGTTGAGGAAACATAGAAAATTGGAAACAGTAAAAGGTACAAAATTCAGAAGAAAATACTGGAGGAGAACAGAGGTAATAGTGAACACTTCACTGTGCTACACCTGAAGAAGAAAAATGTACAAGAAAGGAGGAAATGGGAGAAAATAAGAGGGTCTGAGAAAGGAAGATCAGAACAACCTTTACAGAAATGTCTGTAATGCATGATGTGTTGAAAGTGATAAAAAGTCCAAGGCACAGAGATAAGCCAGTGGAAGAGATAAGAACAGCCCTGCATTTCCCTGCTAACATCTTACACTGACTTTACACGATGCTGTCTTGGGATTTCTGAGAATTTAGAAGGGGACTCTGATTTCTTGGAGGCATCCTGAGAACAGAAGTTGTTTTACAATAATCCCATTGATAGTTTTGCAAGTTGATTCCAAAGATTCATTAATTAAAGACTGGATTTTACTTTTTTCCTCCAAAAAATGCTTGATGTTAATATTTCATGAAGTTCCACACATGAGTCTTCAGTCTGCAGTTGACCAGCATTTGCATAATTCTGTGAGACATGATATTCAGCAAGGTTTAGAATCAGTCTGGCACCTCATATGGGAGACCTCCTAAAAATTCTTAAATTATTCTAATGAACCAGCATTATTCAATTTTTTTTTTTCCTTTGGGATTTGAACTTCAGCCAAAACATTAAAACATGTTTAAAACTATACTTAGAGACTTTCTAATTGATGAATATATTACAAATCTAATTTTGTGTTGTTTCTGAATCCAATACTCTGCAGAAAGCAAAGAATGATGTGTATGCAATGCTTTCTACATCAATGCAGCATTTACAAAAGATCCTAATTATAAGACCTTAAACAAACACACACCAAAAAAAGCAACAAATAAATCACCCCAAAAATCCAAAGCTTTGTGACCTTTAGTCTCTATTCTACAACCTATATATCATACAGCAGAAGTAAAGGCACAAGAATATTAAAATTATGCCCAGATGAGTAAATGATTTTTTTATTTTTTACTGTGCAACCTCATTTGAAGTATTCTTTCAAACCAACATGGGACTTTGACAAGAATTACTGAAAGATCTGAAATTGTTTCATTAATGGTATGTCAAAAAAAGCAAAATATGATGTGTTGTTACACACTACTCTGTACAAGAAAACAATACTCAAGTACTTCATGTAGCTTTGTTAAAAAACTTAACTATCAGATTCACAACAGCATTGGCCTGTTTTGAGAAGGTGCCTTCAGTTTCCTGCAGGCAGCTGGAAAGTATCAGGTCAAGGAGCAGAACAAGAATCTCCGTATCTACAGTTTTCTTCCTTTTGTGTAACTTTCTGGAACATTTTTACAGAGGGGTACATAGGGGGAAATGGTGCTCATGGAATATAAGCTGTATTGTTATTTTGCTGTTGAAAAACGTGCACTGGCAGACACTTGGCTAAAATTTGGTTCAGGAGAGACTCAGGATTTTTACAGCTAAGATGTTTTGGCTACCAATTCAACTTGCCTATAGTTATGCATGTGATGGCACAACATTTTGTGCCATTTCTTGAGTAATTGCCACAACAATTTTTAGTAATTTTACATAACTAAAAACATTAAGTTAACATGTAGGTTCAACAAAAAAACAGTCCTCAAGTGGCCCAAGTCTTCTGGAGTCTTACATTAGAGTAACCCAGCTATTCAACTTCCCAATTTAAACAAAATATGAGGACAAAATATGAGGATAAACTGTGAGGAAGGGGGAGAGAGTTGCTCATGGCTGAGAGTGTGTGGACATACCTGTATCCTCCCTGCCTCCCAGAAAACCCTCATTTTCCTTACACTCAGCAGCTCTGCCCATTGACATCTGATGATGTAATAACTCAAAAGTCATGTAATTCTGGGTTAAAGGTAGAATATATATAAAAGGTAATTACTGCTCAGTTAGTGCTGCTTTTAATTGTAATACTTTAATTCCATAATGGATATGAAAGTGTCCACAAGCTTTCAAATGACAGCTGGGTGCTGGAGCCTTATATTGTTCCAGATCTTCCAAACCTTTAGCTGCACTGTTGGTAAAATCTTCTCTAAGGATGCAATTCCCTTGCTGTCATTTTTTGACAACACTGTGACTCTATTCTAACCCATTCTCTACCACACCTGCCTAAGCCCAGACCCTACAGTTACCAATAAGGTCCTTAAAGACAAGACAGTGACCTTAGGCCATGGATTGTCCCACCACCCCTGCTTTCCCAGATGTGTGAACACTTTCATTGCTACTTCTGATAGTCTAGTGTACAACTACAGAATGCTACAGCCAACCTCAGAAAAGATTACCCAGTCTTTTCTCCTCTTACAGTTCACATAGCTCACTTCATAACATTTGCATTCCCAGATGCATAACTTATTCTTTACCCTGAAGAAGTTAAAAAGAAACATTAAAAAAGCAACAGAAATATGTCACACAGAAAAACTTATGAGTTCATTACTTTATAGAAGCTTTTTGAATATAATTTTTTACTAAAATATCCTAAGAGATTTAGGGTGACTCACAAATGCCTAAAAATATGGAAGCTATTTTCCTCCTGTGTTCTTTTTTCCTCTATGATGAAGGGAATCTAAAAGAACTTTGCTTTTGTTTCTTGTTATTTTTTGCTTGGTTTCTCCCTCCCCTTTCTGTGAGAATAATAAAGTACATTATATTTTCACTTGCAAAGCTCCTGGGTGTGCAGCTCCTGCCCCAGCGGGAGGCACAGCACACAAAAGCACGAACCACACAGCTGCAATTACACATCAAAAAGGATTGCTAATCTCACTAACTCCTGCACCTCACTTCTCCCACCCTCAGTCAGTGCCAAGCACTCTGCAAAACTCACAATCAGGGTTTGTCTTTGCAAACTACAAGTATATATATATTTATACGATATTATATTATACCTGCATGGATACAAATATATTAAGCATGTCTACATGATACATGTATTAAAAACATTCATTATTACTGTTGTTATTGCTGGTATTGTAATAAAACAATATTTTGAAATATTGAAATTTGTTGCCAAAAAATTGTCTTCTACTGCCATCTGAGATACCACAGACTAAGGTACCCACACAGCACTGAGAGACACAGTAGGAGATTTCTGGAGTGTCAGGGACATTAGGCAGAATACCCACAGCACCTGAAAAAACTCAAGGTGCCCTTTGTCAGGCAACTGAACCCAGACTTCTTTTCTAAAATAATCTAAGTGAGCCATACCATAAAATTTAGGCTTCTCTTTGTGATCTTAAAAACAAATCAGCTGCCTAAGTACTACAATTACCTGACATGAGACCTCTCTACTGTGTTCCTTAAAATATCAGAAAACTAAAAGTCTATCCCTTCCAAACTGGTAATTTTTCCAAGACTCAGTCATTTGAATACTTTGAAAAATACAGATTCAGATGACATAAGGACTCCAGAGGAAGGAAGAGCTAAAAAGGATTGTTTTGCACTGTACATTGTTTTGAACTGCTTCATGAGGTTTCAAGATTTGCTGAATGTCTCTGCTCGATACAAGTTCTGTAGGCATTGTAACCTTGGCTTGCCTGCTCCTCTGTGCCTCATTTACCAGCATTGCAGGTGGTCATATTTCCACAATATACAGTGGAACAGTCACCAAGGGAGTATCTTGTTCCTGGTATAGGCATTGACAGGCCTTCACTGATTTTTGAAATAAGAAGTTTGGATCCTAAAGGTTCAGGACAGGAACAGGAATTAAAGCAGTCTGGGAAAATGCTTCTGCTGCATTATAGAAGAGATGCTGTTCCTCAACTAAGTTAGGACTACAAAAGTGAATTAACCTTTCTTTCTACTTGAAAAAGGAGAAATGAACTTCCCCTTTCCTATATTTTGCTCTAGTCACACAGAATGCTACCTGTTATTAAATGAGCAACTCTGTGAATCAGAAATAACTCCAGGCTGGAAAGAACACAGTTTATCCTGGAAGTATGATGGTAGAGATGTGGGCCTAGGACAAGAAATAGTAGTTCCACATGGGCTTTTAAAGGAGAATGTAGAAAACAACTAAATAACTTTGCATTATATTTTTATGATCCATTCCTTAAAATACTTGGCATTATCTGCATATTATTGGATATTTTTACAAAAAAAAAAAAAAAAAAAAAATTTAAAGGTTTTCCATAGAGACCTCAGGCTCAGAGATGCAGTCACCATGCCAGACCACTGGCACATATTGAAAGACAAGTTTGTGTCTAATGGGTTTATTTTTAAATACCAGCATTTCAGAATGAATATTCAGAAAGACAGCTACAGCCTAAAAATCATCCTGGATATAGACAAGAATGGTTTCAAATAATCATTGCACACATGAAAAACTCCAGAACATTTCTCACAAGTTGACCTCTTGCCTAGGTATTTGGGATTATATTTTTTTGTTATGTGTGATACCTAAACCTAAACAGTATTTAAAGGCAGTTTAGAAAAATTAAAAAAAAAAAAATAATAACATCAGGAAGAAGTAAGATTCTTGATTCCAGAAATAATCATCTGCCACTTGAAAATGATCATCTGAGGAAAAAAGGTAACGATTTATAAACCTTAGCTTGGGGGGGTTTTTCTCCTTTCAACACAATGAGAAGATAGAATCTCATTCTGTATTTGTGCAGTCAATATTAGAACCAAAATTATTTTAATGGTGTTCACCCTACCTATTCTGGCCTCTTGAAGAACAGGAGAACAAAGGAAATTAACATTTCAAACTTCCTTGAATCACTTCTTAGTCATTGTAAAATCATGGGGTAATAAACCAGCCTGTGGAGAAGACAGTCATCAAGCACACACACAAACACTCATACACACACAAAAGGAAAAGTAATTAAACTTCAAAATTCAAGCAGGACAGCACCTTCCACCCTCAAATCAGGATGGATGGCTTCATAATTGTGTATGATAATGCACTGATGTTCAATACATCTCCCATCTATAAAGTTGTTTTAACTGTACACAGAGAAATGAAATTCAGTCACCTTAAAATTAATGGCAAATTTTCACTTGTTGCAACTGGCACCAAGAATGTTATTTTGCAGATTTATACTGTTAATCAGAACATGAAATTTCCTTGCTGGCTACACTGAATAGGTATGAACAACAGTTAGCATATTTTTAGATCATCTAAGCTGGTAGCAATCAGGCTTAAAAATTTCAAAGATCTCATTCACAGAAAATTTCCAGACATTTCTCTTTTCAAATTATAAACTTGGATATCACTTATTGAATTATTCATTCTGCACTTTCTGTGTAACACAGAAAGTAGGCATGAGACTGGGGATTCTAGTTATCTAAAGCCATCTTAGTTCAGAAGGTTAATTTACATTTTGACAAGTGAAAGATTCATTCTCTATTTCTGTGCCCCACTGCATCTGAATCCCTGAATGATCCCTACAGAAAAAGTGTAAAGGAGCAAAACTGTAAGGCTATTTCAAGTCTATTTCAAGTCCTGTAGGAGTATGACAGTATTTCATTTTTCAACATATGCTAAAACACCGTGGGATGACTTTTAGCTTCTGCAGCTTCATGCAGATAAATATGGCTAGATAGGATCTGGATGTTTCCTGCAGTCAGAGAGATGTAAGCACAGCACCAGCAGGTTTCTTTCTGCAGTGAGGTCCTAATAGAGAACAGCCATGCAGGAGCCCTCCATAACCAGTCACAGCAGCTGGAATCCAAGCACAAAGAAACAGAGACCACATCCAAGCTCATTTGCCCTGTTCACAAAGAAAGGGTGCACAGGAGCTGAATTATACTTTACTACAGCAGGCTAGTTCACTTGGGGCCAATACCTCAAACACTGAAGGATGACTAATTTATGATGACTAACTGAAGTGGTCTCATTTTTAAAAGAAATGGTTCAAAGCCAGAAGAAATAATGAGAAAGGAAAAAAAAAATAATAAATTCCTGTTATGTGACCCAGTTCAAGCTTAACTCTGCATATGCTATTCCTGCACAGTGAACTTTTGGTCCCATTCCTGTTCTCCCTCTTCTGTTGGAGGCAGTGCTGTCAACCATTTCCAGCTGGGACCTTCTCAGTTCTGATACTCCAAGTGCTCTTTTATGTCTCCTCAGCTCAGCAGAAGGAAACATAGGCAACAGAAGATAAAATGTTTTTCTTCCCCTTTTATGACTATTGCCATTTGGTCAACTGAGGTGGCACTGATGGCACAATAAAACCAACAGAGTGAAACCTAACGGGTCCCACAGTAGCGTGCAAATTTTAAGAACATCAGGCTGGCCATTTGCAACAGGGGAGTTCTGTCTGGACCTGGATTCTGGCTATGAAAGTGGCCATCAGCAGATGTTCAGGGAGAGAGCATCAGATAACTGTTCCAGTGAGAGGCAAGACACTTAAAAAACCTAGAGTTAAAGGCTGTGTCTGGACTGTGGTGTTTGAAAAGTATCAATTCCCCTCCAGGGCTCATTTATTCCTTTGGTTTCCATGAGACTCTTCAAAGCCCTAGAGACAGGCAGGTAAATAAATATTATCTGCTTTTAACAGGCAGAAGAAAATGTGCTATATAATGTGTGCCAGATGTTGTGAAAACTAAGCAATTAACAGTCCTAGCAGTGGTCTATGTGCCACTTGTGTATCTCATTTTGCCTTAAAGATCTTACAGTCTAGACAGATGGCATAAAATACTCCAGCAGAACAGAAAAGTGTCTAGCCTGACACTTGGAAGGATTTTGTTGTTGTTGTTTGTTTTTTGGGTTTTGGGGCTTGGGGTTTTTAGGTTTGTTTTCGTAATGCAGGAGTACTGACTGCTTTTTTCTTCTATTTTATTGCATTAGGCCTTCTGGTTCCCAATATCTGATACAACCTTATTAGATCAAAATGCTTCTGTTTTTCTCTTACTTTCTCAGTACATTCCCTTTCCACCATAAAACAGTCAGACAATTTTTTAAGCCATGAGCAGAAGAACTATTTTACAGACCAGAAAGCATAGCCATCTTCACTACAGTCCAATTACTTCATCAGTAAAGTGAATATAATTTTTTTTTTTATTCTTCAGTCATAAGTAAGTTCTAAGTTATAAAAGAGCCAAATAGTAGAATTTTGGCTAGGCTGGAAATCAGGTTCCAGTGTATTTATCTTTCTAACTTTGAACAGCATTTGTTACTTTCAGTTAATTCAAATGCAGACCTCTGGGATCTAAATGCCAAGGAGATTTAGGTAGGGTAGGGTATTTTGTGCTCAAATGAGGAAAGTGATGTAAACATGTATAGGTTATATCCAACCAACAGCATTTTTCATGCTAATGATATTTTCTTACTTTATGCACAAACAATATTTTCAAGTCAAGTAAATTTTTAAAAAATCATAAAGTTTTACCTTTCTTTGAATGATTGTAAAATTCTGGTTTTTCCTTCCCAGTGGGCAACCGTAACATACTTCTAATTAAATATTTGAAAGAACTTGCAACAGTTTTTCCAAGCAGATGAATCTTCTTGAAAGAACAAAACTTTTAGTTTAAGCTCTAGAGATGAAACTTTTGGAAATGTATTAGCATGTGACAAAAGAGATCAAGAACACATCTTTTATACTCTCCACATAACCTGTGTCATCAGCTCTCCCATAAGAGTGCTTATTTTTCTTCTGCATTGCTTCACAAGTTTCAGGTGAGTAGAATCTTTTCAATACACCTGAGGATTAATTAATACTGCCAGTATAGTATAACTTCTGATATTTATAACATAAAGCACAATTTCTAGTGTTTATAATCATGCATTACAGGTCTATCACTTTGTGGAAAGACAATTTATCTTATCAAAGAGCACAGAGCACCCAACTAGCAATACTGATGGAAAATGTCAGGGGGTATGAGAGTTGCCTGAAGTGGCTTGTATTCAGCTTTCCATGTGACAATTAATAACATCCATAATTAAACTTTAATGCTAGAATAATTGCAACTTATATAGAGATTGGAAAAAAAAAATAAGTATGTGAATGCATATTCCCATCTAAGCAATGAAATAGTGACTGGCATCTTCATCACACCTATATTTGCTATACAGATTTCAGAATTTCGAATTCAAGCAAAACCTATTACATTCAGTTAAACAAGGAAGCAAGACTCCCACTTTGAAAAGGGATAAAATATATTTTTCACATGCTCTTCACAACACTCTCAATAGCCTCCCTCAGCAGAAGCCTCTCACCCATGGCAAAAAAATAACTGTAGATAACATTTAAACTGATTAACATGCTTACGCCTTCTGTTCGACTCAAAAGATGTTTCCATTCTGCAGAGGATGACTTAAAAATTTTATACATCAGTTCCTTCATTTTGTGAGTAGTAGTGATCATTCTGTCACCTGATTAGAATCACATTTGAGAACCCTGGATAAAAGGTATAACATTTTATTATCATCAGGAAACGTCTCCTGCTTGAACTACCACCTATTTTTAGCCACTTGTGCTATTAATCAGCAGCATGGATCCCCACCAGGGTGACAAGCCCAAACTCCTGACACTCGCCAAACAAGAAATGGAACAGAAAGCACAGCAGGAGCAAAGTGAAGGTGACAGCCATAATAGAGGAAACAAAACAGACCCTGAGAGAACCCTGCTTTACAGAATGAGCAGGACTCAAACCCTTCACCTTTATCTTCCCTGTAATAACTGTGCACAAGTGACCAGCAGCCAAAGCAGAAAATTTGTACAAAAGTAAAAATTAGCCAATCCAAAGAGAGTAGTCTTGTGGAGTGCCAAATAAAAGCAGGAGTATTATTCACTGCTTTGGGAGAAAGGATAAGCACCCAGGAATTTGAAACCAAGAATCAAATTGTCAATCTGTAAGAAGCCTAAATGCTACAGCAGATTATTATTTTTAAGTAATGCTTTAAAAGTTCCTTTGCTTTTACTTCTTAGTGAATGAAAAAAATATTCAAAACTCCTTTTACTATCAGGTTAAAACTTCATTGAAGATCTTGTCTCCATCTCTCAGCTGTGTTACCTTCAGACATTCCTGCACACTGGATGCATTTCATGGCACACATCATCTGTGCAAACTGAGATAAACACACAACAGAAAAATGGAATATTTTTACCTGAACTCTTATTTCTAGTAATTCTTTTCTTCACTGACACATAACCAAAATGCAATCAATTTTGTATTGGTGTTGCATGCACCTTATAATTTTCATCATGAACTTCTAAAATAAAAATTAAGAGATTTTCATCACCTTGTACAGTTTGTTCCTAACTAGTCCTCAGAGTCAATATACTGCTTGTAGGAAACAAAGCCACATGCTAAGTAAGAATAGCAGAAACAGAACACTGAGGATGATAAATAATACACAAAGTATGAGCACAAGTCAAGAAGTGTCCTACCATAGGCTTATGTCTGAACCTGAATTTGCACTATACATTTTCCAGTTAGCCTGACATGAGACTTTTGAAAGAAAAAATTGCAGTGTAAACTTTTTTGTAAACAACATGCTTAAAGCTCATCTTGATTTAATTAATCCATATAGTTTTCTAGTGTGCAAGAAGTTAGGTACCATAGATTGAACTACTTTTTCATGCCAAGAGGAAAAATTACTATATAAATAAATAAAGAGATAAGTTCTCTGCCAGAGGAAGATACGGTTAATGAATCCAAGGCTATTTAAAATATTTACACCCTAAGTAAAACTTTACCAGTCACCCAAGCAAGTTCTTAAATTGCCAGGTGGCAATGCATCTGGCTGCACACATCTTTTCCTCTAGAAAAAAAAAAGGATGCAGGGGCATGTTTGCCATGTGTCATTTAACATCACCATTGTAATTTGTTAGGAATGTATAGGTTCTTTGATGCTAGATGGTGTACTGGAATTCTGATAAATTACCCCAACTTGTGCACTTTGTTAGCATGTAGGTGTACTGCTCCAAAATCCCAAGCTGGGCAGTAATATTGCATTTGATTATAACAGTTTTTATCCATAAGGAGGGTCAACATGTCATCTGAAAGAGATAATAGGGTATCCAAGACTGAGAGGCCTTCTGGGTCCATGGCTGCTGTATTACTGAGCACCAACCTGGGAAAGCCAGAGAGGTAAAGTGCACTGAATTATCAGCAGTGCAGGTAACTTCAAGAGCTTCAGTTCTCCTACTGTCCTCACAGCCTGGCTGAAGTTAGCACTGGACTGAAGACCAGATGGTTACCCCCAAAAGCCAGAAAAGATGAGGGAATTATTGTGAAAAACATGTCATAATTTCCATTAATGTGTAGAAATTCCAGTACAGAGAAGGACACAGTAACAGTGAGCCCCTTCCTAGCATGTCTCAGAGAATATATGTATTAATTATACATTAGCATTTCTGTAAATTTAATTTCCAGGTATTCATTAAACCAAAGTTCTAAAAGCTAGAGAGGTAGATGTGACCATGTAATCTTAAATAAAGTCTTACTGACTGAAGAGATGGAGAGAAAGAGAGGTCTGTGAGAAAATTGTCTTAAGTACATAATTAAAAAACTATCCCAGTGTACGTGTCAAAAGGAGCAATTTAAAAATAAATGTTTTCCATCCCTAAGTGCCAAAGGCTACCATAAGAGACTTGGTCCATCTCACAAAGGAGGCTGATGTTGTCCTTGAGCTCCATTTGAGGAGTGTTGCCAGTGATCCAAGGGGTGATCCTTCCTCTCTACACAGCACTGCTGAGACACACCCACGCTCCTGTGCATGGACATGCAGGACAGAGCCCAGGGAAGGGCCTCAAGGGTCATTAAAGGACTGGAGAATCTGCAGAATTTCCTGTGAGGAAAACTGAGACAGCTGAGACTGATAAACCTGGAGAAGGCTTGGGGGAGACCTTATGCATAAATGTCTGAAGGGAGAGTGCAAAGATGGAGCCAGGCTCTTCTCAGTGATGCCCAGTGATGGGACCAGAGGCAAAGGGGACAAACTGAAACACAGGAGGTTCCCTCTGAACATCAGGAACCTCTTTCACCACAAGGACAGCAGCACCAGCACAGGTGGCCCAGAGAGATTGGGGCATCTCCTCTGCCAGAGGTACTCAAAAGCCAAGTGGACACAATCCTGGGCTTGATGAGGCCCTGCCTGAGCCTCTGGGTTGGATGTGAGATCTCCCTGCCAACCTCCCTGCCCATCTCCCTCCAGATCTCCCTGCCAACCTCAACCACACTGTGAAGAAAAGACTAAGTCACCAGTTAAGCTGAACTCAAAGAACATCACTTTACTTCTGAGTGCCCACACAGATTGTGGGTGTTTAACAAATGTGGCACAACAAATCCTCTTTAAATTCACACTTTTAATAATTCAGGTTATCTTGTTTATGTAGGCACATGCAGAAAAAAACATGAGCAGCCATATTTTCATATTTGGGGGCTGTGTTTTCTTTACTCTTTTCTTTTTTTAAGGAAAAGAAATCAAATTATCTGAAACTGCTGCAGGCCCTGTGCATCAGCAGTTGAAGAGACCCTCACCATTTAACCCATAGGACTACACCCTTTGCTAAGAGCAGTAGAAGATTGAGAACCTGGCACTATTTCAAGTTGATCTTGAGCTGGGAATTAATTTTTAAGAGTCCCTTCTTTCCCCTCATTGTGCTTTAACCAATTTTAGGCTTTCCTTCTTCAAGGATAGTTACACTAGGGTGATTCATTCTGTTATTCCATATTGGAGATAAAAGTGCAAAGAACACTTTCTGAACAAAACATCTGTCTAAAGGTTAAATTAGATTTCGAACTATATCAGAATAATTATTCCACAAATTGGAGGACCAGAGCAGTTCTGTACTTTTATTTTAAAAATACCAAATAGCACATGATTGTATGCATTCCTTAAAACAGTTTCTATCTGAAGCTATAAGCTAGAAGAATTTAACTAAAGCAAAATGAAAGCCATGTGCCAGCTAGAGTGAGAGGTAATCTGCAAAGATATTAACCAGGTAAATGTAGCAGCAAGACTAAAACAAAATCACAAAAAATACTCTTTATTTGCTAATCTATTTATTTAAAATGTCCATAAAAGACCTTCATTATTTGTAAATGGAAACAAACTTTCCAGTTGAAAGCATTTCTTCAGCTTTTCTTTATATCAATTAATACAATTTTTCCTAACTTACTTTCAATAATGAGAAGGCAGATGCACATAAGTAAAAGGCTGTCACTATTTTAATTTTAAGACTGCTCAAGGAGAAGGGACATCACACTTAGGGGGATTCCAAGTTGTCAGCAGGGCCTTTGTTTCACAGCTAGGTCCTTGCCAAGCCATTTAAAGGCAAGCTTGCTATTTTGCACATCACTAACACCCACCCATCCTTCACATTCCCCTCCACTACTGCCCTTTTATATTATACATCAAAGCACAGACCTCTTAAGTAGCATGATGGAAAAAAAGAAGAGACACTAATGTTACTTACATTCCATCACACTGTTACTCCTTGCTTTTACTTGTCATTCCCTTTGAATCCCCTATTGATGTGACACGTTGGGACGTGGATATACTACAGATGCAGCATGATTCATCATGAGTATATGGCTCCACTTGCAGCACAAAAATGTTTTTAGGAGATACCCAAGTTCAGTGACTCCGTGTTTCTCACTAGGAGGTCATTTTAACAATTGTTTTCTTGGCTTTCTCGGGCCACTTTCCCTGCATGCCTGCTCTGCAGTCCAGGACAGTGCTCTTAAAAAGCTGTGGGCAGTGGGCTGAAGTAATGCATGCTGGATTGTTCCCTTCATTCTGCCTTCAAAGACCCTGAGTTGGAAGGGACCCACCAGGATCACTGAAAGCACAGCACAGGACGGCCCCACAAATCACACTGTGTGCCTGAGAGCATTGCCCAAATAACTGAAAACAAACTTCTAAGTGGGAGAAACCAGAGCAACCTAACCATGATAATGCAGTAACAAGAGATAAAAGGACAGAGGGCAAAATAAAATAATCCTAATAGTTTAAGACAATAACAAGATGTTATTAAGGTCTTTAAGAACACACTGTTTGGCAGAAAATGTTCAGAGCTGGTGGAAATTGTGACTAGATCTATGATCTCCTGAACTCCCAACACCTGACAAGTTAATTGAGTCATTTGTGCCTCTTTACCAGCTCCAGCTACTTTAATTTTCTAAGAAAAAATACCTGTCCTAGATCAAATCTTTCTATGACACAAGAAAACAATATGTCCTTGATGATGAGTAGTTTGAGGAGCTTGTATTGTGGCTCTGTCTCAGGAAGGAAGAGGACATAAGTATTTGCAGAGATAAAAAGAAGAAAAAAACCACTGGAAAATAACAAGTTGATGAGCATTTAATAGTGGCATAGAGTGGCAGGATCACAGCCCTGACTGTTCATTCCTGCCTGTTTCACCTCTGGCTAGCTGTAGCTGGGTTTAGTTCTCCCAGCCTGTAGAGGACAGGGCAGCAAGAGGACAGCACAGGAGCAGAACTGATTGCCAGCTCAGGAGAAGGCAGATCCATCAGGAAGCTTTTTTGGCATCAGGGGAATTTTGTGCTACCTTAAAATGTGCGTGAAACTACACTGTTAATACTTATGTGTTGCCAGAACTGAAGAGTACATATTTCTTCTGTAGTCCATTTTCTATAAAACCCTGGAATTCCACAGGATGAGTACTCGGATGTACTGTTCAAGTACCTGACTGCAGTTGTGGCCAAACTAAAACTGAAGCCCAGCTGTATTCCTTGAAAAGGAATTCCTTGAAAGCCCTGTGCCTTCCTGATGCTTTGCATTTTCATTACTCTCTGTAGTTTAGTCAAGTTTGCTACTGCATATAAGGAATATAGGCTTTCATGTTAAAGGAAACATGCACATACTCTGTAAAGTTATATGAATTTTGCTGTTTCAAATACCTGAGGACAAATCTAGCTTCTAGTTTCTTTAAAAATTTGTCTAACACTCCCTACAAACCCCTAAAATAGTTACTTGTCGAAAGTTTCACAATTGAAAACTTTTTGAAAGAGAAAAATCTTGTAAGCTACACTACACAGGCAAAAATCACAGTTATCCAAAGAGGCTTTGGGATAAACAAGAAGATGGAGAGAGACTTCTTACAAGGACATGTAGTGACATAAAAGGGGGAATGGTTTCAAACTGAAAGGGCAGTTTTAGATTAGGTATTACAAAGAAATTCTGTACTGTGAGGGTGGTGAGACACAGGATCAGGTTGCCCAGAGGAGCTGTGGATGCCCCATCCCTGGAAGTGTTCAAGGTCAGGCTGGATGGGCCTTTGAGCAAACTGGACAAGTTAAAGATGTTCCTCCCCATGGCAGGGGGGATGGAACTACATGAAACTGAAAGTCCCTTCCAGTAGAAACCACTCCACAACCCTAGGATAATAACTAGTGCAGCCAACCCATCAAACTTAATTGCCACCAATGAAACACAACATAAAATAACACAATAGCAGTTTCCAACAATAAGCTTCCACTGCTCAAAATTAAGGAAGAAATCCATAAAACATGATTTAGATTAGATTACAAAATTGATCCTGACTTAGGAAGCATTTCATAATATTTCCAATTTTTGCAATACTGACTCTATGTTACTTGCAATCCTATTTAAATATTTTAAGATGTTACCTCATTTTACTTTTGTATATCTTAGAATAAAATTTCTAAATTCCTAACATATCAGGGCATGTTTCTATCCCATTTCTGTTTGAAATTTGTAATTAAAAGTTATTTCATGAAAAAGTAGGAAATAATGGAAAGAATGTATTCGAATGGCATTCTAAAATGTAAAAACTAACAATTGTATGAGAAATGGGAAAAGTAACTGGACATTGAATAACTACAGGAACATAAAAAGAACTCAGGATGAGAGGGACAAGCATTGAATTAAGCGGAACGACAGAACGAATTACAGGCCTCAGTTTTTACTAAAATGCTAAATCAAATTTAAAAATTGTTCTACCATTTCTGTCAAAATTAAACACTATTTCAATTCTAGAAACCTAAGTAAACAAGTGAGAGTGGAAGTATTAGCACATTTATAAACCTCAAAAATTCCAGAGTGCAGACAGAAGAAATTACTTTTTTTCCCCTCTGATTCACCTCCGTATGAATCTGGAGCAGTTTGCTTTAAAAGCTGTTCAGTAACCAAATGCAAGATGAACGACAGCTGCTTCTTGCAGGAGGTCAGTGGTTTAACAAATCCCTGTATTTCCATTAAATTTAACAACTAAATATCACACATCCCTGGGACAAATTTAAAGGAAAGAGTCACCTGATTTGAGATATAGCCAAACAGAAGAAAGAGATGGGTAAAAGCTGTGATACTGAGAGATATTAAATAGCACTGTGTCATAATACTTTCAGTAAGGGATGACACAAGACACAGAAAGTATGTTCAGAGAATGAAGAATACGTTTTTCTCCTGGGATGCTTGTAAATATTTAAAGTTAGGGAAAAGACACAGTAATTTATTGGTGATTGTCAGAGAAACAGAGAAGGAAATTTTCTCACCAGTAAATCACTGCTCTTTCTGCTAAGAAGTAATCAGTTATTCCACACTACCACATCTCAGCTGCTCTTACTTGTCACTGTGATGTATCTCCACTTTGAAAAAAAGTTTCTGAATGCGAAATTTATAATACTTTGTAATTAGTGTAGTTTGTTCCTTAAGCTCTAATGCAGAGTTACTATTGTAGCTCAGCGGAAAAAAATATAATTGGCCAAATTCTATCCCAACGTACTTTATGCAGAATGCAAATCAAAGGAGTCACTCAGGCCCTGTGATGATGAAAGGGAAGAGTGCAAACCAGAAAACTGAATCCTTTGGGATGGAACAGGTAAGGAGGACTGAGAGACTCTGGTATCCTGAGCTTCATCCAGAGCTCAAAATGAGAGGTGAGAAATCCCAGATGACCTCACTTCAGAAGCAACTGGTATATATCATCTCAGTTAAAACCTCTGTTTTCAAAGCTGGCAGCTCTGCTCCAGGCTATATGCAAAAATGAGCTACTTAGGGAAAAAATAAAAAAAAAAAGAAAAAAGAAAAAATTACACTAATTAAACCTAACATGCCATAATGAAAAGAGAAGTAAAGTATCTTGGCAAAGCAATCAAAAAGAAAGAATTTACATTTTTGGCCTAAAACTTTTTTAGATTTTTGTACAATTTTAAATAGAAAAATAAAATTATTATTGAGTTTCACTTAATATTAAAGAAAATTTATTATTCATATGAATAAATCTAAGCATAACCATGACAAAAAAAAATTATCATCTTCAAAGGAAAATTTCCCTTCAAGATGACAGCATTTTTTTAAACTTAAAACCCCAGGTTTTTTATGTTCAAACTTTTGCCAGAGCTATATTCCAACTCACTTCCATTCAAAAACCTAACAGATTATATGAGCCTTTTTTACCTCCACCATTTTGTCTGTACCAGGCTTTTCCAACCTACAGCAATTCATTTAATTTTACTCAAACAGCACACACCTACTGCTTCCTAGTTTTTGCAGTTATCAGCAAATTTGTAGATTTAGAACCACACTAGTTCAGAGCAGAGCATCATCTCATTAATTTATAATTTAATTTTTCTAAGTATGTCCCATTCATCACTCTTCAGGTACTATTAGTATCCAGGTGTAACCTCACAAAAACCTGATCTTTTGTTATTACTATAATGCAGTAGTTGTTGTTTTGTTGTTTTTTGTTGGTTTTTTTTTTAATTGACTGCTCAATTTGTATAAATGGTCTTAAAAAGTCTTCTTAGTGTTGAAATGAGTTTAAATTTTCCACTTGTTTTGATGCATATGAAATTGGATTTGGGTAAAACTGCCCTCCAAACTCAGGCAGTTAATCAATGTCCTCTGCCCCACACCAATATTTGTTTTAGAGATGATTTACTTAAACATTATAAACAACATAATAAAGAAGCCTCAATGCAGGAGTTTTCATGGGAATCACATCTGTTTCCTATTGATTTAGAAAATCTTTTGTACCCTTAGTTTTCTTCCCCTGAGAAAAGTTAGAATTACAAAATATTTCGCAATACTAGAAAAGTCCAAAAGGTATAATTACCACTATTGTGAAAAATCACTTTTATTAACATGCTTCTTATGAAGTTTATTTGACGTTAGTGCAAACAAAGATTGGAATAACAAAATTTAGGATGTAAATTGAATTTCCCAAAATAGTCGTTAGATGTACAGAAATTCACCTCTCCTTTTAGAACTATTACTAGAGAATAAAACCTCAGACTTATGCTGCTAGGTTCAAAAAAATCCCATGTTACGGTAAATAAGTAAATCCAGAAAAAACAGTGAAAGGATTCAGCTTATTCTCCGGCTGGAGGAGGGAGTGTGTAAAACAGAAGGATTAAAAATTCCTAAGTAGCATGGAAAACATAAACATGAAGAACTAATTTCCCTAACCTGTCAACACACAAGAACAGTTTTTTAAAGAAGGACTTATAGCATTCTAGAAATTAATAAGCAAGAATGTGATATAATTTTTGATTTAGCACTTTCTGAGCTGAAAATTTCAGAAGTCTGGAAAAGGAAACTAGAGAAATATGAATACAAGCTTGCCCTATTCCTTTGTACTCTTTTAGGTAAATGCTATAGGCCATCAGTGCTACAGGTAAATGCTAAATGCAAGAGAGAATGTATGGGCTGTGTGGTCCTGAGCATGGTCTAGAACTGTTCTTATCAGGTTCACTGGTAAGTACTGATGTTCCACAGTTAAAAATAGGACCAAGGTTAAACAGAAGAAAATATAAGCCAAAAATAGATATAGGAGTTCCTTGGGATATTCAGTTCCAAGTTCTATTTCTATAGAGCACATGGATATAGATGATCAGCTGGCTACAGATCTTATAGTGAAGGGATTTATATTTTAATTAGAAGAAATAGTCAACAGGGTAACCAAGGTATGCTGGAGATCATTCTAAACCCTTTTCTTAAAATGCAAATGTTGCAGAAGTTTCTTGTGATGAATTTGACCTAAAAAAGGCATATTCTCACAAAGAATGGAGCAGCTGTGATGGGTGACCAGCATACACAGTAGTCACAAAAGTCCATAGCTATCCATCTAAGGGAACTCCCCACGTGTGCTCAGCTGAAAAGTCCTCTGGCCTTGACAGATCATATTGATTAAAATGGGAGCTTAAGTAACTAATTCATTACAGGCACATCTAAACATATGTGGACACATCTAAACATGGGTGTCATAATCTGAAGCTGAAACCAGCCACACTTAATTCAAATGTGCTTTGATTATTCACATTTAAGTAATGCATATTATGATGCTTTTATGACTTTATTATCTTCCAGCCAGGCTTGAATTGCTGACCCCATTTAGCTTTCCAGTTAATAGCTGCTTGATGATTTGCCAAAACCAAAATCGTGTGTACAGATTGTTCTTTGCTGAATTGATTGATTCAGGACTCATTTTCAAGATCATGTCTTCCCCATTTGCAGATGTTCTGTTCTCCTTAATAAGGACAGGAAAACTGACAAGACTTGTTAGAAAATTCATATCACTTCTCTTCTGTTATTCCAGTCTGCAGCTTGTCTGAAAACTTGCTGCNTTTTTTTTTTTTTTTTTTGGTCAGAACCAATAAATCCTACACTTCATCCAATTTTTATTTTCAGATAGGATTTTCAAAGAGACCTAAGGGATTCTCAGGTCTTATTAGAAGTCCCTGAGAACAGGGCTTTTAACTTTTTGAAACTTCTTATCTTACTCTGGTAAGCTTTCACATTCTGCAGCCCTGAGTCAACACAGACAGCAGATAATCACTGACACGAGGCAAGGTATGAAGGACAGGTTTTAAATCAAAGAGCTATTTACCTGACCATAACCAAAGCTGATGCCTGTAGCATTGCAATCTTGCTATCAAGTCTTATGATTCCTCAATACATAACTTCAAATGCCAAGATAACTCTGGGGTGCTGCTACCTGTCCTTTCAGACTGCTCCTAAAAATAAATGAAATGGGCCAGCAACAATTCTCTGACCCTGGTATTTGTTAGCAAGGATGGCTCACATGCATTTGGCTGACTTCTGTCACTCTATCTCCTTTTTCTCCAAAATAAAACAGCTGCATCCTACCTTCCTGGATCCTTGACCTATAATATATCCCCAGACTTTGCCTAGGTATTGTCTGCAAAAGTGCTTATTTAACACTCCAAACTGCACCATGAACAATGACCATGCTGGTAGTTCAGGAGTTTGGATGATCTTATATCTGTTCTCAGTCCCAAACTGTGTCTAGGATCAGTTTACTAACAAAGATATAACCTCGTGCTCCTAGAGGATGATGCAGTTTGGGTGACAGTTGGATATTTGTTTTTTTTAAACTGGAATTGGAAGGAAAAGTAGACTTCTTGATGGGTGCATTTCACTGAAGACATTTTTTTTTTCATAAAGCATTTATAGTCTTCCCTGGCTAAGTAGCTTTCTCTGTCCTTTCTTAGCCTGAAGACATAATGACATTCTCTGAAAATGGAGAAATTACTCAAAAATTGCTTAGTTGTCTCTTTAGTGTGGTGGGCTCTCTCTGCCAAGGGTTGGGTGAGATCCATAAAACAGCATTAACAAATCCCTTAACAAAACTATTTTGAGAGATGTCTGCTTCATTCACCATCACAGCATAAGTGTTGAAGTTGAAAGGTGAAGGCTTGCAGTCTCAACATGGAACTTCAACCACAACTTTAAGACGTGACAAATCCAGATGAGAGAGTTTAGAGCGCTGCTTCTTCTCAGCTTCCAATCACTGATGTGTATTTCCATTCTTAAGAAGTCCATTTCTATCAGGTGCTTAACTGCCTGTTCCTTGTTTGGAAAACTCCGTTGCCTAAACTGAAATTGCTTAGCCAAACAATTTATATGCATGTCTGGCACAGGTGGTCCAGACAGTGACCAAATTCTTTGGATCTGGACCTCAACATTTTTGCTGCCTTTTCTTGCCTAATCTAGATATCTCTTTTCACTATTCTCATTCTCAGCCCCTTCTTATTTCTCTGGTTTCAGTTCTCTCATTTTGAAACCATCAGTCATTCTTTAAACAATATGTTGTGTTATCCCACATCCTTCCTTTCCCCTCTTCCTTCTGCAACTTTTCTAGGGAAAGGTGTTCCTTGTCCCAGGTCTGTTATCTGTCTCTCCTGCCATATATTAAAAAAATTACTCTGTTGCCTTATTATATTCTGATTTTATCCTTCACTCAATCTTCTCCTAGATATCCAAATCATATATTTTATATATGAGTTCTTTATGCAAACCACCATCTTACTTTGATGTCCTCAGGGCTCTGAGTTCTCTCCCCCCTAGAAGCAGCTCAAGGCCATTTCACTGCTTTCAGCCATTGACAAGAAAGCTGGAATTGGGGACTCCCCACTCTATCTCTTGGGAGCTGCTATCAAGCTAAGACCTTGTCCCCTGGCCTGAACTGCACTGCAGCTCTGTTGCCACCCTATCGGTGCCTTGGCCTGCCCCCCATTGATCCAGGCCCTGACCCAGACCTTCAGATTTAATCTCAGCCTGATCTCAGGCCTTCTTCATCCCCTGGGATTGCCCCAGGCTCTCCACTAACCCTGCTTGCCTTGCTGGGGTGTGGTGGGACTGGCTCCTTGTCCCAGAGGCTCCTGCCTGTGCCAGCCGTGTTCCCATCCTCAGCTGCCAGCTCCCTTTCCTTCAGGGAGCAGGCTGCCTCTGCTGTTCCCTGGCAGATTCTTCCTGGGTCATTTTTCATTCAGACTTTTACTTCTGCTGAAATAGCATTTGGCTTCTACCGTGTGAGAGATAAATACATTTAAAAAGCTCATGTTTCTTTCATTATTCTTGATTTAAATACTTTATATAGATAGTGTGCATTGATGATAGAAGGTTTGGTTTTTCTATTTTAGTAATCCTTCAGGAAATACAGAGATTATAACCCTTTTCCTTTATTAATAGGCATCTCCCCTGAGTCTAGTAATTTCCTTTTTAGCACTTTGTAGTGCTTTCCTTCTTTCACATGCTTTTCCTAAAGTGGCTTTCCTCTTCAAAGTTACAGTTTCTATTCTTAAATCAAAAACATGCCTTTCCAGACTTTCTGTACTATCTCTACTACTACTTCCTTGCTTACTGGTATTGATTCCCTGGAGAGAAATAGTTGTATACAAATATAAGCCAGGAAAGTTGTCACCTGTATTTATAACTACTTAAAAGTAACTTGGTATACACCTACACTCTTGTAATTCAAATGTGAAGGTATACTATAATAACTGGTCTTGCTAGGAACTGTTCAGTTATTTAATATTGTTATAGATACTTTTCTGTCTCTTGGTTTTTATTTTTTTTACATTTTTACCATTTTGATTCTATTTCATCAACTTCTATTCCTTTCAATATCCATGCAAAAGACTATATGTTCACCAACTTTGTTGTAAAAGCTATTTCACTGTCACAACCTCCTATTGTTCTTATCTAATTTTTTACTTTAAAAAGTGAAACACCAGATCACAGAATCATAGAACCACAGAATGGTTTGGGTTGGAAGGATCTTAAAGATCATCTAGTTCCAGTCCCTCTGCCATGGGCAGGGACACCTTGCACTAGACCAGGCTGCTTAAAGCCCCATTCAATCTGATTTTGAAAACTTCCTGAGATGGAGCATCCACAGCTTCTCTGGAAAACTCGTGCCAGTGCCTCACCACCCTCACAGTAAGGAATTTCTTCCTTGTATCTAATCTAAACCTATCCTCCTTCATTTTAAGGCCATTCCCCCTTGTCCAATCACTCCATACCCTTGAATAAGTCCCTCTCCAGCTCTCCAGTGCCCCTTTAGGTACTGGAAGGTGCTAAAAAGTCTCCCCAGAACCTTCTCCAGGCTGAAGAACCCCAACCCTCTCAGCCTGTCTTCACAGCTGTCCAGCCCTCTGAGCATCTTTGTGGCCTCCTCTGGACTCAATCCAACAGGTCCATGTCTCTCTTATGGAGGGGCCCCAGAGCTGGATGCAAAGTTCCAGGTGGGTCTCACCAGAGCAGAGCAGAGCAGAGCAGAGGGGCAGAACCCCCTCCCTCACCTGCTGCCCAAGGTGCTGGTGATGCAGCCCAGGATGTGGTTGGGAATCAGCCACAGGCATCCCATTGTTTACATCACCTGAAAGCCTCAATGGTTCTCTAACACCTCCTGTTCTTTCATGTCCAGGAACACATTATTATCCTTCATAAGTTCATTATGGAGAAGGCAGGATACTTATGCAAAACATGAGACTAAATTAGAAAGTACATGTGATTTTAGTTTTTTTTAAACAATTTCTTTGTTTCGCAACACAAAGGTTGCATAAAAAAAGACTGTTTTAATTGGGGCCTTGGAATACATCTTTATTAAGAACATTTACTGTCAATGATTCAATCTTTTTATGAAAGAATTTATACCATCATGATCTGCATTTGTGTAAAACTCTTTGATCTGAGTCATTCAGCTGATGGCTACTTTCCAAAATGCTGAAATTACTCACCACAAATCTACTGCAGTGACAGAAATGTTAGTTTTGAATAATGGATTTAAGAAGCCTATATTACATTTTGGCTCATAAGCTGTATTACCATAAAAGAGACATTAAATATATGCGTGAAGTACAGCAAGCTCCTGAAACTCATCAATAGGGTGACAAATGACATGAGAAGTTTAAGGTTTTGAGTTTCAGAAGTCAGTTGGGATCCAGTTTTGAAAAAGTTAGTCTTATGATCAGAGAAACCCAATCTTTAATACCAGAATTATTATTACTTTCAAAGGGGATGATATTTGAAGCTTTCATCTACTTTTCAGAACAATGAATTAACCTGGTGACAAATTTCAGGTTTTCTTGATGAGCAAAAGTAACAGAAGATGCAACACCTTCCTTCCATTTTCTACCTTTCTTCTGCCTCCTTATTCTGAATATTCCAGCCTTCTACATTCTGCAAATTAAATACAGGCCAAAGGAGAGCAGAGGAGGATAACCCTCAATAAAACCCAACAGGCTTCCTCATCTTTCTGAGCTTCAAGCAGGAGACAGATAGATAGACAGATAGATAGATGATATAGATATAGATAGATATAGATATAGATATAGATATAGATATAGATATAGATATA
>WEIU01022962.1:168602-199734 GCA_013389925.1 Aegithalos caudatus | reverse complement strand
TAGATAGATAGATAAATACATTTTTTTTCTGAGTACATGAAAGGGAGAAGGAACTGGGAGAAATTTTGACAGACTAGCAGCAAAATGTTGAGGGTCTCATGTGAAGAAGCAGCCCTGGGGGAGTGGAACAGGGTTACTGTTAATGTTCTTACTGCTTTTGGTGTTCAGATTGCAGCTGGGCATTAGCAGGCAGCACTCCTAAATTTACTTAATTCTGTCAATAATTCACAGCAAAGTACAGAGAAATGTTCATCATGAGAATTAGTGGCCTCACCACAATGATGAATCACCCTCTCAAATGTTTTCACATGGGAGAATTGTACTGACATCGGGGTGGGTGGGGGCTGGGGGGAGTCAGAGAGAGTGGAAAACAAAACAAGAAGTAATTTTTTCCCAAGGGTGAAGAAAAGTATAAAACCTTTTTGCAAAATATTAATCCTTTTAGTAAGTCTTAAATAAGTAGCCATGGACCTCACCTGCAAATCGCATGGTGACAATCATTAAGAGAATCATGGCTCTGGCTGCCAACTTCACAGCATTTTATTTTGTTAGTATAATGCTAAATGCATGTTTCTGGCAACATAAATGGTGAAATATATTCTGAACCAGAACAGTACTGCCAATCTGACCAGTATAATTAGTACTATGTCCTATTTTCGTTGTGCTTTTTGTCTTTGGGCAGTAAGAAAAATAGAAACTTATTATAATGCTAGACTTCCCATTCTAGAATGAGATCTAAATCTCCTAGATGTATTGGGAGGAGTAGGGCCTTCTGCCTATATTAGGGGTTTTTGGGCACACTGGTGAAGTTTTAATTGAAACAGTCCTTTTCAACCCACACATGCCAATGACAATAAGAAAACATCTGGAATGCTATTGGTCTTAGTCAAGGATTATGATAAAATCAGGATAAAATCATAAGAACATTGCAAAAAAGGGGGTTGGCAGTTTTTATTTTAAAAAGTAATTTCTATCATTTCAAGTCATGAATAGTCTCTCACTATACACTGAAGAATCTGTCTACACTGCAGAAAGAAGACAAATATAAACTCATTACTCTTTTCTGGCCTTTGGAGGACTTATGCATTTGAGAAGTTTTTTTTTAATATAGGCTTACAAGCACTGTCATAAATTATTCAGAGTTTGATTTTATATTGGATTTGTTCCACAATGCAGTGATCAATCTGGGCTACTTTCAGAAATGAGAATGGCAGTTTCTGTGAAATAGAGAAGTTAATAAATCCTGTTTTAATTGTCTATAGTGTGTCACTGTGGGTCAGACAATGGGTCAGACATTTGGTTTATTAGTGCACACTCTGATCACTGTGTTTTGCTGCATAGTTAAGAACAAGTTCCTCAGTTCACTTCTTGTTTTACATTTAATGAGATACAGAAGAGACCTTTCATGTGTATTGGTGGTTCTATAACTCCACTGACTTGGAGGTTTTGCACAGGATTTCATCATTAGCAGATAATTACCATTAACACTTGCTGCCATATTCCTCTCTGGTCTTGCTGTAGTCATAGAAAGGCACTTCATTTGACACCTGCTTGACTTCCACAACTATTTTAATATCAAAAATTTTGCTAATTTTCAGTGGATTAGGAATAGTATATTTTGCTCAGGAGATAGCTTGCCTATAGGGAAGTATGGTCAAAGAAAATAAATTACTGTGCCTTCCAGCTTAGAATAGATGGCATCTCATGTATCTGAAGGAAATGTCAGTAATACATTACTGCTAAAATAAGAAAAACTTTTTTCATGAGGCAACACATAGGCAAAAATATCCCTTATCAATTTTGATGAGACATGACAATATTCATCAACATTTCTCTTCTTAAATGTTTGTAGATTTTCCCATGTTTTCCAATATTTTCATAATCATTTTTTTAGTAAATTATTATCAATCTTTCTATTTTCCCTCTATCCTCACACTCCTCTTCTTACTATTGGTGATCTGGGCTTGCCCTCTCATGATTTCCTCATCAATCCTTTCAAAACTTGCTTTACTTATTGTTGATTATAACATTCTCAAAATATACATTCAGCATTCAAATAGAACAGAACAGAACAGAACAGAATAGAATAGAATAGAATAGAATAGAATAGAATAGAATAGAATAGATATTTCAGTTAGTAGGGACCAACAAAAATCATCTAGTCCAGCTGGATGACATGCAGAAAGTTGCCATTAACTTTCCAGAATCTCAAAATACTCAAATTAAACCACAGTCAACATCTACATTATCAACTGCAAGTAAAATCAACATTTTTCCTTCTCTGTAGATGAAACTTTTAATGGAAATAGAACAACATAAGAGAACCATATTCTTTTCAGATTCAGGAGCAAATGCAGCCCATCTGAATGAGGAAGCTGCACATCTGGCTGGGTATGAAATGGAAGAGGCTGGATTTACCAGTGGGTATAGATTCCTTCATCCCTTCAAGCAACCTGTACCTGACAGTGGTGCCAAAATCCTGAACAGAAAGACAGATGTAATATAATCAAAACAACAGAATGAATACATGAAAAAAGCAACCAAAAATCTTCTTAAAAATAATAAAAGGATATGATGAAAATTCCTCTGAGAATGCAGTTAAGGTATTTCTGTGCTTGTACCAGCATAATCCTCATGCACACTTTTTGTGAAGATCTTGGAATTTACCATGTAGCATTTATTGATTTTGAACCTCTGTAAGGTAAAGGGATTTTGTAAAGCTTTGTTCACTGAAGTGCAATGCAACCAATTTAAATAGGATATAAATATATCCCAGAGATTTCTATGGCAGCTGGGTAAAACCAAATGAAACTCTAAACCAGTTCAGTGCTACTGGGGAGATGAGGCTCATTTTACCCATGTTGAACCATATGTAAGTTAGATCAGCAATATATGATCTCCCTGTGGTAAAGATGCACTTCAGAGAAATATTCATCAACACAAGCAGAAACAAAATTATGAGCTGAGTTTATGAGCTGCCTTCCATCCAGCATTCACACATAATCATTTTGCACATATCATCTCCACGACTTGTGCAACTTTACGGCACACAAAGCTATGAATCTTATCTTTTACTCAAAGTCTCTAAGCGTTCCAGGCTGCTTGGAAAAGATGTAGGATTCCCAAGATTTTCACATGAGTTTTGCAGTGGTTTGTGTTTTGTTTTTTGTTTTTTAAGTGGGAAATTACTGACAAAACCTCCAGCCACTCACATTTCATTACAGATACAACATTTACCTGCCTTATCCTCAAATCCTATTTACCTTGAACTATAAGAAAAAAGTTGACCAAGATGGGGATATGTCTGTGGTATATTTCTCTTTCAGGTATATTTGTAATTGATTTTTATACAGCCATGCAAACATACCTAAAAGCTTCCATCTGATTTTAAAGTATAAAGATACAGATGTGGGCCAATCCTCTGTTGTCTTATTCCAAAAGAAGTCAGACCCTCTCAGGAAAAAAGAACCTCTCAGAAGAAGGCTGATGCACTTCTATCTCATGCTCTGGCCTTTTGCTCAAGTCCTGGTATGTAAGATAAGCTTTTCATTAATGCTCCAATTTTCCAGAAAGCTTCCTTATACTCCTGAGCCAACAGGACTCCAGTCTTCTGCCTTGGATATCATCCAAAGCATTAACAACGATTGCCGAAGTTTGCTTAATACCTCAGTAAATAAATGAGTTTTACGTTCTACCTCCCATGGCTGTCAGCCATTGCCTGTGTTCCCAGACACTGCTGCAGCACTGGGCCAGCAGGAGGATTTAGCTGTTACCTTGGAAGAAATGGATTTGTGAATATCACTTCAGAAAAACAGTTCATCAGGGTGTCCTCACTTGCATGGCAGTCTTAACACTGGTTTTACTCTGGTGTTTCACTGTGAACTCTCTGTTTCCAGAGCAAAATCGATTATATTAATTGTAATAAATGATTATATTATCTTCTGTTCTCTTACTAAGTCATATATTAACTCCATGAGTTAATATAAATTAACTCATGAACAGCATTTTTTCATATTAGCAGTAGTGGGTAAGAAAGACAAACTGTTTTGGATTCCAGAGGAGAACCACGGGATGATTTATTCACACTGATTAAATTAAACCCTGAATCTTGAGTATCTTTTATAATTAACTATGTGATTTATCTAGACTGATCTGTTTGGTTGTTTTTTACTGCATTCATTTTTTTTCACTTGTACATACTTTAGGTCCAACAAAATATGTACATTTTAATGGATCAGACAAGCCCAATGGCTCTTTGTAGTTTAGCTTTTCTTTTTCATTTTAAACTGTGTGTTTTTTCCCAGTTGCTATGTGATGTTTGAAAATCAATTCATTAAAATGCACACTTTTCTCATGCAACTGCTGCTTCATATTTGAGTGGACATATTTGAAGGGCTTTTCCAGCTGAATAGTGCTGTGCTTCCCCAGCAAAGAAGCTAGAAATGGTTTCCAGCTTGGAATCACAGACACGTCACGTATGTCAATGTTGATCTTTTCAACTCACTGCTAATAAAGCCTGAAATGAAAAAACATGTAAAGATAAGAGATGGAAAAACCTACATCTGTGGAAAAATAAACCTTTTCTGTCTGCCCAGCCAGATCTGCATCTTCATTACTACTGCATCACTGAGAACAGACATTAAATCATAAACAGGCTCTAGTAAGATGCTCAGCATTTTCTGTCCAAAGATAAATGTAATTTCCCAGTAATTTTAGAAAGGGTGGGTATTGTGAGAGCATTAAGATCTAGTTGGATGGGAAGAAACAGAGAAGGCTGAAGCAGAGCCGGTAGTCTTGCTATTTTTAATATAATCACTAAAGACATATTTTTCATTAAAATCCCCAATAAGGATGGACATTTAACTCTCTTACATTCCTTAGAGAACCAGTCCAATCTTACTGTTCTCCTAATCCATTTTACAGGTAATAAAGGAAGACTGACAAATCCCGTATTACAGAGATTATAAACACTCAGTCTGCTACATATTTACTATGGCATAGCAACAAAGACAGTTGCTGAGATCATTCAACATCTGCCAACTAGTTAAAACTAAATCACAGGAGACTTTCTGGGTATTTCAGCCTTTCAAGCAGGAATCTAAATTCTGTGCAAAGAAGTCTGTCTGAAGTTGCTTTTATATTAGGTCTTACACCTCAACAAGCTGAATTTTGCACTTCTTTTCTATTCTTAAAAGAAAAAAAAAATCACACATAAATCTGTATCAAAATCCATCTAAAGATTTCCTTTTTTAAGCAAAAGAGATTGAATAGCCCAAACTGCCAATTCTGGCTTTCTACATTTTATCAGTGTCCCTCACTCCAAGATGAAAGGAAATATTTGAATTAAGAGTGTGTTTCCTGTAGGAAGAGGAAGGCAGAGGAAACCACATTGTACATGGCCACTTGCAATTTTACACAAATCAGAACAATTCACAAGTACACAGTGCCTGAACAAAGATATGCATCACAAATAAAACATAGCCTCTTGTTGACATTTATAACAATTTCAGATGGTCAGAAACACCATGTTCAGTTCTCAGCCAGTAAGGTGTTTCTGGCTACATCTGTCATCTCTTACAAATCACTGATTCAGAATGCCACATATTAAACTCTTTCAGTATATGTTCATGAATCAGTCAACCTGATATAACTGCTCCAGCCAGACCCTGTACATCTATTTGTCTCCTTCATATGTGTCTCCTTCTGAGCTGCTTACACTTAGAAAATTGACATCTGTTGAAGCCAGGGATGGTAAATCACTATTAAAATTGCAGCTAAGCATCAGTGTGGATTTGTAAGAGTGGCAAAATCTTGCTTGGAAGCTAAAAGAGCTCTATTTATTGGGGAAAAATGTATATACTACTTTCACACAATTAAATTCTTGCTCTATATTATATCTATTATAAACCAAATATATTTACTTAGTCTTGGACATCACACTCAAATTGATACATTCACATTACCATCTCATCAAAGAATTGCATGTATCTGCAGAAGGCCACCTGAAAGAACCCTTTATTGAGTTACTTCCTTTATCACAAAAAGCTTTGGAAAAAGAAAAAAAAAAAACCAAAAAAAAAACAAAAAACAACCAAACCAAAGCCTCAGACATTTACTATTCCAGCCTGTAAAATAACTAGATACAGAGTTTTCATCTAAGTATAAAAATCTCATTCAGATTTTTTTCTTCCTGTCTTAGACACCAGCCAGTGGAGCTCAATGTCTCTTTTAATCTTCTCTTTCTTCATCCTGTTTTGCAGGTAGGTTTCTCATTATATAAACTCAACAATAGTCTGTGAAAAATTGTATTTGACAGCTCATTCCAATCTGTGCCTCTAGGACTGCATAAAGCAGCGATTCTCAAACTTTTTGGAAATGCAGCCTTCCTTTGGTAGCCTGTCTTGGGTATGATAGCTCCCCTCCTTGACAGCCACTTAGGTTTAACCTAATATGCAGCGTGATCCAGGAGTGCCAGATTTCATAATTGTTAGCAGAGGACAGAATCCTCCAGGACTGCAGGGTGAGAAGAGGCTGTAATTACTAGTTATAGGTTTTTTCCATTTCCCATGGAGTTGTTAACTATCTGCAATTAAAAATAGGTACTGCTTCTACAGTGAAAAAATGGAAATATCAGCTTCTAGTAATGATAGCTGCTTGTAGTTCTCTTTCCTGGAAAAAATGAGCTATTCCTCTCTTACCTGAGTAGTACTCCTATGCCATACTCTTAGAATCTCAGCATAGTGCTGCATGGCAGAATTTACCTGTAGGAAAAGTATGGATTTATTCCTCAATTTAAAAGTTTTTAAAAATTAAAAAAAAGACCAAAACAAACAAACAAAAAAGGCAATCTTTGCCTTGTTTTTAAATACTAGAGCTAGCTAATTTCTTCATTTAAATTTGATTCACCAAAGATATTACTTCAAGTCAATCTCAGGTCCATGAGACCAGCTCTAGTTCAGTAATTTCAGAACACTGCAAACAACCCTGATGGAGAAATCACAATGTGGTAGGGGTTCTCTCCTATGATGCACCTTAGCAGTGAGGTCCATCAAAAAATGTGAGGATTTTGAGAAAAAAAATGTCCTTGCAGTCTCATTGAGACAAAAGACCTGCATCCCAGTTTCCACTGCCAACCCAAACCACCAGCAGCTCCCCTGGTTCACACCTGGTTGGTTCATGCAGACCACAGGAACAGATTCATGAGGACCAGCTCAGCTTTGAGATCTTTAGACCTCAGAAATGAAACAGACCAGCTGAAGAGTCTGGTGAGAGAAGAAGAAAACACCATCTTTACCATCTTTACTATTTTGGAAATTATGCCTAAAGCCTCTTGATAGTCCAGCTCTTCATTTCTTTTTGTTCTTACTTGTAAAACATTTGCAGTTTTTCTTCAAAGTGCATCTAACAAAGCATCTTTAACAATCAAACAATTTGATTTCAGGATGACATAAATTCAGTCCCCAATAATTTACGTTGTTCTGGACATGCTGCCTTTTACTATGCTTCAGCTAAAGCAATTTTGTATCTCAAATTTAGGGATTCTACTCCAACAATGTCCCACCCTTACATCTTACTTTGTATCTCCAGTGATCTCATGCTCTAAATAAAGTGATACAACTTTCAATGGTGTTAAGTCACTCAAATTTTGACCACCAGAAGCATAAATGTCTCCTCTAGAAATAAGTGGCACCTCTGTCAAGAACACAGGCTTTCCATCACAGGTAGTTGCACCACAAGGGTCATTCTATTCTGGAAGTAGGTGAGCAAATCTTCTAAGAATTTGGATTTAATTCACTAGTGTTAACTAAAATAATGTTAGTGTTAACTAATAGATATGGGAAGTTTTCAAATGTCCATAATTATATAGATAGAACTACACATATGTGCTTTAAAATTTAGGCTTTCCATAATTTTTTTTTTTTAATTCTCCTTTTCTCTCTTTTCCTACATCAAACTGCCTTCCATGATGTTTTTAGCCTTCATTTGGTGAGCTCTGAGAGTGCGCTGAATCATCTCACTCCTAGCAAGGCAATTCCCTCAGTCTTTCAAGTAACTCTCAGATCCAGAATCAACACACACTGCCAGTGAATCTGGCTTCATAAGCCTGTGTTGTACCAGGTACTCTGAGATGTGTGATAGTTTCTAAAACATAAGACCCTCTAAAAGGCATGCAATCATCCCTAAATATTGGTATTTCTAATGTTGCTGGGAAATTTTAATAAATAAATATTATAAAATAAAGAATCAGTCTCACTAGGTGAAATAAAAAATCTTCCCCATAAAACAACCAGCAAGTTGTCTGACCAAGAGTAGCAGAGGTAGCAGTTTTGGGGTGACCTGGGGCCATCACCAAGGGCAGGTCTATGTCACCAGGCACACAACAGCATTCTCTGCAGCTCCACTTACAGGTATCAGCCACAGCCTTCCTTAGTGATCACTGAATCTATTCTTCCTTTGCTGCCTTCACTGTCCAAACATTTTCTGGGTCTCTTTTGTTTCCTGTCATTTGGCAAAGCAGCTGTGACATTTTGCACCATGAGCTCACCCCAGCTGAAGCTGCCCATACATCAAGACTGGGTCTATAAGGACATGCCTTTCTTTAGGATAACGTGTGAGCACAGCACACTATTTGGAAGCACCTCCTAACCATGACACTTATCTCTTAATAATTCTTAAAGGACAGAAATATTTCAGTAGCTTCATTACTTCAACAGCTATGACATAAAAATTTCAATAGCTAGAAAAAATACATGCAAGAATATGGAATAAAAGAAACCTCTGGTGCTTCAAAAATAGCTGTTCTTGCCTTAGTTTTTAACAGATATCTGCTGTATCTTTTGGCATGAGAAAATCATACTATTATTTTTTCACAGTGAAAGCCAGCAATTTATCTCCTTATTGACATTTTAAGTTACACAAATTTCTACACCATAAAATGGAAGCAAAATACAGTGAAATTATTTTATATCTCCAGTTTTATCCAAGCCAAAATTGCTCCTGCTCTCAACAAGAAAAGTTTAAGTTTAGTACTACTGAAAAGAGTATAATCTATTTTTTAAAACACAACATGAGCTGAGTGTCAATCAGACCACACCTCCTAAGGAATCCCATTCCATTTGTCTCTAGAAGACCTATATTTTCAAGGAAAATATTTTTAATAACACACTTTTTTTTTTCTAGGTATGCTTTTGTTGTTACATAGAAGATTTTATTTCAAACAGGCTAAGGGCAGGTAATCCTTTCATGCTTCCGTGGTCATGGCCATTTTTTTGCTATTACTGTATTGCCTACCAGTTATTTTTTATGTCATTTGTATGAAACTTAAAGCCAGCAGTAGGGGATGAGTCATTAGGAGTCATTTTTTAAAATGAGAAAATTTTATTGCCTAATCATAAAAAAGTCAGAGAACAAAGTACTGTCTCGAAAACTTTCTTTTCATTTCTGAAGGATGACTGTATTTCAGCCTCCTCTTGCTCCCTAAAAATCTCTGCAGCAGTTGCAGAATGTGAGCAGCTAGAAGCTCAGACACATTTCTCCCTCTGCAATACTGGGGAACACCTGCTGCCTTCCTTTTCTTTGATGTGGAGTTTGGCAGTGAATAAGAAGACTAAAGCTCTATGTGAGCCAGTGATACACTGCCCACTGGGGCATGATCCTGTACTGACCTGAAGTCACAGGACTCATTCTCTCATTCTCTTTCTTCAGTGAGAAACACTGCAGAAAAAGCTGAAGAAGGCAGAGAAAGCTGCACTGCAGCAAAGTATCAGGCCAAAACCAATAACAATCCCTTTTCCATCAAAAGAATAAAAATTCATACAGTGCTTTGTGGTCAAAAGCTATTATTGCTATATTTTAAATTCAGATTAGTCAGATTTTTCTCTGTGTAACTTCCTTCCCAGTTACCATAAAATCAGTTGGGCTCATTTGGATTGTCTGACCTCAAACACTGCAAAGGGAACTTAACAGACAAGTGTAGAAGAATCCAGAGGTAGCTCTAATGCTTTGTAATGCTGGCAGTGAATTGCAACCAGAACTCTGAAGAATTCAGTGTAGAGTTGCCTCTAAAGCAGTGAGTATCTAAGGGCAGTGAGTAGCAGTGAGCACTGCTGAACTAGAATATGAAAGCATGAGAACTCTGGGCATGATTTGATATCAATCCACACCACCTTCTACAGTCAACCCATTACAAAATACATTCAATAAAACAACATTCTGCAATCAAATGAGATTTTAACTTTAGATGATAAGCATTTTTGTCTTTGTATGTTGATAAGATAGGCAAGATTTTTTTAAACATTATTCAGCATTATCAAAAAATGGGGTTTTTTAATAATAAAACCACCATAAAATAATACTGGAAGGCTGCTATAAAGCTACCCTAAAGCTGAACACTCACAACTTTCTCAGCCTTTCCTCCTAGGAGAGCTGTTGCAGCCCTCTGATGATCTTTCTGGTTCTCTGGACTCCCTCCAACAGTTCCATGCCCTTCTTATTTTGGGGACCCCAAAGCTGGATGCAGCACTGCAGGTCCCACCAGAGTGGAGAAGAGGGACAGAATCCCCTCCCTCCCCTGCTGCCCACGGGGCTCTGGATACAGCCCAGGACACATTTGGATTTCTGGGCTGTGAGTGCCATGGCTGGCTCATGCACCTGCACCTCCAAGTCCTTCTGAGCAGGGCTGCTCTCAATCTGCTCATCCCACAGCCTGTGTTGGTTACAGGGGTTGCCCCAAACCAGGTGCAGCACCTTGCACTTCATCTTATTAAACCTCATGAGATTCCCATGGGCCACATCCCGAGCTTGTCCAGGTCCCTGTGGATGGATCCCATCCCTCAGGCACATCAAGCACCACTCAGCTTGGTGCTATCTGTAAATGTGCTGAGGGTGCATTCAGTCTCACTGCCTGTGTCAGTGGTGAGGACAGCAAATTACACTGGCCCCAGCACAGACCCCTGAGGGGGTTGTTACTGATCTCCATCAGGATCTCAGGCACTGACCATTACCCTCTGGATGCAACCATCCAACCAACTCCCTACTCACTGGACTGTCCACACATCATTGGAGAGGGAAATCCTTCTCTCTCCAGTTTAGAGGGAAGGGTGTTGTGAGGGACTGTGTCAAAGGCTTTATGGAAGTCCAAATGAATGGCATCTGCAGCCCTTCCCTTGCCCACTGAGGGAGCCAGCCCATCACAGAAGGCCACTAGATTGGTCAGGCATGACTTGCCCTTGGCAAAGCCAGGCTGGTTATCTCAAATCACCTCCCTGTCCCCCCTGTGCCTTAGCACATCTGCTAGGAGGTTCTGTTCCATGATCTTCCCAGGCACAGGTTGGGAATTCCCAGGGTCCTGCTTTCTACCCTTCTTTAACATGGGTGCAACATTTCCCTTTTTCCAGTCACCTGGGACTTCACCTGACTGCTGTGACTTCAAATATCACAGAGAGTGGCTTGGCAACTACATCACCCAAATCCCTCAGGACTCTGGGACAAATCCCATCAACATCTATATTCAGATTCCTTAGGTGGTCATGAACTTGGTCTTAACCTACAGTGGGAAGCACTTTGCTTCCCCAGTCATAATCAATATTAAGTATAATTTCAATAAAAACACAAGTAATATTGGCAGCAAATTGTTTACTTACTGCAGATGAGAGAAATATCAAAATACCAACAGAAAGAAAAACTATTTTCATTTTAATTTACCTAAGCCACCAACTGACTCAACAACCCACAAACTGACTCATTCAGAAATAGTTTTTTCTTGAGATCTCTCAATCATTTTGCATAAAATGTTAACTTTAGAAAAGAGAAGTTTTCTCAAATGTCAATAAAATTATTACCATCTTCAAACATGAGCTCCATGGTATTTTTATAAAGAACTTTTTGTCATTATGTGTTTTTGGATTGCTGTCATATCCAACTGTTTTCCACTGCATTGACATGTGCAATTTACATTACTAATGTGTAACTTTCTGAAGTTTTTTCTCTATTGCTCTCTTTCTGTGTGAATTTCTCTCAGTCTTTCCCATTCAGTTCCAGTGGTATTCTTACAAACAAGGGTGTAGGCTTTGAGCTTAATCTGCAGGAAACCAATGTTCAAAACAGAATCCAACTCACCCCCGCCTGTGCTGGTGAATTCACCCAGTGCCTTTTTCTAGATTAGCAACCCTTTATTAAAGAATGATAACTTTAACCCACAGTGTATTATCCTACTGAAATCCAGATGAGAGGCAGTGAAATGATGTAAAATCCAGCTTTGGTCATCATCTACCAGCATGAGAGACATGATACTATAGCTAGCTGGACATGGGAGACAGGAGATAATATTGTGTGAGATCATCATGGATATAACAATTCTTGAACTTCAAACAGATTCAATTCTCAGTATTTTTTAAGCTTCAAAAAAAGGAATGTCTTTGTAAAACCAAGTATTTCCTCCAGAATATTGTAGTTTCTCTGCAGTTCTGTATTTTGCTTTTAGAAACTGTACCACTCTGAGCATATCTAATGTGGTAAGTTTTTATTTGGAAAATAAAATCAATACATGCAAGGATTGCTTCTGCAGCTGGCAATGGTATTCACATGTTTCTCTTATGTAATGAATGGGGACACTAAATTTACAGTATAGTCTCTTACCTATGTATTTAAAAAAAAAAAAAAAGCTTAGGATCATGAAGTAGAAAGAGAAGGACACTTCCTCATTAGCTATTCAATATGGCTACAGATTAGAAAGAATATCACCTTGTAGAAACTTGCTTTCTATAAATAAAAAGCTTTGTATACAGAAATCAAGCTCTGCAGAAATCTTGATTACAGAAAAATATGTTAATGAGTCCTAGAAAAAGTAAGTTCAAGAAAGATGTGCATCTAATGCTTTTACATCACTGTGTTCACTTAGGAATTTTTAAAAATTAGTAAATTAAATTTCTCATTTACATTGCACCAAGATCAGAGCTGTCACCACAGTTTGCTACTTGGTATGCAAGCATTATCCACATTTTCAACTCATAAAAACCAGAGAAATGTCATGATTTGCCTAATGTCACATAACAGGAAACAGGAATCAAATCCTGTTGTATGGCCACTTGACATTCAAAGCCCTTCACAATCTGCTTCCTAATATTTCTCTCTTCTCCCATCACCCCCACCTCTCCAGTCAAACAACTCGAGCCCTCCAACTCATTTTACCCTCCTTTGCTGTTGCCTTCCTGTTAATATATTTGGAGTTCCCTTTCTGAACCAAGTTACAGCTTCTCCTCTGTTTATTAATGCTCATCTTAAAACTCAGTCCCTCAGGATTGTCATGGGCTAGCACAGATGTCCCTGGGTGTGACCAGTTCTCAGTTCTCTCCTTCCTTGCCCATATCCATGGACTTTTCAGCTCCTTAGGCCTGGTACAAGTGGGTTTTCAGCCCACAGTGACTACAACATTGCTCTTTCTTCAATGACTTAAATATTTTTCTTCTTACTACACTACAGAAAAGAATTCATTGTCACATTAAGTTGATGTAACCAGCATATTGTTAACCATCTTTACACTACTACTACTACTTTATGCAACCTCTAAATCCTTATATTAATTATACATCCTACCTAATTTATCAACCCCTTCAGGCTGGAAGTGCATCTTTTCAAAGAGATTTAAAATTTCCAAGATGTTAGGTGGCAACATAAAATAAATAAGCACTGTATAGTTCACTATAGATATTTGAAAAAAAAATGGAGTGTTTCTATATACAAAGCAGTTTACATCACATTAAAGACAGGTTTGTTTTCTAATAAGCACAGGTGAAAGAAAAATCCCTAAAATGTATCCCTGAACTTTTTACAGTAACCCAAATAAGTTAGTACTGGGGAAAAAAAAATATTCTGAACATGAGCAAAGCATGATAAAGTAAACAATCATCAAAAACTATGAAACTTGTTACACTGTAGAAGAAGAAGGAACGAATGTATTTGCAGCCAAGTGTGTCTGTGCTGGTGCATTTGCATTATATACCATGGCCAAAATTTTTTTGAGCTTAGGAACAAACTGGAATTTAACTGCATGTTTTCAGTTTAAAGTTGGTGGTTGCTTATTGCTTATTATATTTTCATTGCTTATTTCAAACTAAGAATTTATTTACAAACAAGAAGCCTGCTTTTTCAAAAAGTCAAAATACATGACTTTTTAAAAATATTGTTTAATTGCAAATCATAAGATACTCCATTATTGCAGAGCCACAATGTGCTTCAAGAGAAGGAAGACAGTGTTGTCCTTCTACAGAGTTCCTATTACTGTGATTCTCTTCGTTTTAAAAACTTTGCATGAGAATGTATTTACCTTCTACACGATACGTTTTTAGGTGTAACAAAGGCACCACTAAAGATTATAAACCTTAGCACTACAAAGTGCTCCTAAGACAGAGGATTTGGAAACTATCCCACTTGAAGATAAGATGCAGATCTGAAGTTTAAAAGAAGTTCATGGATATATTTAGATGGGAGTCATACTCCTCTACATTTCTCTAGTACAATCTTTGCTCACATTTTGCTACTTCTGCAGTTGAAGGAAATTCAGTCAGTTTGCCAAATGTTCCTGGAGTACCACTCATCTCCTCCTGACGCAGACACGTAAAATAGGTCAGATCAAATTTGTCCCATGAGTACCTCTTCCCCTTCAGTGACTATAAATGGGACAGAGTGACTGACTCAGCTGCAGAGATCTGAAGTAAGATGAATCCCACACCACACAGCTAACAATCCAGTAAGTTTTCTCAAAAAAAAAACCAAAAAGTTGAAATGTTTCTTATCAAAAGCAATTCAAGGGAAAAAAAACAAAAAACAAAAAACAAACAGATTTTTAAATATCTATCTAACACAGTGATATTTCTGAAAGAGTACTAAATTGCTAGAGTTGGAAAGGAATTTGGTACATGTTGCTATTGCCCATGAGGTTTGTCAGTAGGTGTAGCTTCCAGTCTGTCTGGGATTAGAAAATAATTGAAAAATTGTGCAGAACCCATTTCACTGTAATTCTCACTAAAGGACAGATATCTACACATTTTGTGACATTTTGTGAAATCTGGAGCTTTTGAAAGCACATTAATACACATACTTTTAGTGAAATCAACATATTCTTTGAAGATAGTTAAGAAACAGGATTTCTTTTCTTTTCCTGGTATTAATAAAAACCAGATCAGGTGGCAGACACCTCAAGAAGTTAAAAAAAAAAAAAAAAAAAAAAAAAAAAAAAAAAAAAAAAAAAAAAAAAANAAAAAAAACCACCATTTTCCTGAAAATTTCACTCACATTCTGCTCTTGTGTAAGAAAAATTAAAATATTGCTTTATTTTGGGTTATTTGGGTTTTTTAACAAAATCAATTGATTTCTCTGAACATTCTGATCCTCATATAAACTAAAGTTCACGGAGACTGTCAACAGACCTTTGAAAGAAGAATGTGGTTTTCAAAAAAATGGAGGGTCTACAATATAGTTCTAATGAAACAAATAATAGAATCAAAATATTTAATTAGAGGTGAATTTACCACTACAATACAGAGCCAGATATGAATGGTGGGACTTTAGATAAAAGAAAGAAGTTGGACAGGACCCTGAGCAAGCTGATATGGTTACAGATGCCTCTGCTCATTGGAGGGGAATTGGACCAGGTGACCTTCAAAAGGTCTCTTTTTAACCCAAACCATTCTGTGATTCTATTCTGATTTTGTGGCTTTTGAGTATTTCAAATGCCCCTTCCAGAGTGTGGCATCATGGATCAGGTAAACAGGGAAGCCTGGCCCAGTGACAAGATTGGGTTTTCCTGCCCATCATGGACACAAAAGATCTGAGAATAAAACTTCTAGGATAAGGAGGGGAAAATCCTTCACTCTGCCCTCAGGCTGACAAACCTTGCAGTTCAGGCTGAAACATAACCTTGCAGTTCAGTGTTAACATAAAACCCCCAAATTTTTAAATATTTCAGTATTTTACCTTCTGCAAAAATAATATTTTAAGTGATTTATTCCATTAATACATTTTAATTTACTATTTCATTTTTGCCCTGAGATGGAGCAAAAACAAATGTTACAATATGAGAAGCCCCCATAAAGAAAAATTTCCACATGTTGAGCAGATAAAATTAAAACCTCTTCAAAGAATACTCTTGGCTGCAATTAAGGAATGAAAGAAAAAAAAAAACCCACAAAAACAATAGAGGCAAAAAATCCCAAAATATAATGTATTTTTTCATTCTGTTGGGTTCTGTAAAGCATAACTTTAGTATCTGTTCTACACTTAAGAGTTTTAATCTAATGATCACGCCAAACCAGTGGCTCAAGAAGTTCAGTAGAGCAGCTCTATGCAGCCACACTGCACTTGGGAGCAATTTGAGATCCCTTGCTCTTCAAACAAAAACTCAAAATCATTGCTCAAATAGCCTATATATAACAGCCAGAGATTGGAGGAACTTCCATTCTTCCATTTTCTGACACCATTGTAATTTTTGGGGAAGAGTTAAATGTTTCTTTCACTATTTAAATTTTTTAATAGTGATAAACACATTCCTATAGGCTTCTTTTAGGAGAAATCTGTTCTGATAGCTGGAAGATTCAAAGAACTGTTCTGTTTTAAACTGCATATTCAAATAACTAGAAGTGCTATTAAAAGGAGCAAAGAAGTCTAATTTTTTTAAGTCTTTCACCTCCCTCCTTTAAAGAAGGCTTCAAAAGTTATGCTTCTTTAAACACTGTGGCTTCAAGGTTACAAAATAGTAACAGATCTTGAGTCAGAACTGCCTTTCTCCTTAATATCATCATCCTCGTTTGCTTGTCTCCAGACTTACTTTTTAAGACTTTATTCACTTATGAAAGTAAACCAATGCAATGAAAAAAAATTGGTTCAGCTGTGGTTATGATATGTACCAATTTGATATAAGATCATGAAAAATCAGCACACTTACTGTACCTTTTTCTACTTTATTCAATTACCTGTTTTCTGAGTGCCCTATTGGGCTATTTTCTCTTAAAATTCAGCACACTTGCAATTTAATCTTCCCTCTCACACAGATGTCGTGCACAAAGATGCACTTTTATTACTTCACACCCAAGAAGTAAAACAAATCCTAGTTGTGTTCCTTCCCATCACCTAGAGCACAGAAATTAGCTGAAGGCCACACTGAAATCCCACTTGCACTTGCTTACTCCAAAGCCCATGTTTTCACCAGCTCCCACATGCTGGTGAATACAGAACTGCCACACAGTCTGAAAGCAGAGGCAGAAGGATCAGAGGAGTCCTGGCTTAGCTGGGTAGAATGATCCAGCTCAGCAGACCATAATACCCTGTGTGTCCTGCCTTGATGTAACATTTTATCATTCACACTTTCTTATCTGGACTGAAATCCAAGGTACAATGCAAATACATGTTTTCTTTTCTCTCACCAGAATTAGTTACATGCTTTCCATGGCTATGGGAACCCAGTGGAGCACTCTAATACAGAGACTTCTGGCCAGAACACAGTCATGAAAAACTCATTTAACTACTCTATTTTCTGCCCACACTTAGCACTGCATTAGCAGCTCAGTAGCAAAAATCCAAGGAATTTTGTTTCTCATTAAATATTTCTTATTCAGGGCCTAATGAGCAAATACTAGCATCATTTTTGGTTGACTATTACCGTGAGTATATCTATTACTTTTTCTTCTAAGGAAAGTTTCTGAATACCTGCACCTAGAATCTTTGTCCACACCAGAATTGTTCTTCAGAACACCCTCAGCACTGCAGGCTCCATGCCCCATCAGTCTGTAAGGGAACCCAAGTATTAGTCAGGGCTGATATTTATGCTTCCTCAGTTTGCTCTTGTCAACAGGGCAAAACCATACAAAGAATCAAATCAAATTAAACCAAAATCATTCTCTGACATAAACCAGTAGCATTTGCTGAGGCAAAGAAGGTTAGAATGGGGCCATAGATCATAACACTCACATTGGTGTGACCTTCCCAGTTGCCAGCCATCCATCCACAGCCATCCATCACTGTGGAAACCCCCAGATCTCCACATACCAGCCTGGAGAGCTGATGCACCAACAATGTCCCTCAGCAGATCCATGAAAAAACAGGAATCATCATTTTACTAATATTTTACAGTCACCCATAATGGAATGGCAACATATTACTGTAGGTAAGATTATTTTTAATAAATCACTATGTGAAATTGTCCTTTTTGTCTTTGCACCACTTGACTATTTTTTGGTAATTCATCCAACAAATGCCATATGTGATTTAGAAAAAAAATTCATACTGTGAAATCTGGAAGATACAGTCAAGAAGGACACTAAAGCTTTTTTGTCAAATCTGAAAAATATTACATTTCTGATGCTACAGTAACATCTTCCTAACAAGCCCTTTAAATTTAAACACTGTCTTAAGAGAGTTCTAGGTCAAGTTAAAAAGCACAGTCAAACTCTTCAGATGAATCCAGTTCATATTCAGCATGGGTAAGGATGGAACAGAAAAGGTGAAGTAAATTTTTTATCTATTTCCATAATGACTTCTCACTTGCTGTGGTCTGTCCTACTTTCTTTCCCCTTAGCCACCCAATAGTCTCTCTTGTAGGGAGAGAATTCTCAATAGTTTCTAAGGAAGATTCCCTAATAATTTTTTGTCCTAGAGCAACTTATCATCATCATTAAAAAAAAAAAAATAAAAATCTTACATTTGCAAAAAAATATATTTGCAGAAATAAGTTTTCACCTCCTGAGATGAAACCAAGAATAAAAAGCCAATTCCAATTTGTCACATATGGAGAATAACTACACACAGATAATATATGAACTGAGAAATTGCAGAGTGAATACAAAATTCATTCATGAGGCACCTGGGGATTCTGACAGGAACTTATATTTATTTTATATATTTATTTATATATTTCTATTTATATTTATATTACTGTAACTATGCAATTATCTCACTGGTCTGTAAGGTAAGGTCCAGAACTCAAGTCATTCTTCTGGGGAAGCGTTGACAATATGCATACTGAGACCATCTTTGGAAAAGGAGGAATAACCTCTTTCAGTTTTATGCAGTTGTAAAGCATCAGTTAGTGGATTTTTTGGCACCAATCTGGTTTCAGAGAAATATTCAGTTCATTTGCATCTTAGGTTTTACAGTCCTTCCTGGATGTTAGCAGACACCTACTCATTGGAGAAGAATGAAAACCAAACCTAGCTCATCTAGATTTGTGCCATATCAAATTTTAAAAACTAAGTGAATAACACAAAGTATTTTTATTGCACAAGGCACTCCAAACAGCAGATTCAAGGCAATTTTAGAAATTTCTATCTAGTCTCATTTTAGAAACCCTGTTCTAACTATCTTACTTGGAAATGCAATTAATTCTTTGAGTAACCTTGAACATGTATGCAAGTCACAGCACTATGAAGTTTGAATTACAAATTCTTCTAGTGTGTAAAATTCTGATGTCATCAAAGTGCTCAATTACCAATGGAATGAGTGAAATAAAGGTCCAGGATCTACAAAAACTCAAAGAATAATCAAAACTGCTGTGACCTATATTTTTCCATGCTGAAAGCATAAAGGGTGAACACTCATGTTTACTAAGTGACAACAGCATTTACTTATAGCTGGGGACATGCTTAACTCTTTACATTGGCAATCAGTACTAAAATTAAACAGACAGACTTAATCACAGCTTTCAGGTAATAAACTATTACAGAAATAGCTCTCCTTTGATTTATGAAGTGAAAAAAATATCATCATAATACCTGACACACATTATTCACAAATGAAATGTGACTAAAAATGAATTATGAATAAATATAATGTAAAATATGTGGAAATTAATCTATTTCCAACAGAGCTGCCAGTTCAACTTTTACTTACAAAGACTAGGAAAAAGAGCTGTGGCATACTGACTCCAACATAATAGATAACATTAGAGGACTCTGACTCCCAGCTTAATAATGTGTGTTCAGGAAGAGTTGTATTGGCAGTCTGTAAATGGTTCAGGGGATTCTTTATTGGTTTTGTTGCTTTATTTTTTTTTTTTTCTCAAACTGTTGTTTAGTTGACATCTGTACAACCAGGGAGGGCTTTCCAAAAGTTCTGTGGAAATGACTAACCTGGTCAAACAGAGTTCTGTTAGCACAGCTGAGAGGAGCTGGAGGCCTGGAAGGTGGGTAGAAATCCCAGGTATGAATGAGCCTTCTCCCAAGAGAAACCACAGCAGAAAGGTAAAATGTAAAGTCAGTATGCATTTTGGGGGCTGAGACTTGACCAAAAATAATCTGTCTCTGGGAAAGGTAATTAAGCATTCAGATAATTACTTTACTCTGACACTCTAGTAAAGATTACAAGTTATGGACTGTTATGTGATCTTTCCCTGCACCTATTCTTTTGAGCATAGAAAAAGCAATTCTGTTTTACTGAACTCTGCATAGAGTAGAATACTTGCTTTTCATTTGAACATGAACATTGTCTAAACTTGAGGAGTGACTGAGGTGTGGCCAGCAGAACACTGCCCTCTGTTCCCCAGAGTGACATTCCCACACAAGGCAACACTCACACCCCGTTCTATGGGATCAGGGTTGTAAACTGGATCTCCATCAAACAACCAAAGCCCATCATCTGGCAAGAAGAATTCCCCACACTGAGAAGAATTAAGCAGAGTATCTGTCAAATATAAGGAAAACATTGGAGCTCCTGAGCCAAGTCTATCTTCCAGACTGCAACAGAGACAATGGAAAACTGACTAGAAAGAAAAAGTTCAAATATTTATTTGGTAATTCTTTGTCTTAAATAGAGTTAAACATATTCTATAAAATCAGGCAAGCCCTGTTTAAATATTTGGTGTCTTAAATCCCCTTAGATCCAGGAACCCTGGACTAATACCGGTAACATCAAAAGGAACTGAACCTGCAACCCCTCTACTTCACACCAAACACAGAAAGAAACAGAAAAACTGGCGAAGCTCCTCATTAAAGGTTGTATTTTATACACCTCTCTTGACAGCAGTCTCCTTGTGCAGGGATGAACTTTCATCTGAAAGCAAGTTGATATTATTCTAATTCCAGATGGACAAAAAGAAAGACACTGAACGACAAGAGTGTTAGGTGGCCAAACATATGTAACCTAAGTTCAGATTCTGGCAGTTTCATGCAGACTTAGGTGAATCTCATGCCCATTTAATGCACTACTATTTAAATAGAGGCATGAGCCTCCCTCAACTGCAAGAGAAAGAAGCACAACTCCACTCCTTTTACAACCTGCATAGCCACCCATCAGTTGATCCTTTCAGAGCTCTTCTCTACCTGCTAAACTGTGAAAATAGTTCCATAATCTTGAGAGGATAACACATTGTTCTAGAATTCTCCCAAGTAATTCTTCAATTAGGAAAGTTTGACAATTGGGTGTGATCAGTTCCTTCATTCAAGCTGAATCAGATCCTCCATCAAAGCTGTGTGTTCCACTTTGTGAAACAGCAGCCATTTGACAGCTGTTTATTCTCAAGCCTGTGTGTTGTGTCCATTTCCTCCTCCCTGCTCAGTTATTTACTTTCAGATTACGAACTCATTAGAGCAGGTGTTACTCAGAGAAACAAAAGCAAATGGACAGAGAAAACCTGCCCTCATCCCTAGATCTTTTCTGGGCAGCAGAAAACCCAGCACACATAGTACTAAAACAACCTTCCCATTCTACTCTTCAAATGCCACTTGATTATACCATTATAAATTTTATATTGTCTGGAAGTGTGAGTGATTGCTTCTAAAGGACATGATTGTTTTATTTTTCTGCAGCTCTTACAATGGAAATGCACCAGAAAGCATCAGTTAACTTTGGGTTTTCCTGCAAAATTTCAGTTTTCTTCTTGTCCTATTTATTCTGAATATGTAATTTTTATAGCTGCTTTTTGTCCTTGGAATTTATCCCCTGCATCTAACATATGTTGGTAAACTGTAATTATGAGCTGACCTAGTTAACTAAAATAAATTTCCAGGTAGGTAGTACTAACAAGAATATTTTAACAATTTTAAAATTGAGGCAAGACAAATTTGCAGAACATGACCCCAGTTTTTAAGAGGAAAAAGAAAAAAAAGGAGCAAAACAAAACAAACACAGCCAAACAGACACTTCTTAAATATAGACCAAGCAAGAATCAAAATTTAATGAATACTCTGCACTGAAAAATATTTTGGGTGGAGTTGGGTCTGTCAACTGTGTCACTACCTCCAAGGTGACCTACCTAAATACTTGATGATATTTAGCTTGGTATCTTGTATTCATTAATATTCAGCTATCTCCATACAGTCATGGCAGATGACTAATGCCTGACCTTCCTTTTCCCCTCCTTTTTTTCTTCCTTTAGGACATTAAAGTAAGAATTTGGATAGTCACCAGTGAGTACAGCCATCTCCAACAAATGGAAGGAGTTGCATAATCCACAGATTGATGTCATGAAGGTAAGAGTCAGTGTTTAGCTAAGAAGCTGGGCTGGGAGGTGTGGCCAGGTCTCAGAAGAGGCTTGGTGGAAGATTTTGCTAGTTTGAGTAAGGCATTGACTGACTACATACTGAGACTACTGAGTTTTGCTGAAATCTAGAACAGAAAGGAAGATTTCAGGAGGTATTTGAGGTATTTCTCACTGAAGATATTTGATAGTTAACATCTACCACATCAGATATCAAATAAAGCTGAAACATAAGTATTTTATATATAAAGTATTCTACACTACAATTTTAAATTATAACAAACCATTTTTCCAAGAGAAATAAAAAAATAATGTATACATTCTTGAAAAATAGAATAGACATTCACATTATTTGGTGGTGATTTATCCACATTAATCAAGGCCTATTACCTTTGATGCTACTTTTTTAATTCATCGCTGAAGTGCAAATACAACGTCTGACTTATAAATCTACTCTGTAAGAGAGGCCAGATTAATAGGAGACTATCTTTTACACAGACACAAGCCAAGATTTCATGCCTTTGAGACCTTAAGAGAAATAGTGGCATAAATTAATCCTACCCCCAAAACCCATCTCCCTGTTGCATGTCACGGACACCAGCACTAATAACAACCTTGTGAGCAAGGCTGTGGTTTAGGTCCATTTTTTTTAATATTTCATCCAAATCAATACCCTTTACAAAAGCAAGATCAACAGTCACTGTCAAGAATAGCATAAAATTTTGTTACTGTCATTCTGTACTGCAAAGCTTCAGGCTGGTAGTCATTGGAAAAAGCACAGACAATTCCTTAACACACAAACTCTTCCTCAGGCCTGAGGGTGAGGCATGAGATGAAGTAAAGCTGTTGACTGGAACAACTGCTCTGAGTTTAACTGAATTGTATCAACCAAATACAAAAGTTGTAGAGAAAAGACAACTTCTGCCCTTGGTGCAGAAAAGAATAGTAAGAAGAGAAGAGGTTATAATATCTTTACCCCTTGTAGGGCAGCAACAGACAGGTAATTATGTCCTGCAGGATAAAGTGAGCAGAAGATTTCTGTGCACCAAAACTTCAAAACACCACATTCAGCATCCACGACTCATTTTCATAAGGTACTTTGTAAAATATGTTGAGCTTCAAACTTGACAGATCAAAGATTAATTGGGGAAGAGAGAGCAAAAAAGGGGGGGTTACTTGTATCTGGATATTTCCTGTTTTGTTGAACTTGGTAAGTTTGTTGCAATACATAGTGTTTGTTCGGTCCCTGCTGCATTGTCTTCTATGAGGACATCTGGAAATATGTGACATTTTGGGAGGCACATCTATCTCTGCACATTACCTTGTGCTTGCTGGCTGTGACTTCAAGCTTATGTAACCATCATTGCATGCTGCTAAGCTGTGACTGAAAGAAGAGACCTTACACCCACTACAACCAGCTGTACTTCCCATAAAACTTCTAGTTACTCATTTTACATGTAAAAACAGCTTGTTTAATCAATGTGTTACTTGGAAGCAAAATAGGTAGACATTATAAGCATTAACTCTCTGTCCAGACTGTGTATCAACAAACTATGTTTGGTATTTAAGTACCATTTGCTGAAATAAACTACAGGGGAAAAACACCACAGTAAGTTGCAGTAATTTACTAAGCTACTTCTTGAGAAATTCCTTCTCAAAAGGAATAAAATCTAGAGAGTTAAGTTCCTTTAATCTTTTCAGAAATAAAACTCCCTAAATGTTGCATGAATACAGGTGTTCTGAATGGCAAACTCTTACTGGGAATGCAGTAATGTATTGATGCTGTTGAATGATTGAGGTAGATACAGAACCTTCCACCAGTTCACAAATAAAGGCCCTAAAACTCACATAAGAAAGCTCATTAATGTATGCACACATTAACATCCATTCCCTTTATGCTTTCACTTGATTGTCCATAACTCATGTCTTCATGGTCCCCTTCCTTCAGCTCTCCAACACCAGACTCCCCTGTCTTTTTCTCTGTCTTGCCTGCAGACCTCCTGCACATTTACCTGCTTTTTTCCCTTTGCTTGCTTATTCTGTTACACCCATTTCTCTGTCCCATTTAGAGGTCACTTTCACTTGTTTGCAATTACCAGAGGCTGATTTTCTCAGAGAAGTTTCTTTCAAGTATTACAAATATCCATCAGCCACCTCACTTCAGTCCCTTATGTGACAAATCTGCTTGGTACTCACAGAACCTCCCCAAACAGCTCACTGGCAAGACCTATAGATCTCAGAAAGGTTTTAAAGAATTGTAGCTGGTGATCCTCAAGCAACCTAATTTTAGTTTAAGCTACTTCATTAGTCTCCCCTAGTGGGGAAAGACAGGTTAATCACTCTCCAAATGTGTTTAGCTCTCCCCAAGTTTAACCTGGTTTTTGAAGCACTGAAGTGTAGCAACTACCATGTAGATACTTTACAGATACTTGCCCTAGACTGGGAAATGTATTAAGATAACGGTGAGTGGAAAGCAATAGCTGCAGTCAGGGAGACATTTATCTGACCTGTGTTAGATATGTACTGTTGGGTAAAATTAATTGAAATTTATATACTAGAAACAGGTTAAAAAGGAGCCTAGAGTGATTAGCTCAATTAATTACATTTAGTAAGATGATTCCCAACCCTTACATTAAGAGCAATAAATCCTTTCTATTCCCAGAGCAGTTTCTCATAGTGTATATGCATTTCTTGACTACACTTTTTTTGCCACAGCTTTGGCCTGAAAGAAGGAGTTAGTAGTTTTATTTTCCAAATCCCTTATCCTTCTAGTCACCTTCCTTCATTTTCTCACACCTCAAACGGATCCACTGAACATCTCAGGGTTGCTGCTGCAATTGACTGTTTCTTCCAAGAGAAAAAGTAACTCCATTTAATCTCAAACATACATCTTTACAGATCATATATAACTCACTAACTTCCATTTCTAATTTCCTATTCTAAAGATTTAATTCCACATTCCATCCTTTAAACGTCCACATTTCAACAGGCCTCTCTCTATTCCTTGGTTTCTCTTCTGCTTGCTTCCTTTCTTCATCTGCATCTTCATCTGCTTATTCCTCATTTACAAATATTAAACTGACCAACAACAATATTGCTCCCTGCCTTCCTAGATTAATTAATAATGACCATGCTGAGCCAAATCAAATACACATCCAGCTCAGCACTCCTGTGATGGAAGCTAGCAGTGGATTTTGTCTCTTGGAGACTTTCTATCCTCTGCCAAATTTATGACCAAAACCAAATCAATCTTTCCACCAGTTACTGAATTTCCTTCCAAATCTGCCTGTAAACACCAACACAGGTTCTAGCAAGACAGTAGATACACTGATTTTGTACGAATAACTGCAGAGATTTTAGCTGAATTTTAGGCTACATTGTCAGCTAGATGAGACCAAAATATGTATCATTCTCAGGCAGCTGGAATATACACTGCCTTTGGACTTGCACACGTCTTCTTATGGATTTGGATACAAATGATGATGGCAACCACCTACATCTGAGCCCATGTTCTTATGCTTTCTTTCCAGGCAGTGGAAATCTGCCTGCCACAAGGGACCTCAGCTCCTGCTTCTCAATGAGCTCAGCACCCCCAGGGACTGGAGCTGCACTTCCCTCTCCATGGCAGTCTCACCACAGCTCTGTCTGTAACCCACACACTTCACAAAGTACACAGGCCTGTCTATCAGCAGTGTGTCAACATGACCTGCCCTGGGCTGTTTTAGAGGAGCTGCCCAATGTTCCTGGATCCAACCACCAGGAGGAACACAATTCCCTCTCAGCAGGCTGACTGACGTCATGGCACCAGGATGCTGTGCTGGGCTGTGCTGTGCTGGGCTGGGCTGTGCTGTGCTGTGCTGTGCTGTGTTGTGCTGTGCTGTGCTGTGTTGAAGCTCAGAAGGGCTGGGGTGCACTCAGGTAGGAAGCAGAGACAAGCTTATCTGGCAAAGAACTTCTCTGTTTTCTCTTAGTCAGTAAGACAAACAAGAACACAAGAAAACTCCCAAGAAATCCCACCCTATGAACAACCTTAAGAGCACCCTGAAACTGCTCCCTTTGACTAATAAAGAAATAATTCACTTCCTGTCCACTTGCAACTTTGCAACACATGAACACAAGTCAGTTATGGTAAAAAAGCTATTGTAGAACAGTCATGGCATGATGCCAACAGCATGTTCTTACCTGTAACTCTGTGGAACTGGCAGACAGACATGACTTGATATCAATCTACCTCAAAGGTGTTTTTTAATGTAACTGATAACTTAAGAAACATTTCTAGGATATAGAAAAAATATTTTTGATGAAAGGAAGAATCCAGCTTCCTATGCTGAAACCTTCACATTCTGAGCACACAACCTTGTGTTAGTTCAATTATTTTCCTGTTATTTTCATTTTCTATTATTATATCATAAATTGCATTCCACCATCAATTATTACATCAAATAAAGACGTTATTAAAAAAAAACAGAGTGCCTATGAGAAGATCCAAACTAATGCAACTGGAAAGCCAGGCAATTTTTTTTGTACTGAGCAGATGGTAGCACTCTAATTCTCCTACTTTCTCAGCCAGTCTGCTACAAACCTCAAACCAGAACTTTGATCCAAATGCTACTGAAGTCAATGGGAAGGTTGACATTGACTCCAGTGAGTTTCAGCTCAATTGCTGCAAGAAGCAGAACTTCTGTCCTCATGGATCTTCAAAGCAGTTAATGATGGCTGAGAACAGCTGTGGTAGTTTTGTTAAGGTAACATCCATCCAACAAGAACTAAACCAAGATATACTTCTTTGCTATTAACCATGAAACATCTATAGACAAAAGCTCTCTATTGCTGCCTTATTTGGACAGTGTTTGAAACACTGAATGAGATGCAAAAAAACCTAAATAAATATTTTTTTCACCTGTCCTACTCTTTATTTCACTCTCTTGCAATTTAAGAATCAACACTGTAGAAATGCTTTTCACCAACAGTACCTGAAGTCCCTGCTCTTGCAGTTTCTTAATTCTGATCAACTTTAGCCACTTGCAATTCCTAACCCAACTCTAAAATATTTTTCAGTGGTTAAATGTGTACACAGTACTTTGTGAAAGTACTAAACTGAACATGCAACATTTTTTAAGTCTTTGAGTAAAGTTTCTATCATCAATTACATTTAAATCCTAGAGAAATGTATGACACTGCCTTTGCTCACTGTATGTGTCAGGGAATCACAGCTAAAGGTTTAGGAGTATATTTCATATTTATAAGTTGAAATGTGACTTGTCTTTTTGTTAGCAAGTGAAAAACTACATTCACACTCATTTGACAGACAAAAATTCTGCCTGTGATTACTTCAATACAACTCTGAAGGAACTTTTACACAGTGTATGGAACCAATTTACATTGAGTGTGGAACAAATGTTTCCAGAAATCTCCACAGCATATCAATGTCCTCATTTAAGAGGAAAATGCATACTGAAAAATAGGTTTGCACACAGCACAAAAGATCAAATTATATTGCAAAATTATATTCGCTGAAGGTTGTAAGCATCATTTTACACATTAGAGGTCAATGTGAAGGCACTGAAGCAAGCACATTTACTCTTTTCTGAAATATATGAGGACAACTTCTGCTATAAAGTACTGGTGTTTTAGTACTAATGAAAGAACATGATTAAGAATGTTCACAGCTTACTTTGTTATTGAGTTCTCTATCTCACCCAGCCTATCTAAAATGAAAATAAAGTACCACTGCAACTTTCTGAATCAATTAGTCTACTTAAAAAGCTGTACAATGAAAATATTTCAGTCGTTGGAGCTGCAGTTTTTTATTGAAGGTACTGCTTAGTGTTATGACCATCAACACAAGAATGGAATAACCCAAACCTTTGGAATTGAACAAACATGAGCAGGATGTATTTTTCCACAGATGATTACTTTGTAAAACACTTTAAAAGAGGTTCCATAATCTTAAATGAACTGTGTCTTATAAATGAATAAAGATTTATTAAGAATATTAAACTCCCAACCCCAGTGTTTCATTAAAGACTAATGAATACTACTATGTACTCAGTTGATATTTTTTCCCGAGGAAAAGATAAGAATCTTTCTCCTGGCCTAGACCTAGGCAAGAAAAAGAGAGAGGGAAAAGACTGTACTTTTCCTTATTTGTTCACATTTTAAATGTTACTATAAATCATCACAGAATGATGAATGATGAAAGGTAAATGTCAAGAAATGGAAGAATATGTGCTTCTGTGGGTAATTGCACCTTAATAAAACACCTCGCCACAGGAAAAATCTATTAAGTTTCACGAATTATAGAGGCAGAATAAGCAGAAGTAGAAATCTTGTACCTTAGTTAACTCCAACTTTAAATCTTCTAATTTCTTAAACAAGTTTGTAATTATGTTGCAAAATAAAGGTCAACATTTAAAGATGCTCACTATACTGGAAAGTGCAGACAAAAGTTGACCATAAAAAGAGGGAAGGAATGAAATTGGATTAATCCATCTCATGAAATGGTAAAGGTCATGAACTTCTGCTTCTGAAACAACTTTTAGGAAGAGTTCCTGAAATAATGGGGAAAAAAACCAATAAAAATGTTTCTGTAATTACTTTGCTTTTAAGGCAGTTTTCAGCACACATTCTAGAGGTCTCATAAGGCATCTGTCTTCAAATTTCAATTAAAGAAGATGGGACTGTGCACAAGAATAAACCAAAATAGTATCTTTCACATATAACCACAAATAATCCCAAAACTCCCAAATTGTAAATACCTTTTACAATCACAGTTATGTCTCCTGATTGTGTCTAAAAGCTGTACTCCAAAATTGAACAGAATCTACAATAATAAATAGTTTGAACTCAAGATTAATGAGATCTGATACACTAGTCAATAAAAGAAATAAAGGAAATCTAATGGAAGAGACAGCTAAAACTGTTTCACTTTGAGCAATGCAAACATTTTCCTGCATCTTGTCAAATACAATCAATCTCTTCCCATCTTTCACAGAGACATCAGTGAGGTCCCTATCCCAGCAAGAAGTAGGGAGGCTCAGCTTGTATTGCTGCAGTTGAAATGCCTCCAAATTATACCCCCAGACCATGGATTCACTATGTAAAATCAAGGCTGCTCTTCCCCCAGAAAGAGCAAGGAACAGCCTTAACTGGCAGGCAGGGATCCTTGCTGAGGCAGGAGCACAAGGAAGCTGGAGGGAAGTAACAAACACACACATTGTTTTTGTGCTCCAGCTACAACAAACTGAAAAAATCCTCTGTGACCCAAACTGATTTGCAGTTTGTGTTTAGGGAAAGAGAATCAAAATCTGACTACTTTGAAAGCACAGTGCAGGCTACTGCATTATTAAAGGCAAAAATTACAGCTATTACTTGCAATATTTTTATGCCAGCTTTCTCTTCAGCAGATTAGGAGAAACAGTCTATATCTATAGCAACCAGGAGAGAGGAGAGATGGATAAATCCAGTCCAAACCATTTCTCTTTAAAACCTTGTATCACTACCTTCACTATAGCAAGCATAATAGCTCATTTTTATTGCCACTTGACTGAAGCCTCATTAAAAACATGGTCAGCTGATTTTAATTCCTTCTTAATAAACAGAATGTTCATGAGGAAAACTGCAGCAATATTCCTCTGGAATGCTTCCTTTGTTTCTTAAATGATAATTTATTTTTTTTTCTTTGAAAAAGATTTCTTGGGGATAGTTTGTTTAGCTTTCACTCTGATCTCCATAACTGCCCTAGGTAGATATGAAAATGGGAAAAAATACAAAATTCTCCTAGCCATGACCTTCTTGACTTAAAGTGAGCTTTGGGAAGATACTGTAAGTGAAATGAGACTGACTCTATTGATAGATATTAATATTAATAGACAATTCAGGTGAGCATACAGTGCTGAGTGTCTCAGTGCAAGGAAAGGACTGCTAGGGAGAGCGTCACAGGAGAATTGCATCGATCTGAAACACACAGAGTTTGTTTTCAGGTGTGGATCACTCCGGAGGTGGGGATGTTTAGCGCAGATGATACCTTCTAAATGACGAAGGGGTCGGTCGAGAACGTCTCAACAGAGAGCGGCTGCTTAATGGTCCGCGCTGGCAGCACTGGGGATTGTCTGACAGCTCTGGAGGAGCCCTAACCCGGAGCCAGGGCTGACTCCCACCTCCAGCAGCATGAGTTGGAGGGGGGACTCCACCACAGGCTGCATCTGGGGAATCGTGGCCCGGAGACTTCCTGTCTCCTTCAAATATAAGAGCACTTCAGTGGGCTGAATCCAACAAACCGGGAGAAGGGTTAAATATGTGCAGGCTGGAAGCATTTTCGGGGACTCGCCACTGGCGCCCCTCGGTTTTAGGGGCCTCGTGAGCCCTGGAAGTTTTCAGCGTGCGGGGCCAGCGGGTGAGAGCGGCCCCACAGAGGGGTCCCCCGAGACGGGACACGCCGCTGGGGCAGGGCCGGGGGCAGGAAGTGCGAGGGGCCGGGAGCGGGTGGTGAAAGACCGGGGGACGGCGACAGGCAGCGGGAGGCGGTGCTGAGGCACCGGCGGACGGGGCCGCTTATCCGGAGCCGGCGGTGAGGGATCAGTGGACGGAGCTCCGTATCCGGAGCCGGCGGTGAGGGACCGGTGGACGGGGCCGCTTATCCGGGGCCGGTGGATAGGGACGGGCGGACGG